>OX456525.1:66601171-67073671 GCA_949748255.1 Eustalomyia histrio | reverse complement strand
CATCCTTGGAACTACTGGTACTGAAACTAGTTATAGAACCCATGCAAATGAGTAATGTTTGCATTAAACCACATCTTTGGTGTGTTTTAGAAACAAGTGATATAGAACCAGTTATACATGACCTCCATAGAGCTATTTAAAAAACTTTAAAAATTTTATGTAAATTAACAAACTCAAATGTATAAAATTTTCTTCTATAGCAATAGAAAACAGCATTTGTGAAAATAAACGTTACCGAAAGTCAGGAAGGACGGACAACTTAATACTAATTGAATTCCTATTGTAGTAATGAAGATTGCTTCATCCAGGGTTACTGCTTCGACTTTTTGGAATATTCTTCCTGGTAATACTATGTTATTTACTGACAAATCTATGCATATGGTGTTTTTTAAAAATTTATTTAAAAAAAATAAATATTTTAGACGAATATTTTTTTAGTATAAAATATATTTTGCAAACATATTGGAATAGTTCTTGAAAATGTTCGATCTACCTTAGGAATTAATGCTATCATCAATCCTTGAAACTACGAAAACAAGAATAAGTTGTAGAACCGTTGCTTTGACTAGTATCTGTTCCTCACACTATTTCATAGAAATAATGCCGAGGGTGACAATTTCAAATAAAAGGTATGAACTAGTGTTGGCTCAATAGATCTAGTTGTGGAACTAATGTAAATTTTGCTTGGTACTTATATGATATAATTATGAATAATAACTGCTTAAATTTAAGACAAATACCAGTCTGATCGAATTAGTAAATTTTAGCCAATTAGTGCACAGTGTCCGTTTCAATGGACGGTAATTTGTTTGCCTCTAATTTCCTAAATTTTAAAAACTTAATTTTCAGTTAAAAATATGTAAACATTACGATTTTAAATTTATAAAAATTTCACAATTTATAACACAAATATTGCTTAATTCATATTGAAAAGCTGAAACTCGAGTTAGCTATTAATTAAAAGGAAATGCCAAAAAAGTTGCATACAAACCGACAGCTTTTTTTTGGGGGGGTAGTCTAATAGTTAACCCACTCTGAAGCGTATAAAGTATTTTTCATAATAATTGCAAACATTTTAATTTTTTACACGATTTTTATAGTGAATTCTGTACAAAACCTGGGTTTAAAGAAATTAATTTTAACCGTAACCGCACGATTATTTTATGCTTTTATAGTTGCGGCTAAATCGTGCGGTTAACTTAATACATAAAGAAAAAATCAGTCTTGCTACATTACATGTAAAAAAATCGTAAAAAAATAAAAAAACAAATAAAAGGAATAATCACGAAATATCACGACAAAAAATCGACTCACGCACGAATTTTTTGTACCGCTCACGCTCACTCACGATCAAGTGAGTAATTTAAATGTTAATTCAAATACTTCTTACGTATGACATGCCAATGTTAAATTAATGGGCCGATTTACGGGAGGAATTAAAATAACACTAATAATGAAAACACCAACTTTAACTTTTTAAATCTAGGTCGGAACATACCTCATGAAAAAAATACCGCTTATATGTTTTATGATTCGACCCCAAATTAGGAAAGAAGTGATGATTATGCTGCACCACTGCTGGGTACTTACATTTTTTTCCATATTTTATTTCTTATTACCTAGTAAAAGGTTTTGCTGGGTAATTTAGCAAAAACTAAAAAAAACAAACAGGTGAAAGCTTTCAAAAAAAAAATTAAAACAATAAAAACGAACGTTATCAAATTATGATAGATTAAAATATTAAGGTAAAATACTTAAAAAAATTTGTCAGCTCAGAATAAATTAAACGGCATATTTAAAGCAAGATAGAAATGCTAAAGACTTGTGTTTCCAATTATTCGACCCTGCCGATTAATCGGTTAGGTCATTATTCGAAAACCGAAGACAATTTATTAATCGGTTATTCAGGTCGATTAATCGGAAAAATTAGTGATTAATCGATTAACCGTTTAATGCTAAATAAATGTATTTCTTTCATCAATAGGAACACAAATAGCTGTTTTTTTCTGATGTATTAAGTTAAGTCTATTGCATTGGTTTCTGAAGTGATTGTTTAGGAAAGCATTATGAGATTTTTATAGAATCATGCCTTATCTTTGATTTTTTTAAAGGAATCTGAGGACTGTAGATAGTGTTTTACCGAAGTGGGACATTATGTCCAGAATAAAAAAGCCCAAATAAACAAAATAAAAAAATTTAATAAAAAATTCTTAAAAATATGGTATGAATAGTGTTTGCGACATTCAAAAACAAAGTTTGATTTTCCTGACTCTCTCACTACCTTGTTTAAGCTTTAAAATTAAAGAGGTTATCTATTAGAAAATATATAAAAATCGCGCATATTCCTGACAAGTCCTTACCGATTTTTCTGTGTTTGTGCAAATAAGAATCCTTAAATATTTTTGACTAAACAACTCAATTCTACTGAAGTTCCTACGTCAATCAAAATTTGTTTATAAATCAAATTAGAAACAAAATTCAATATTATTTTTTTGTTTATATAAATTTTTTCTTAGAATTTTAAATAAAACAGTTGTCGAATTTAAAGCAATTTTATTTTATTATTTTATAACATAAGTACCGTCATAGTGCTTGTTAGGAATATACCTAGTCACGTGTTTCATTGCGAAAGAGAAAAATATATTTTAATAGGATTTTTGTTAAATTAGATCTATTGTAGCTAGAAATGCATGTATTCGAAGGTTGAAAGCTCTAATTCAAATTTTTGGACATGAAAATATAATGTTATATTATTTAAAGTTTATTTGGGCTTTCTTATTGTAAACGTTGAATAAAATAAAATAAACAAAAATAAAAATTGTCTATCAAATTTCTTAAAGCCTATATAACATATGCATACTTTGATTCCGTCGATTTAAAAATAATTTGATTGTATTTTAGTTGATGTGCTTTTCTACGATTTGCTTGCCAAAGTTAAAAAAGTTAAAAAGAATTAAATAAAATAACAGAAAAAATTCATATTATAAATTTAACCGGTTATCGACCTATTTTAATGGATTATTCGGTTCAATATTTATTTCTTATATTCAATATTATTTTAGTTTTCAATTATTTGTTTCGACATTAACCGAAATAGAGGCGATTAATCGAGGAATCGGTCAATCGATTAACCGAATTTGAAACACTACTAAAAACATAAGATAAATACCAGAATAAGAAAAAAATTAAAAAGAAACAAAAATGCAGTATAAAAATATTTATTCTTAAATTTAATTTAAATAAAAATGTTCAACACTTTAGAATATAATATATAATTTTTAGGATTTAGAAAAGAAATTAAAAAAATATAAATTTATAAATGCAAACTGGTTTTTTTTAAGGCACTTTTGATATATTACAATTTTTGCAATAAAATTGAAGAGGCACCACCACCACCATTACAAATAGAAGCACAGCCATATTCTCCAGTTTTCAAAGCATGTGACAAATGAGTAATCAAACGATTACCAGACATGCCAATGGGATGACCCAAAGAAACAGCACCACCATGAATATTTACTTTATTGGGATCAACATCCATTTTACGAATATTGGCTAAAACGACCAACGAAAAGGCTTCATTAATTTCAAACATAGCAACATCTTCTTTTTTAATGCCGGCCTTTTCTAAGAGTTTCGGAACAGCAAAAGCGGGAGCAATGGGGAAATCAATTGGATCAGTTTCAGCATCTTGGAAGGCAACAATACGAGCCAAAGGTTTTAAGTTCATTCTAGCAGCCATATCGGCAGTCATTAAAACGACAGCAGAGCCACCATCATTTAAAGTGGATGAATTACCGGCTGTTACAGTGCCATTCTCCTTCTGGAATACCGTAGATAATTTTCCAAACTTATCGAAATTAACACGTTTAAATTCTTCATCTTCAGAAACAACTATATCAGGTTTACGTTTTTGTTGTATTTTAACGGGAGCAATTTCGGCATCGAATACCTTATCAGACCATGCTTGAGCAGAACGCTTATAAGAACTTATAGCAAAATCATCTTGTTCTTGTCGTGTAATACCCATGTTCTTAGCTGTATTCTCAGCGCAATTGCCCATATGGAATTTATTATAAACATCCCACAGACCATCGAAAACAATACCATCGATAAGATTAATACCGCCATAAGGAGTCTGACCTCTCTTCATGTAATACGGAACATTAGACATGGATTCCATACCACCAGCAATAGCAATATCAGCTTGACCCAACATCAAAGATTGACTAGCGATCATAACTGATTTCATACCCGAGGAGCACACCTTATTAATGGTTGTGCAACATACATTTTTAGGCAAACCAGCAAATATAGCTGCTTGTCTAGCAGGAGCTTGTCCCAAGCCCGCAGATACTACATTACCCATGTACACTTCTTGAACATCCTCCTTGCTGATGCCAGCACGTTGTACGGCTGCTTCAATAGCCACAGCACCCAATTGTGTGGCGGACATAGGTGCCAATTGTGATTGGAAACTACCCATAGGTGTACGGGCAGCCGAAACAATTACAACATCATTAATTTTTGAGCTGAAGAGACGGGTTGGGACAGCTGAACCTATTAATCTAGAAGCCTTTAAAAATGCAGCCATGTTTTCGTATTAATTATTTTTATACAGGTGAAAATTTTCCACTTAATGTTGACCACTGAAAACAGATAAGACAAAACGAACCCAACAGGCTGACCAGAAAAAACGAACTAAATTAATTTATTCCATTCGGTAAAAATATCGTATGGAACTGTCAAATTACATAACATTAACCAACACAAGCACAACGAACAACCGTAGTTGTTCTTTTCGATTTTAGCAATTTCCATCAAAATACGTTAAATTATTTTTCTATTAAGATTTTAATTGTATTATTCACAATATTATTATTTAATATTTAATTTATTTTGACAGATGAAAAAAACGGCGACAGCGAACTAGCTCAATTGAACTATTCTTTAGTGAAATAATTACTACAGAATATGGTAAAAATATGTAATTGGGAATAGAGCTGGTCTGGGGTGAATTTGTGTGTTGAAATTGAAAAACTCTTTGGGTGTGTTTCAAACGGTAGCAAAGTGGCATGGTAAAAAATATTTTTTCTATGGTGAAAAAGTTTTAAATTTTTATGTGTGAAAAAGAATCGAATTTATTTATTTGTTTTGTTATCATTTTGATTTAAGAAGCTTTCAAATTTTAAAACTTCTTTATGTCAAAAATTTACATATATAATTTATACATATATGTCAATATTTAAAACAGTATTGCCATGTGACAAGTTATTTTCATGCACTTTCCTTATTCCCAGTCTAGGCTGAAGATAAATATGTAGACACTCGATTTCGTACCTTTTTATTGTTGGCAAAATATCTCATAATAGCTCTTCGGCAATATTCGTTTTTACAATAGCGGTGTTTATGCGCAAGCTATCAAAATTCGCTTGTTTCATTCTCGTATAAATTTGACGCTTAACGTAACTAATGTCAAATTTATATGGGAAGACATATTCCAACGTTGATAGCTTGTTTCATAAACATAGCTAATTATTGCTATAATTGTATTTACATTACGCGTACCGTTAATGGTTAATATAGACTGGGGATAATGCAATTTATGTGGTGAATAATAAACAATTCGCTAAAAAGAAGTAATTCAATCGTTAAAAAGAAGTAATTCAAAATGCTACTAATCTGCTGCTTAACAATCTGCGGTGGTGTTCTATAACCATAAGTGAAAAGTTTTGACACCTTAAATAGCACCTCTACCATGATAAAAACAGGGTGAGTCGCATGATTTCAAATTTGGCTAGTGGTATGTAAAAAAATGTACCTGTGTAAAAATTTGATATTATGTTACTCGTCCTCTTCTATATATGAAAGAGTTGCATTTTTTGATGAGAAAACTTTTCATATAGTTATAGAACACCCTACTGGTGAACGAATTGATTACCCAAAATATTGTCTACATGTTCAGGCAGCTCTACCACAAAAAAAGTGATACAATTTAAAAATTGAGTGAAACAAATGATGAATAACATCGAAAAGTGGAATTGTAGGTCAAAAACAGATAATACGTTTTCTTTGTTCCATCCGTTATGTTAGGGTACGTTGCTTCTACGTATATAATGGAACATAACTGACAAAAAGTGTTAGTGTAGCATCCTAACTGCTAACATGGTAAGCTTGTTTCGTCGAGAAATCGAAATACCTGACAGCCCTGCTCCATTTGTTTACGAACAGCTGACAAATGCGCCAAATATTTTGCCAAAAAAATTATTTGCTTGCTTTTGCCAGAGAAATTTAAATCAATAAAAAAATATATATAACTTTAAAAACTTATCGTAAATTAAAGATTCAAATATGTCTCATGATGCTGATTACTTGTATGCACTGGAAATGCAAAAACGATTAGATGCCATCGATGGAGAAGGTGATAGCGATATAGAAGAAGTCGATTTTAAGAAACCATCCAACAATTTTAGCGTCTCCAAAAAACCACTACAGATAAAACGAAGTAATCCACATTCAAATTTAGATGAAGATTTTTTAAATCGCACACAAAACCTAGTTCATCCACAATGGGAAACATTAGATCCCACCCCAGATATATTCGCATTATTTGGACAATTTGATGGTAAATTTTTTCAAAGCCGCTTAAAATGTGTTACCCTGGAATGGAGTAAACGTATGTACAGCTGTGCTGGCATATGTTATTCACGTAAGAACCGTTTCGGCATGGATATAACAATACGTCTAAGTCAGCCGCTCTTGAGTTTGAGACCACGAAAAGATTTAGTGGAGACAATGTTACATGAAATGATACATGCCTATTGCTTCGTGTTGAATATACGTGAGGGGAATGGTGGTCATGGGCCAAATTTTAAAAAAATCATGAGCGCTATTAATAAAGTGGCCGGTACAAAGATAACCGTTTATCACACATTCCATGATGAAGTAAATTTGTATAAACAACATTGGTGGCGTTGTAATGGTATATGTCAAGATCGTTCGCCTTTCTTTGGTTATGTTAAGAGGACTTCAAATCGTGCACCCGGACCAAACGATCAATGGTGGGCACAGCATATGCAGACGTGTGGTGGTACTTTTATGAAGATAAAAGAACCTGAGAAAAAGAAAACAGGCAAAGCTGCAAAAGGGAAAGAAAAAGAGAATGATAGGAAACTGTCTGCTTCAGCTTCCGGTTCAACCGATTTACGTAAGTTCTTTACACCACAAACTAAGAGCACAATTCCTCCACAAGCTGGCTCTATGACAACTCTCTCAAATATTAATGGCTTTAATAATTTTAACAATGGTTTTAAAGGTGCGTTTTTCTATTATGAAGTCTGTAAACTAACACCTCATCCTTATAAGCTATCACATATTTCCTTCCAGGACCTGTTAAGACAAATGGTGGGGGTACTATGTTATTGAATCCTAAAACTAAATCAGCCACCAACACCAAAACTTCCAACAAACCACCTGTCACATCTTCAATAGCCAAAGCATTTCCACCGTCTTCCTATCCCGGTTTATCCAATGACCCGTTCAATGTCAGTTTACCTAATACAACTCGTAGTACCTCGTCCTCACGTGGTGCTATTGTTCCTCCCGGGGGAAATTTGCGAAATGTTATGAGCTTTAAAGACTTTGGTAGTTTAAGTTCTAATAGTGGTGGTAATGGCAACATTGGTCATCCGGTATCGGGTGTTAAATCAACAACCCCTAACCGTGATGATTGGGGACGTGGTACTTCATTGTCGTCATCATCATCTTATGGCACAGGCAATACACCTGTGTCATCTAGTCCTGAAGGAGAGGTGAATCGTAAACATTTAAGAGATATTTGGTCTAAACGTTTTGGTGGTGGTAGCTCCGGAGGTGATGGTTTTGGTAAGAGTGGTGACATTGGAGAAAAGAGATTAAATAATGAAAAACCTGCTGGTGAGTTTAAAGCCATTGTTAAAATAAGTTTTAAATTAAATTTTAAAAAAATTGGGATGCCAAATAATTGTATATATGTATGTATGGATTGTATTGCTCTCTTCCTAGTTCAACTTTTGTTAATATAGTTGGGACTGAAGTAGGATTTTTTCGATGTCAAAAAATTTTTGATTTGGATCTTTTTTTATAAGAATTTTTTGCTGGAAAAAACAGATAATATTGGTAATACTTTTAATAGTATTGCAAGGTCTATAGGTGCCTTTAAAGCCCCGTCATTCGATACTATTTCGAATTTCTTTAGAATTGTCTTAATAATTATATTTATTTATTCAGTTTCGTAATACAAAGACAATAAGGCCAAAACAAATTATATTACACAGTAATAATAATAATAATAACACCTAAGTTATGTAATTCAAAGAGTAACTTATTATAATGGCTCCCAAGCCATAATGCATTAAAAAGCGAACATAATTTCAAAAAAGCAAGACTAGAAAGCTCCAATTAGAGGTAACACAACCAAATATCACATATTACTTCAAGGAAGAATTTGATTGCAAAAAATATTATAAAAGCTTTAAACGGAAAAGATATTTCTATCTATAAATCAATGAAAATTACTATAAATCGTATTTTTTGCATGATTAATTTTAGGTGATTCTAAACGAAGACGAGTTTCTAATAATGGTGATGTTGTCTATGTGGCTGATGAAAATTCATCTTCTGAATCTAATAACAAAAATGATTGGAATATTATTGATGATGACATCATGTGGCAAGACCAACCCAATAAGATTATATCCCTTTCCTCGGATGAGGATGATGATAATGAAAATGTCACAAAACCTAAAATCAATCAAAAAATGACTTTAGATCAAAGACAAACTATTATTAAACAAGAAATTATGGATGAGTCTATAAATTTATGTGATGACGATATTGAATTAATAGATGATGAATATGATGATAATGTAGATCTTACGGTGGCCGCTGAATTGGCCGATACCAGTATTATCGACGAATTCTTTGGTGAGGATACAATGATGGAAGATTTCAAGCGAGAAAATGATTGTATGCCATCATCATCACGTCATAAGTTTGATGACGGTTTTGATATTATTACATGTCCAATATGTCTAGAAAAAATGACTAGATCTCAACTGGCTGAACATTTAAATGGTTGTACTGGTATTGCAATTAAAATTTTACCACCCAAAAGAGCCATGAAAAAATTAGCCGCCACATCGAAGGAGGCAAGACCTAATAGGCAGCCACGTCGTACCAAAAAATCTACAAGAGATATTTTACGTAATGCTGGCTATACTGAAGATGATTTAGCACAAATTGCTTCGGCTAGTAGTTTGGATGAGGAGGATGAAGATGAGGTAGAATTTCTAAATAGATCAGGCATAAGACGGTCAAATGGTAATACTACCGCCACAGCTACACAAGACTTAAATTCTTCTTCTGAAGATGAAAATACTCGTCTCTATCGTCAACGTAATATTTATAAAACAACAAGACAATGTCCTGTTTGTGCCCGTGAGGTGGAAGAATCTCTTATGAATGACCATCTCGATGATTGCTTAAGTAAATGATGATATTGAGATAATTGAATTGTGAGGCTTGAATTTATTACATACATATATATTAAATTTAATTTTACTTAAAAATTGATTCTTTTTAATAAATATAAATCTGTTTACAAAATATTACCAAAATATTTAATTTTCTTACATCCTAAATATTCAATCTTCGTTAAAGGTTCCCATTGTACTATCATAATATCCAAATAGGGCAATAAAATGCGACCCGACATTGATATATCATTGACGCGGCAAAAACTTTCCACATAAACAAGTTTCGTCTTTGATCTTCTTGCCAGCTTGGATAAAAATCCTGCAATACAAAAGGGTACACATGTACCCGGTCCGTTGCACAATATCAATCTTGGTTTTTCTTTGAAGACCAACCAAAAACTCCACACTAATGCATAAAAGAATGTGAAGACTGTCGTAAACCAACTCTGACCTACCTCTCGTGCTCGTGGTATATAAATAAAGTCATCCTCGTTTGTTGGTTGTTTTAATTCATCCATGGTTAATTGAATTTTGTCCTTGGAAGTTTTGTCTGTATTTGCTACCAAAAATTTCATTGGTTTGTAATTGTTTATATCTTTGCTTTTTTGTAATAACCCCTGTAGTATTATGCACATTTCGGCTGTATGTCCACCAGATCCAAGGACACACCAAACTGGATTTGTTTCCATATCTGGAATTTGTTTTTTTTTTGTTAACAAGACAATGTTTTTATTAGTATTTTAGTTGTCATTTAAGGGTTAAAATAATGCGGATGTTTTATTTTTAACAGATGTTTTTAAGAGTTGCCAAGCTTACAATTTGAATTGCCAATATGCCACGTGTATTTACATTGCGCACGAATTCTAGTCTTTAGTGTCGGCCCACAATAACAACGCGACATGCAACGATTGTTGCTATGAGACGTATGACGGTGACTTCAAAATCTGTCATATTTATATTAGTGTAAAGAGTACCGTAGAGTTTCTTTTCTCTCCAGTGTCTCCTTTCCTTACCAACGACACAAATTTATTTGGTTTTTACATTTTAATTTTATAAAAAAAGAAATATTAAGTAAAAAAAATTGAAACGAACGTACTAAGTGGATTTATAGTACGTTGTTCATTTGGCCTTATTGGGCTGTGTGAATAAAAAGGTAGATTATACTATATAGTATTAAGTACTAGTACTAGCTTTTACTTATTAGTACTAGCTATGCTGAAAAGTTTAAACTACAAAAAGTGTGAATAAATCTTTGCTAGTACTACGTAGCTAGTACTGAAAAGTGATAGCTAGTACTGGAAAATTAAAACTGTTTGAGAGTTGCCTCTGTTGAAAAATATGGCTATTTTCTTATAAATTATGGTAACACTATCAGTTTGTTTTGAGTTTTTGGCAAGATGGGCGACAAAAGTAACACGAAGTTTTTTTCAATTTTAGAAAAATATAAAATTCTTTTTAATAAGTCGCAAGTGCCGTCAGTGAGGGTGGCAAAAGAGAATGCCATGTCTTCACTCCATGAGGACTATCTCCTAACGTTTGGCCAGGAAATAACAATTGTCCAATTAAAAAAAAAATACAAAACATGCGAAATGATGTTAAAAAGAAAAGTGATTTGCGTGCAATAGGCAACAAACCAATACATTTGAAAGATTGGGAGAAAGGTTTGCTGCAAATAATGGAGGAAGAATCAAATCCAGTCTTTAATAAAATTCCTGGTAAGTTTTTTATATTTAACTATAAATTTGATTGTGTCAATTATTTTTTCTAGGTGCCATGGATGTGAGCTTTGGTGTTGAGGCTAACAAAACGCCGGATTGTGTGGAGCTAGAAGTGACAAACCCAGAAGCGACAAACCCAAATAAAAGAGAAGTTAGTGATGAGATGGAGGAAACGATAAACGTGAAGAAAAAAATACAAATTTGATGATGAAACAGAGGAGACCAAAAATCTTAGCAACCAAGAGCTTCAGAGACTGGTTCTGTTAAGACAGCTAAAATGTTTAAACTTAGATATAAGTGAACGGGAAGAAAGGAAGAAAGAACAACAAAAGAAGGAAAAAGAATATCTGGATGATGGAAGCATCAAAAAAACAAGAAGAAATGTATGTTGAAATACTAGATGAATTTTTTCAAGATTAAATATTTTAATTTTATTCTTTTATTTTAATGAAATCAGAAAGCTTTAATTTATGAGTGATAATTTATTTTTTAATTTAAATAATATAAGTGACCTGAATTTAATAAATAAAATTTATTTTTAATGTATAGAACATAATTTAAAATAAAAAATAATTTAAGAAATATGTGATAATGAACTGAGTACATTTACAATTTCTTGCCTTCTCCTTTTGTTTAATTCTGTGAAGTTAGCTGACGGGTCTGTAACAATTTCCCCCTCTTCTTCATCATCTTTATCCTCTTGAAAAGCTTCGGGTTCATCAAAATCTTCACCAAGAAATTTTGCTATGTTGTGCAATACCGCACAGCTTATAATTACTGATGCAACTTTTTCCAGAGCAACACGCACTTTGTATTGCAAAATAGGGAATCGCCTTTTTAACTGTCCAAAGCAACGCTCTATTATAACACGATTTTTTGCGTGTATTTTGTTATACTTTTTTTCCTGCAGATTCCTTGGGGTTTTAAATGGTGTTAATAGCCATGGTCGAATGCCATAGCCGATATCACCTAAAATGATTGCATCGCTGTGCTGACTATTCATATAAGTGAAAATACGAGATCGCTTCAAAATTCGGCTATCGTGAACTCATCCTGGCCAATTGCAATCAATTGAAGTGAACTCATCGTTAGCATTACAGGTAGCTTGTACGTTGATGTTGCAAAACCCCTTTCGGTTAATATACTCATCGCCATGATTTGGTGGTTTTTGTATTGCAACATGCGTACAATCTATTGCTCCAATAGCGCAAGGAAAGACAAAACGCAATGCCCACTGTTCTTGAGCCCTTTTTATTTTGTCACTATTATTAGGAAATTTAATCCACAAATGCGCTTTATCGGTGACCTTCTTTAAAACCATTTTCACTGTTTTACAAACGGTTGTGCGATGTATTCCTTCTTCTTTTGCAATTCGCATTTGGAAACCAGGATCGCTTAGAAATCGCAGAAATATTTCCATCCTTTTTATTTGTGACAAGGACGCTCCCCTGTTTTCATGGCTTTCTTCCAAAAAATGTTGCGTTAACCATTTTACACTTTCTTTTTTAAACCTATATAAGTTAAAATAGTCTGCTGGGTGAGAATGAGACCGCACACGATATTGTTTTGTTTGGCGAATGTTCATAAATGCAGCCATATTCAAATAAAACCAAACAAAAATTCACTTTTCGACTAACTAACCAACAATAAACTTATTTTCAGCACCGCAATGATATGCTTACAAAAATTTAAGTTAAAACTAGTAATTTTAAGTACTTACTAGTTTTTATTCACACTTTTTTCCAGCAAACACTGGAAAAACTAGTTTGTGCTAGACTGCAAAAAGCACTAGCTTTAGCTGAAAATTTTATTCACCTCAAAACTAGATTAAACTTTAAATTTGCTAGTTTTAGCTAGAACTACATTTTTATTCACACAGCCCATTGGCTTTATATTACGAAACAGAATAAATAAATAAGTAAATAAACAGAACATGAGAGCCATTGAATATCGTATGTGAATGTTACTCCCCCAAAATAGCTTAAATCTTTTACAAGAAAGCCAAACTATTTAGCAAACGTAGTGCTAACGTTTGCTAAATAGTTACTTTTGTTATAACGCTTAGGGTTTTCTCTCGTGTTTAATTGTGCCTCAAAATAATATTATATGTTAAAAGAGTTAAGAAATCAAAACTTCTGTTTAATATTAGCAAAGCACATATTAGAAAATTCAAAAATTATTGAAAAGTCTTTTGTTGCTCTTTTGTTTGCAATTATTAAAATTTAATTATAACAAAAAAAGTTTCAGTTTACTGAACAAAGGTGCCATATCCCAGATTCTAATTAAAAAAAAAATTACTATAACTGGGGATTTATTTTATCACTGTACGATTTCAAAGAATGGTTACCAATAAATTGGGTAATATTTATTACCCAATAAATTGGGTAATAAATCAGTATTATAAAAACTTTGTAAAATTTCTTAAGCTTTTGGCGGAAAAATGTAAAAACATATAATTTATATTTGAAAATAATTATCGCTGGAAAGAGCAGATTTTAAATCTGAAAAAATTACTAGTATCTAGGGCTAATATAATTAGATATCTTGCCACCAGAAGTTACACACATATTAATACACTTATTTATATAGTAAAACACTAATTTCTAGCAAAATATATTACGGGCTATTTCTTTATGGGAACTGTTCTAAATCTAAGTTAAAGCACATTAAAACACCATAACATCAGGCAATCAGAGCCAGCACACTTGCTTTCCGAACAACACCAATACAAATCTTATTAACTGAATCTGGTCTTTCGTCATTAGAACAACAAATTTTAGAAGCAAAAAACCGACTCTTACCAAAACTATTATCATACAACAATTCAATTGTAGATGCTGACGTATCTAAAGTGATAGCCGCTAAGAAAATACCTCGAATTAAATCAACCATATTCCAATGCATCAACAACAATATAATGAATTACAAACAAGACCTATCAATGCTCTGTACAAAAAATCCCATTTGGACATATGACAGCAGTTTATGCAACACATCCCTTTCTACATATAAAAAAGAAAACACCTCCAACGAAGTTTATTCACAACTTTTTTTATCAATTAATATCACATTATAAAAACTCCGAATGGCAATACTTTTTTACAGACGCATCAAAAAATAAACACAATATTGCATATGCTGTAGTTGATAATAACGGAAAAACCCTAACATCCAAAACACTTTCAGATATACAACAATATTTACTGCCGAAGCAACTGGTATCTTACAAGCAATTTATATAGCTGGTGAGTCAAAAAGAAAAACATTAATATTTTCAGACAGCCTATCAGTTATAACAGCCATAAATAACCCAGCAAACGCAAAATGGCGCTCTGTAAATAAAATACGTGATTTACTAATCAAGTACAACGGAAAAATAAAGATAATCTGGATACCAGGCCACACCGAAATATATGGAAACAAATATGCCGACTCAGCGGCAAAATACGCATGCTCGGCTCCAATAATAAAAAACACGCTAACCGAAAGAATTGATCTTAGTAATGCAATCACCAACGAACTCAAACTTCAAAAAACTAATGAAATGAAAAGCTATTACCATCCTCAATATTCCCAAATAAATCCAAACCTCAAAATTCCCATATACCCAACTGATGTCAGCAAAAACAAAATAAAAATCTTCTCTGATTGCGTATGGGGCATACAATCACCACACAGCTGCACCTTATAAACGACAGCTATACAAACATCTGTCAATTCTGTGGACATATCAATTCAGTTAAACATCTTTTATCAACCTGTTCTAACTTAAAAAATCTGCATTCCAAACATCTGTCAAACAATGGTCTTGATCTCCTCAAGGAACCCTCCAAAGATAATATAAACTCCATATACAACTTTATATCTAGCATAAGAATTCAAATTTAAATTATGTGAATATTAATTAACACCTTATAATAGCTGATGGCCCTGGCAGCCAATGCTTACTCCTTAAATATTATTCTTGTATTTACTTATAAGCTTAATATCATATAAATAAATAAATAATAATTTATACCAAAAACTATGGATTGAGCTTTTGTATAATTTTTCGTGTGACGTACTGAAGAATTTTTCGTTGCAGAGAATTTTCATATTTCTTGACTCATGGTAACTCTATTACAACGGATGATTTATGAATGAAATTATTTTCTGTCTCTGGCTCTCTGGCTAGATAACGTGGGCATTTTAATTTCTTCTATTATATATTTATTGTTTATATCAGTTTATTTTTGAAATTTCACCAAAAAATGACTACCATTTTCTATACTGAACCAGAATTAGTCATAGCACTAAATAAACGTATAATATTTGTTAATCCCAATGATTTACAAATATTTAAAGAAATCATTTTACCAGAAGATCTAACAAAATGTGGGTTAAAGATAATAAACAGCAACAATGAGGGAGACGAACAAGAAGAGGAGTTAACAAAACAACAAAACTTGGCTAAAGAAAAACCAATACTGCAACATGTTAAATTAGCACCAAATCAACAAATATTGGCCGTAACAACAGCTGGCCAAAAGGCTCTGTTATTGTATCAGTTAAGACCAGAAAATGCAAAACTTCTTTCGGTAAGATCATTGGCAAGAGCCTCCTCAGCTTTGGCATTTAGTAAAGATTCTAAGCGGCTACTGGTTACCGATAAAACCGGAGATTGTTATGAATATGATTGTGAGCATTGTGAAGCACTACCAAAATTGTTATTGGGACATCTAAGTATTGTTTACGATATTTTATGGTCTACGGATGGAAAGTTTATTATAACCTGTGATAGAGATGATAAAATACGTGTAACCAACTATCCAGACACTTATGATATACATAGTTATTGCTTGGGTCATACAGAATTTGTGGGCAATTTAGAATTGTTAACTGATGATATTCTCATATCAGTGTCTGGTGATAAATCATTAAGATTATGGAATTTTAAAGACGGTAAAGAACTTAAAAGCATGGAATTACCAGCTCCTGGTATAAAATTTACATTGAGAACATTAGATTCGGGTAAATATGAAATTGCTGTTTTGCTACATCAGCCCAATGAATGTGTAGCTATTTATCAACTAATACAAACTGATAATAAACAATGGGAATTTTCTTTAAGCGATATATTAAATTTTCCCAATATGATTTGTTGCAATTTAATCTATGCCCAAAATCGGCTGTACGCTGTTGGTGTAGTTAGTGATCACTTAACAATTAAATTATCTGATAAAAGTCCTGCAGCACCTTTGAATTGGTTAGAAATGATTGAAGAACAATTTAAGGAATACACGTGGACACCCGAAGATATTTCAGCTTGGTTTAAAAAGAAGTACGACAATGTTAGTGAATATTTGGAACGTAAAAAACGTCGTATTGAAGAGAAACAAAAATGAAAAGATTAACAATATTGGCAATCAAACTAATAGGTGGATGTTATTTTTTTAGAAATAAGACTACTTTTTTACAAAAAAAAATATATATATATATGTATTTTTATTGATTTTTGTTTAATAAATGTTTTCATGTTTAATGTTTTTGTTAAATTAATTATGATTAGTTTAAACTGGTTTATAATCCAATTTACTTTCCAATTTTTTATTATCGGCAACTTTACGTACGGCCTTCATGAAATCTTCTTGGATGACGTATTCACGTTCAGCTCTGAAAAGAAAGAAAAAAACAGTTTAAAAAACATTAAAATTTATAAAACAAATTTTTATACAAAAATTATTTGCAATTTTTAAAAATTATGCATTTAATGTTTTTATAAATTAATAAAATTAAAGGATTTTAATTCACAACAAGTGGATTTAAGTTAACTTGGAACAAAATAAATCTTTGTAATATAAATCTTAAAGTAGATTGTATAGACAGGATGAATAAATTTTAAAAACATTAATTAAAAACAAAAATATAACAATTTTATGTCGTTTGTTAGAAAGTCTCAGACTCTAAGGAATTCGAAAAACTTCCTGCATCTTAGAAAAATATTTTAAATAAGAACTCTTACGATTAAAAAAAAACAATCAGTGAAAAGTGTAGAAAAATTATAATAAAATTAAAATTTCAAAAAATTTTACCGGCTTATCATAAATATTTATATAAAAAAAATTAAAGGTGTCTAAGTTAAATTTTTTTAAATTAATCTTACCTTATAGCAAAAAGCCCAGCTTCTGTACAAACATTACGCAAATCAGCACCATTAAAATTGTCGGAGAGTTTGACGCAGGCTTCATAATCGATTTCACCATGTTTAGCTATTTTTAAAGCATGAATCTTCAAAATTTCCATACTATTTAAAAATAACCATGATTACAATTAATGTAAACTAAAAATCATTCAAAGTTTAAAACCTACCGAGCCTGTTCATTGGGCAGTGGAATTTCAATTTTACGATCCAAACGACCAGGACGCAATAAGGCAGGATCCAGTGTATCAGGACGATTTGTTGCCATAATAATCTTAACTTGACCTAAAGCATCAAATCCATCCATTTGATTTAACAACTCCATAAGTGTACGTTGTATTTCACGATCAGCAGAAGTACCCTCCGAGAAACGTCTACCACCAATGGCATCGATTTCATCCATAAAAATAATACAGGGTTGGTGATCACGGGCATAGTTAAACATTTCACGAATTAAACGAGCCGATTCGCCAATGTATTTATCGACAATAGCTGAGGAAACGACTTTTAAAAAATTGGCATCCAATTGAGAGGCTACAGCTCGTGCTAGAAGTGTTTTGCCGGTACCAGGAGGACCATACAGAAGACAACCTTTGGGTGGTGTAATACCGACACGAAGAAAGAGTTCTGGGTTTAATAAAGGCAATTCAATGACTTCACGTAATTCGCGAATTTGTTCAGAAAGACCACCAATGGCAGAGTATTTAACATCACCAGGATCTTCATGGGACATATTGTAAACTAAAGGATCTACTTCACGTGGCAAGTAGCGCATAATGGTTAAAGTGGTCATATCCAAGGCTACACGAGTACCAGACTTTAATTTTGTTTTGTCCAATTGACGACGGCAACCGACCACATAACGTGGACCATTAGTAGCTTTGACAATGACTGTGAAAAAATATTTATTTTATAGAAAAACTCGTCAAAAAAAATATGACCTCCTCTGGTATAAAAAAAAAATTTTTTCTCTTTCCGTTACGGATAGTAACATATACATAAGTGTGCGCACTCAAATTAAAGAAAATTTCCTCAGGATCTCAAAAATACATTTTGTCGCATGATCCACGATATAAGGATCGCTCTAGATCTATTTAATACACCTTTGGGGTCACCATAAAGTACTTTATAAAAAAAAACAAACAAAGTATATGACCCCTTTAGAATAAAAATATATTTATTTCTAACCGGAAAATCTATTTAAAAAATAGCGCAATTAAAATGTGGCCCCATGGGGTCATCCTTTCTAAAAAAAGTGCCAAAAACAGAAAAATTTTCTTTTTAATTCACAGCGGGTCATATAATTTTTTTTTTTAATGAAGTAGACTTTATCGGGACTGCAAAAGGAATCATGGATCATGAAACAAAATGCATTTTTGAGATCCTGAGGAAATTTAATTTCAGTGTGGGTACTCAACACTTATGATACTACACGTATCTGTAGGGCTCCCAAGCTCCGACACAAAAACGGAAGAGAAAACATTTTCTTTTATTACAGAGGGATTTTTTTCTTAACAACGCCCAAAAAAGTACACCAGATAAAAACTCCCCTATAACCACCATATGCAGACATTTAGTTGATGCTTTTAACACTCTTATAAGGAAAATTTGTTGTTGTTTTACATGTTAATTCGATTTATAAGTGTAATAAAAATCAACAAATTGTTTATGCATATTACAGTTAATATTTACTTACATTTATCCTCGGTTAATTGTTTCAACACTTCACCTACAATTTGTCCCACACTCTGCAAGGCTTTTAAATCATTTTCAGATTTATCATATTGCTTTGTTAGCTCTTTGATTTCTTCACGTTCTATAAGAATTAAAAATATCAAATTATATTCATATTTGATTTTTTACATATTTTTGATCACTTACTTTCTTTTAGTCTAGATTCGACCTCTTTGTGTTCTAACAATTTTTTACGATAATCGAATAGGGCCTTTTCGCGTACACCCTCTGCAGGAGCACTTCCAGTAGTCATGTTATGTTTTCTCTTAGTAATAGATTTGAAATCTTAATATTTTTTAGATAAATTTATAGAAAAAAAACTATTTTCGTGGACTACGTGAATTTGCAAAATTTTTGGTTGTCAAATTTGCTTCTTCTTGGGGAAAACAAAAATGCTACTGTCATCGTTGATTACGGAAGTGTTCGGAAAATATGATGTATAAAGGGAGTAAGTCGGCAAAAGAACCCAATTTGAATTTATAAAGGAAAAATTTGTTATGATGTATAAAGGGAGTAGGTCGGCAAAAGAACCCAATTTGAATTTATAAGACAAAATTTGTTACTTTGTTCCAATGTATTTTATTTTTATTCCCATTAGAGGTTTGACATAGGTCGGCGTTTAATTCTAACGTTAAAAAGTACATTAGTATGGCAATGACACAAGATAACGTTGATAGATGGCCGCATAACACAGCTCATGATTTAAGAAATAAATAATTTGAAACACTTATTTTTATAAAATTTAATGATTTGAATTTTTATATGTTCGTACAGTGATTTAATTTTTTTCCGTGATTTAAAATCAAATTTTTACCGTTCACTGATGTAAGTGAATTTTTAAGGTTCAGTAATTGAAATAAAATTTTATTTGATTTAACAATTTTTTAAGCCGGCTAAGCCGATTTTATTCATTAGCCGATAAAAAGCTGGTAAGCCAATTAATATTAATATTAATAAAATAATATTAATTGTTCGAGCAAAACATGTGCAGAACATCTCAAACAACGTGTTCAATTTCAAAACATATCAAAAATAGTGTGATCAGCACCGAATTGTGTCTATACTAATTGTGTTATCCATTCATGGAGAATTCGAAAAAAAATGACATTTGCATTTATAAAAATATATATAAAAAAGAAAATTTAATAAATCGAACGAAAAAAGTGGCCACAAAAAGTTAATTTTTTTATTTTATTTGTTATGAGTATAAAACGTCAAATCAATTTTGAAAATTCGAACAATCAAAACACATTTTCACTAGGAAACTGTTTGAAATGTTTAATTTTTCTCATAATGGAAACATGGTATAATATTCCGCCAGCAGCTCGCTATCACCGCCGCGACAATTTTTTTTCATCCACCGACAATAATCTATTTGTTCGGCGCAGGTCTCTGGTTGACAGCCTTGTTGTTCAAGAAAAAAAATCTATAAACTGAAATATCACGAAACGCAGCGGAACGAAGTTTTTATCTTACGAAAAAAAGAAAATAATTTATTCAAACAATATATTAGAAAATATGGAAGGACTAGTAAATTATAGTAGTGAAGATGAACATGATGATTATCCATATTCTAAAGTGGTAAATATAAAATTAGTATCTAAATTAAAGACAACAATAATATTTGTTGCAAAAAAAAAGATGGCTGACAACTGGGAATCCCTCCCTAGTATAGAGAAAAATAATTTATTAGATTAACACACAAAAAATAATACTTTTTCTTAAAAAAAATATAAAGTTATTCAAAAGAAATGATTTAAAAGCCCAACTAACATTTTGCTATACAAATTAGTTTGTACTTTTAAAATAACACCATATTTGCTGTTTCTGAATAGTTGCCAAATTCCTTTAGGCTGTACGAGAACGTGGTAATGGTTGCGGCAGTTCCAGTGGACGAAGTGCTATTGGTACCGGACTTGGTAGCGCTGGGCCGTTGAAACAGCGCTATGCACGTTCCAGAAGTAATAGTCATGGCAGAGATGCCTCTCCCTATCGTAAGACCCGAGACACCGGGGATGAACGTTTTAAAAGCAGTTATAATGAGGTAATAATAGTTTACACTTAAACTAAAATATAAGTATTTTGTAATATAACTTTCTTTGTGAGTAGTTTTTTTTAAGGTAATGTTGCTTTTTAGGTAGCATAGGAATAAGATTTAGTTTGTATTCGAATTAATGAAAAAATGCTAAATATTTATCACTTAATTACAAATTTAGATTTATCAACACTAGACATGATTGATAATCCTTCACAATATTAATCAGTTTCTTAGACAATCATCGGTCGAAGTAAACACTTTCTCTAATGTATTAACCGCCTGAAGTTTTTCAATTGCACATAGTTTTAGCGAAACAAATAAAGGTTACAGCCACAGCCCCGATTTTACCCTAATATACTTTTTGAGCTGTTTTAAAAAAATTATCTATATTTTTGTCTGTTTCGGCCCCTTTTAAGTAGGCGGGGCTTTTTAGTTGAAAATAACATTTCTGAAATTTTCTTTTAATTTTTAGGCGTTTTCATGAATTTTGCAAAAACCTTATTTACTAAAACTTGGACATTTTAGTTTAAAAAAGTGGATAGTCAAGACTTCAATCTTTCATTTAATAGCCTCCCTTTGGGTTCCCGAAAAAATTAACTTTATTAAAAAATTGTAGAAACGAAGGGATCTAATAAAGTAACCAAACTAAAGAAAGTGTTAAAATTCAAATTAACAATTCAAATATTGCCTTTTTAATATTGCTCTGTAGCAGTGTCGGGAGGGATGATTTTCGCCTTTGGGGTGGATGATTTTTTACACTTACAAGATTTTATTTATTTTTTAAAACATTTAAAACCTCTATTTCTATTAATTTAATTTTTTTGCTTCTTTAGTCCGAAATCAATAAAAAATTACCAAACAGCTGATTTTAAATAATTTTTTACAATTCAACTATTGTTTTTATATCCAAAAAAGTTTTTCAGCTCAAACAGATTTTTTTTTTCACTTTCATAATTTCTCTTCTAAATTTTGTTTACATTATTTGTATCAAAACACTGAAGATGATAGGGATGACAAAATTTGTACTTAAGAAAACCCTTATTGTATATTTTAAAGGTACTATTAAAGCCTTAAAAGTACTGTGGTACTTCTTTTACTCATTTGGTACTACTAACAAATGGTCCCCTTTTAAATTTGTCATTACTTTTGTGATATAATTCCTTTTAAATGCTGTTTTAAAGAAAAAAAATTTTCGGGGAAATATATACACTGGTGGTCATAAAAACCGCACCACACAGAAATTTGAAGAAAAGGAAAAAAAGAAAAGACCGTCCCTAATAATATTTCCATATTTTTCAGAGCTCATGGTTCTTTGAATATGGAATAAGGGACCCCGGATAAAGTAGGAAAAACAACCCTACATCATCTGGCTTTCTGGAAACTTCACTCTATAAACTACACAGTTAAACTTGTATGTTTCACCATCTGAACGACGAACATACGGCAGATTTGAATTTGCTTTGATTAGACCATAAAACTTTTCTCCAGTTATCTTGGGTCCAGTTTCGATAATTTTTGGCCCAAGCCAAGCGGTTGGATTTTATCCGCTTGGTCAATAAGGTTTTTTTTAGCCGGTCATTTTCCATATAGTCCGCAATCCCGAGGTCTTCTAAGCATAGTTTCGGCGTTTAAATCCACATTTTGGTAGCTCTTAATTTCAACACTTATTTCCACTGCACGTTTGAAGCGATCCTTCAGACTTATTCCTTGTAATACGCCGTCTGTCCGGGTGTTAGTGTTTCGAGGTCTTCCTGATCCTTTTGTCCTTGTGAACCGGTCCAAATGATTTTTTTCTTATGATCCTTACAATGGTTGACCGCCAGTGTATTAACCATACTAAAGTAAACTTTGTGGCAAAATTTAGAACCTCAAATGTATTTTTGTGGCTAAAAATGATAATAAATAAATTTATGTCAAAATAAATAAAACCTAAACTAAATTTAGGTTTCTATATTCTTTTGAAATTTAAAAATATTTTTAAATATTTTTCAAAACCTTTTTGTCAATTTGTATTTAGTTTAGAATTTTTTTTGCCACCCACCTTGCACAGGGTCTAAAGTCTTTAATATATATAACATTGTAGGTATTTGAGATTTGTGGCTTTTACAATAGTTTCACGTACTACATGCTATGGGAATATGTACCTTGTCTTTTTATTTAAAAATGGTACCAGGCCCAAAAGTTTGCATATGTTTCGGTACTTAGCTGACAATTTTTGATTGACTTTTTTTAGGTCCCCTAATTCTGATAGTACTTAAATATTTACGTTTGCTTTTTAGAAAGATTTCTAAGTTGTTCTTTTAGAGAAATTTTTTAGAATCGCTCTAAATATGTGCGGACTTAACAAACATGTCCAAACCCTTCTTTTTTAAAACATTGTCTGAAAATGCTTCCATTTTAAATAAAAAAGGACAAAAACAAATATATTATGCAATATCAATTTAGTTGAAATGTGTAATGCATTATCTGAGATTTGGTGAATACTTGCTTTCATAGGACATGGGTGGGGAGGGTATTCAAAGATTCAGCACAACCGAATTTAACACTATTTTACGTGCTTTAATTCCAGTTGGGAAATCTGCTAAAAACCAATTGGACTTGCAAAAAACTCAATTGGAATTGCGATAAAAATCATTTGATATTGCAAAAAAAAAACTAGAAGAAAAATTCTGAACTTTTATAATCTGCTCATATAAAACCCAAGAGTACGTTTTCTTTTTGCATCGTGAGCGACATCGTCATGGTATGGTCTAAAGGTGGTTTTACACACTATGTATTTTACAGTGGTTTTGTCAGCTGCACGATTCATCTGTAATTGCGCATGTCTATCAAAACTATCAATTTACAGACTGTTTTGTTATCACTTTTTTTCATTTTTCGCGGGAGTTTTGTGTTCTTGAAGATAAAGTTTAGAAAATGGAGTAAAAAATTACATTTTGCAGCATTATTTTAATTATAGCTGCCATAAAATTAAAAAATGAAGCAAGAAAAGTTAAAGAAAAACGGTGCTTTATATTTAATGTTATTAATATTACACTAGGTCACAAATAACAAACTTTTGTCTGTTATTTGTTTCTAGCATACTTTTTCTCATGGATTTGGACCTACTGAACACGAAAATGAATTTTAAAAATTTTTCTGTCGATTGGTTTGCGAGATACAAATTTTTTAATTTTTTTTTTTTAATTTTTGGAGGTACACTTACTATTTTGAGCATATCTTTAGTCTTCTTTGACCTATTTTATCCTACTACTACTCAAATTAAAGACAATTGAGCCGTCTACAACTTATTCTCAGAAAATTTTCAAATCGGGTTAGTAGTTTTGATGTTGGCGGCTTAAAAAGGTTAAAAAACTGCGTTTTTTTAGTAAAAATGTGGCTGAAAAATTCATATAAAAATTCATATAAAATGTAAAACGCGATGTTAAAAGCGATTTTAATTTTTTTACGTATAGCTGACACTTTTCCAAAGAAAATAAGCCCTTACTTAACAAAATCTGATGACAAATGGCCGACATATTATTTTTTTGGTAAACGACCGAAATTCCGCTATTTCACGATTTTTTGATTTTCATTATTTGCACAGCTTACCTACCCAACGCAAACGAATAAATACATTTGAACTTAATTTAAAATAAACAAAGTAGTCTTCGTATATTTTTTTTAAATTTATTTACAGCACTACATGCTCATACATATTTAAACATAAGGAGACACGGTTATCAATTGCATTTCAAAACTGTCTGTTAAAATCGCTGTTAACATCGCGTTTTACATTTTATATGAATTTTTATATGAATTTTTCAGCCACATTTTTACTAAAAAAACGCAGTTTTTTAACCTTTTTAAGCCGCCAACATCAAAACCACTAACCCGATTTGAAAATTTTCTGAGAATAAGTTGTAGACGGCTCAATTGTCTTTAATTTGAGTAGTAGTAGGATAAAATAGGTCAAAGAAGACTAAAGATATGCTCAAAATAGTAAGTGTACCTCCAAAAATTAAAAAAAAAAATTAAAAAATTTGTATCTCGCAAACCAATCGACAGAAAAATTTTTAAAATTCATTTTCGTGTTCAGTAGGTCCAAATCCATGAGAAAAAGTATGCTAGAACCAAATAACAAAATGGCTGTTGCCTAGTGTTATTGCCGGCACAAACAATTGACTTACAAAACAGTTGATGTCAGGTGCTTTGTAAGATAAAAATAGAACCCACTCAAATTTAAAATTTTCACACTGTAAATGCAGGCTGACATTTACAGAGGCAAATTTTCTTTGCTTTTACACACCATTCCTATATTTTGCAGTGGGAAATTTGACAAGCACACTGTAAAATACATAGTGTGTAAAACCTACTTAACAATGCAAAAATAATTTTGAAATTAAAATCCCATTTGTAAATAAAAAAATATCGAATAAGAAAGCATTTTCCTCGGAATAGCAAGTTCTCCAACTAATTTCACTACTGGGTGGTAGTAAGATATTAACGCAATCACAAATCAAATTGTAGTCTTATTAGGAGATGTCATTATTACCATTAAGATGACACTCAAGATTTAAAAAAACTAATTTAGTTTAAAAACATTTCACTTCGCAAAGTCTGGTGTGTATAATATTAGCGGGTTTCACTCTAGGTGGTATATTTACCACCCTTTTATATTTACAACGATCATATACTTCAAAGCTTGAACGATTTTTTGGTAAATTTACTTCCCGTTTAAACACAGCTATTGTAAATTAATGAATGAGTTGATTATTGTTTTTCATCAATTTGAAAATTAAAATATCAAAAAGAATCTGAAGTTAACAAAAATGCTCATAGTTATGGGATAAGATAAAATTATAAATGTTTTAGCACAAAATGCAATTGACCAAATAGAATTTGCAAAGATTTTTTTAAAAACCAATCGCTGCTAAATTTCACTATCGGTTCATCTTTTATTACTTATTTTTTCACGCTTTTGTTTTAAGTTGGATTTTTCACTTTATTTTAATAGTGACCACAAAATGAAAAATAAAAAATAAAACAATAGTTTTGGCGTCTAAACGATCAGCTGTTTTAGTCTTGTAAAACACAACATGTATTTACTATACCTTGTTGTCTTGTATTTTAACCACAGCTTAGTAAATTTTGGTTTTATACATTTTGTTGTTGTGGTGTAGTAAATAATAGTACTTTTACTATATCTACAACCTTTACAAGGTCTACAAGGGTACTTTACTACTAAGAGTGAAAACCCTTATTGTATATATTTTTTTTGAATCGTTTTGGGGTGGGATATATCACACTCATCCCCCTGGATCTGTTCCTGATCTATATTATAGATAGACGCTCTTAAATAAACTTTAGTTTCAAACATAAGCTGTTTTACATAAAATTTCATTATATCACATCTTGACTACAATCTTCCTGTATATTCTATAAACATTTTAAAACAAATTTGCAGACTAAAAAAGTTCGAAAATATGCAAACATTTTTCCATTTTTACTTAAAACCAAAGTTAATTTTTCTTGAATTAACAAACACGATGTTTTTATACATCCAAGTATAAAGAAAATACAAACCATATACCTGGTATCTGTCTAACACTTTGCCCCCACTGGAGTTATATGTCAAAATACTTTATTGCTCATTTTAGCTTTATTGGGAGATATTGTACCATCGAGAAACTTTTTGGGATTATATATCCCAGGATAACGGTCCGACTTCTCATGAATCCTTAACATTTTATATAACTGTATTTCATGTCAAAGTTTATCAAAAACCTTTCGGAAAAAAATGAGGGATGAAAGGGTTAAATGCAATTTTGTTTAAAACTATTTTATTAAAATTTTAAATTTTTTAAGGAATTTTATCCATTTTTCGAAAAATTACCCCAATCTTAGTGGTCTACATGGCCAATCTTTTCTGACTATAATATTTTTGCTTATTTTAATATTTGTAAACTTTTACAGAACTTATTTTTTAATAAAATTGAAAATTCAAATTTTTGTCCACACTTTTTGTTAGTATTCAATCTATTTCTTTTGTCGCCCAAATTCAGTTTCGATAAGTGGTTTTTATTAAAAATTTCTTATTAATAAATGGCAGATTTTTTCAAGCAACTTTATCAAAATAAAAAATAGAAAAACCCTGGAAATGTCGTTTGAAAATAGCTTGTGCCATATAGGCTTTAGGTAATATTTTTACAGTCGATTGCATAACTTTTTTTATACACAAATTCCCACAAGGAATTCACGTGTAAACCGTTCTTTGTCTCTAACATTAAATTCTGCCCTTCGCATAGTTTTTGTACTCAATCACTTTGATGTTTAGGTATATATTTGAAATATTTTATTTTATTGTTGTTTTTTTATTTAGTTTTACTCATTTTTACATTATTAATTAAATATCCACTTTTGTTATTATTATTGTATAAACAAAAAAAAAACCTAAAGTTTTTAAACCAAAACAAAAACTCAACCTAAAGTTTCGAAAAAACTACTACGATCGCCATTAAAAAGTTGTTACAACATCACTACTCTATAGAATGAGTTAAAATATGATTGAAAAAGAATTTAATTCAAATTAAAGCCGAAAAGTAGCAGGCTCTATAATAGAAATGCCTGTCCAACTCCTTCTCTACGTCCCTCTTTTAAAATGCTATAAAAAAATCACAGACACTGAGTAGTAGGAGTCTTTGAAAATAAAAGCGGCTCATAAACGTGAGTATGATTAAATTTAATAACTAATAACAAACAAAATATATTTAAATTCTTTTACAGCAAGTTATATTATTATCAAAAATATTTAAAATTTAAATTAGATTTTTTTTAAAAGGTAAAGGAGTAAAACTAAATTTTTATACTTTTTTGTTTGGTTAATATTTACTAATAGTATTATAAAACAAAAAAGGTTTAGCTTAGTTTTTTAATCACTATTATGTTTAAAGCAATTAATACAATTTCCAAACTAGAGTTATTAATACGTTTAGTATTCTTGCACTAACATTTCTTTTACAGGATAAATATAAAAGCGATAAACGTGCCGAAAAGTTTAGTAAAGAATATCGTGAAAAGAGAGACAATAGAGATTCACGAAGTTATCGAGATACTAATCGAGATTATGATAACGGTCATAAACATGATTATAAAAAGGTAAATAAACTTTATATACATATATAATTAATTAAATAAAATTTATACTTTTTATTTGAAATTGTAACAATATTTTTAATGGAAATTTAGGTTTCTATTTTAAAATTTATCGTTTATAATGGAAATCACAATATTAACCCGAATTCATTTATTATCATAATTTTTTGAGTGAATTGAAATTGTTGATACTTTAAATTAAACAAGAGTATTTAATTATGATATGTGCCAATTATTTTATGCTTCACATAATGTTTTTAAAGAACTAAAACAGATTTATTTGCAAAAAAAAAATGGCATAACTTAAAAAATGCTTTTTTTAGTTAAGATGCTGAAATATGGGTCACACCAACATCTAAAACATATAAAAAAAATGGTATTGATGTCTCTTTCTCTCATCGAGTGGCGATCAAAAAAGTTTTATATTTTTCTCAGCAGTTAGGCGTAATTGAAAATTTTAAATGCATTGAGCGATCTATTCTGCGATAACATTTTTTTTTTAGTGCAAACAATTTTTAACACCATAATTTTTCAATTGTAAATGATCTGAAATAATTTTTCGACAATCTCATATTAAGTGTGTTGCACATGTAATAGAAAATAATTCTAAATTATTTAATTTGAACCTGTCTGAATTTTGATTCTTGTCACAGACTAATTGTTGTCACATAGACTATTTGTTGTCACTTATAGACTCATTTTTTTTGGCTAAATTAAGAATTGATTACTTATAATTAATGTGTTTTGTTTCTAAATTTTTTATACGTTTCCCGATATCTCAAATAGCTAATTTTTTCGTCAACTTAAAATTGTTTTTGGAGTATGAAATAAACTTGTACGTTAAAAAAATAAACATTAGCTGTGTTTATGCGGCAAGCTATCAAAATTACCCTGTAGGAAGCCTGGGGTCAAGGGTCTACAAGTCACCACTTTTGTCGACTATTTTGGTGACATGTCCCAAAGCGTATATACTTTTTACATTCCTTTTTGCAGCTGCAAAGCTGTGCTTGTTTTTAATTTTTTTATTATTTTATTTTGTTGAAAATACATGTTTACAGCTGTATGCAAAATTAAAGTTTTTAATAAAAATATAAAGAAAAATGAATTTAAAAGTTAAATATACAAATTTGACAAAATATATAATGAGCAAAAGAAATTACAAAAAACTTGTGAAAAAAACAATCAATTTTGTATAAAAATAAGAAAGAGGCAACAATTTTTGTGAAAGTTGCAACTGTAGAGATTTTGTGGAGCCTGATGAAGATTTTACGGAGCCTGTGGATGATTTTGTGCAGTCTTTTAAAGATTTGTCTACTCCAAAATTACTTCAATGAAATTTATAAATTATTATTAATTATGAATAATATATATAATTTAACAAAATAAATGCACCTGTTTAATCTTATTTCCTTCCTAGTGTGGAAATCAAGTAAAAAGTTCCAAAAGTGTAGACTAGAATTACTAAAATGTACTAGTGAATCTATGGTTCCAATGTCAACACCTAGTCAATAGTTGTGTAGATTTGCAATGACACGCACATGTTAAATGTCTACAGCAGAAAGTGTTGGCTGGGGCGTAATAAGTCAGTAGTACTGGTGACAAAGTCAAAAGTGAATCAGTACAGTTTCACTATCGACATTTCCTACAGGGTAGCTTATGCCATTCCCATATAAATTTGACAGAAGCCAACGTTTAGTATTCAGGCTTTACGTTACTTGTGTCAAATTTCTATGGGAATGACAGAAGTCAACGTTGGTAGCGTACCGAATAAACAATACAAATTTATTAAGCAGTACTGTGAGAACAAACAAATGTGAAGCATGTACAACTGATTCTTATGTATTTTACATACAGTCACTTAGTTTTAAATGTCAACCTTACTCACTGTCCACTTCGGATTTAGTGTTCCCGGCAAAGATAATTCGATTTTTTTTTAATTAAATTTAATTTTTCTTTTAATTGTAAATATCGTGATTTATTCTGCAAAAAGCTATAATTATGAATATTTTTATTAAAAATATCCCATTCGATGACGAAAACAAAAAAGTATGGTGAAGATTTTGAAAAAAATTATATACAAGGACGGTCCCAAAATTAGCCGACCTAACAAAGAAAACAACAAGTTTGGAAAAAATTTCTTTATTTCTCAACATAATCTATTAGCCGATACACTTTTCCTAGCGATATTGAATAACTTCGATACCATGTTTTTGTAAAGAACTGTCTAACTCACTAAAATAGCCATCAACCGCAAATCGATCTATTTTCTCAAGTTTGAAATTAGAAAATAATAACTCGAGGGAGCAAGCAATTCGAACTTTGATTTATAAATATTGGCTGATTTTTTCCATTTTACAAATTAACAGAGATAATTTTCTTTGATGGCTTTAAAAAAGAAAAAAACAAAAGAAGAAAATACTCAACAACGTGGCGCCTTCAAACTTAAAACATATGTTAATTATAAGATTGTCACCAAAGTGATGTTTTTCAAACTACTGCCGCCATCTAATGTATTAAGTCGGCTAGTTTTGGGACCGACCTAGTAAACTTTATGGTTTTCCTAGCGCAGAACTTCAAATGGTGTAGTGCTAAACTTTTTAATTTTTCTTTTATTTCTTTTCCATTACAGCATGATGATTATAAACGTTATAGGGATCCTAAAAGAGATTTTAAACGTGATAGTGGTTATTACAAAGATGATAAACATTATAATCGCTATGACGATAGAAAACCACCATCAAATTATAATAAAGAACGTTTTAATTCTTCGAAACCACGTTATGATAGAAAACAACATGATGAACGACCAAACGATGATAGAAGATTAAATGATGATAGACGTAGTAGTGGTGGTGGACCTAATTTTGATGACAGACACAAAGATTTCAATGATAAACGCAACTATGATGACAGCAGCAAATCAGATCGTCGTAGTAATGATGACAGACGTACCAAACGTTCCTACAATGAAGATCGTTCCAGCAGTTATCGCCCTAGACGTTCTGCTTCACCTTCTCCTACAGCATCATCACGCAACAGTAGTAACAAATATGATAAGGATGATTATCATTCAAAACGCGATCGTAAACATCATTCAAGATCGCGTTCACCAGCTTCAAGATCTAATTCTGTTGAAAAATTAAATGAACGTGAACATATATCTAATAATGGTTCACAAAGAAGTAGCTTAGGAGTTGCAGGAGTGACGGAGCATGGTATAAAAAGCCGCCCAGAAACAGAAACACCAATAACAGAGACAAAACCCAAACCTACAGCACGTAATTTTGAAGCTCTCTTATCCCTACCTCTCAGTGAAACAGCAGTGAAACAAGCTAATGTTGCAACAGTCCCTCCTATTAATGCAGTCACAGGATTAACTGCTACTACTGCTGCAGTGCAACTACCAAGTTATTATAATCCCAATGTTATTAATCCAAATAAATATGTAGAACAAATGCAGAAGCGTAAACTAATATGGGGTGCTAAGAAAGTCGAAGATTCTGCATCCAAATGGGGTCATGCCCAATTTTCACAAGATCAAGATGGCAAAGTAGCATCAAAGTTTATGCGTTTAATGGGTATTAAAAGTGGTGGAAGCGCTGAGTCTTGTACATCACCTAATGAAAGCGAAAAGAAATCTCCATTGTCATCAACAACCTCTCCCTCAAATAGCACAGATGTTAAATCGCGTGAAGCCATGTTCACTACAATGGAACATCAATATGAAGTAGCACGTCAGGTTACACATACTATGCGTGGTGTAGGTTTAGGTTTTGGCTCCCAACCTAGGCCTTATTAGAAGTTAAAGTGATGTATACAGGCGAAATATAAAAAAAAAAAATGGATTTCTATTTTTGAAGTTTTAACAAAAAAGTTGTAAATTTGAAAATGTTAATTCATTAACATAAAAATGTAATGTATTTGGTTTATTACATTTATTTTATGGAAATGTAAACAATACATATTCTAATTATTCTGAATTTGAAAATAAAAGATAAATATGTTAATTTCGAATTATTTCTAATGAATATGCTCCACGAGGTTTTAAATGGAAAGGATGAAGATATTAATATCTGTGGACTTTTGACAAAAGCAGAAAATAAGAAAATTTTTCAATAACTCTTTAAACTATATTTTAAAAAGAACGTAATAAAATGTAACGTTTTTCTGTGCAATTAATATGCTGTTTTAAGCATTAGCAAATTTTTGATATTTTTGAAAAAAGCGTTTTAATTGTACTGTTAACATTATACAGATTTCGAAATCTAGTTTAAATCAAATTTCAAGCACATAAAAATGCATTAAAAATTTGATATGATAGCAGAAAAATAAAAGACACATTTTTTTAGAGGTCCAACCCATTTTCAAAAATTGGGGTCAAAATTTACAAAATTTTTTGTTTTTCCTTTTGTTTTTTAATAATTTTTTGTAAAGGAAATTTTTGTTGGTTTGTGATTATATTTTCATACTAATAATGCTCAACCGGTATAGGCACTTAATTTTTTAACGTCTTTTCGTATTTGAGCTGTCGAAAATTTGAGTCGATTTGCCAATTGAAGAAATAAGCCCTAATGAGATATCCTGTATTTCCTTGTACACTCCACTTTTGAGCGTTGATTACTCAGTATTGTAAATGAACAACATCCAGTCTGTCCATAATTGTGAATTGGCCTAAAACTAGATTCGCTCTTCGAAGTGTGAAGCTTACTTTAATAGGGATTGCATGATACAAGGAACAAAATCCACTTTTCAGAGTGTAGTACTCCATTATTCTGAACTTATCAAAGGCCCGACTATATAAAGTGACATTGAATTAATGCCTGCAATTTCAAGCAATAGATACCTACTGGTTTTTGTTCGTACACGGTACAAAGAATTTGTAAAATATATATATATCAGAATAATTTTAAAAAGTATTATATACTACTACTACCTAAATAAAAAAATAAAAAAAAAAAAAAAAAAGGTGTCTAAGCACTGATAGGTATCTAAGCACTGCTTGAAATTACGGTCATAAGGAAAAGAGCGACCATACAAATACATTGCACTAGCCATATTTAGCTCAAGTCAACTTTTGCAAAGTTCCATCTCTATTAATTCTGTTAATTTACCACTTAAACAAAAAACATGTCAAAAAATTATGTAGAGATAAGAAATAGCAAAGAAAACAAATTAAAACTCAACAAGTATTAATAAAAATATGCAATTGTGTGAATCTCAACTCATTAAAGTCAAATATAGGTATCATGTAATTTGGGGCAAGCTTAAGTCAACTTTTAAAATAAAAATCACTTAAGCCAATTGTGGCTGGGCCTTTAACGCTCTCCATTTATAAACAATTTTCCAATAAATTTAAATATATTTTGGTTATATGTCATTTTGTTTTTTTTATTTTAATTTCTTTAAGTGCACTTGACATCGGTTGTTATACTTTTGCGTTTTATAAATCAGCCGCTATAACTTGTTAACAGCTGTTTTTGACAGTTAAGCCACAATAAAAACAACAACAAAATCAAAATAATAAATACAAGACGAAAAATTCTATTTTGCCAAGTTGTCATCATCCCAAAAGGAAAAAAAAAGAAAATTTCATAATTTTCACAATAAATATATTGAAATTTAATGAAACAATATTATTTACATAATAACTACAAGTGAAAGTGCATAAAGTGTTAATGTTTTTAATATGTCTTGGTTAAATAATACACTAAATACTGTTAAGGGCCAATTAACGACATTGGCCCATGAAATTCTTGAAGAAACTGCAGGTCCTGGCGATCGTGATGCAGCACCAACATTAGAACATAAAACAGCTGTAGATTTGTTAGTATATTCTCAATTGGACAATAAAGATTTGGAAAAATTGTGTTCCGAAAGAGAAATTGAGGTAAATGAATTGATGCATGCAACGGCAATGCCGCCGATAAACACTCAAACACATCTAGTATAGATAGAAAATTCGATTTTTACTTTTTGTCTGTGTTACAAAAATTCTTTGAATGATTAGAGTTTTAGTTAAATAAATTCTTTTAGATCGAAATATTATCTAAAGAAAGATTTAAATACATTTTGTAATTGTTTTTTTTTTATACAGATAAAAGATTTGTTATAGTTACATACACACTTCTTGACATATATTTTTGGCAAAAATGGTATCCATAGCAGGGTCGGCAACCGAAACGAATTAGTGTCGATTTTATAGTTTATACCTAAATTTAGGTAACACTTGAATTAAAGCCAAATTAAACGAATGAAGTTTATTATTATTCTTTTACTTCTGTATAATCTTATCCTGCGCGAATTATTATTATTATGCATTTATTTAATCAAAAACTTTCCAATTTTTGCACACATTGATAGGGGAAGATTACAAGCGTATATGTTTAATATAGTTAAAGATTTATTTTTTTTAAATACTTAACTATTATACTTAAATACTATTGTAAACAATTTGAAAAATTTATCAATTTATTTCCTAACTACCATACATTAATTTCCTATAAAATAAACAATTTAAAATATTTATATGTAAATTTTTTCTAAAGTCCATGAATGGAAGAGAAAATTATCTCAAGTTCATGGGTAAGTTCTTTCAAATCCTGGTTACATGTAAAAGGTGTTAATCATAATCTGAGTATTCCGAATTGATTGAAGAAAATCAAATTTACGTCTTATACTATATGAAGGAACTTGATATTTTATAAATCTGTAAAAGAGACAAAGGGTCCTAATTTTAATTAAGTATATAACAAACATCCTAATTGAGTACTGCGAAACATGATCCCTATATCACAAATTATAGACAAATCTAATAATTCGATTGTAGCATATGTTACATTTAGAAATAAATTTCTTATATGTTCCACAATATAATTCAATACAATTAGTATCGTAGATGGAGCATGGGTACAGCATGTGCAAAACGATATCTTATTGGAAACAATAAGAAACAAGTAAAAAAGGCTTAAATTCGGCTGTGCCGAATCTTTGAATACCCTCCACCAATGTTCGCTTTTGTTTTTGATGCAAACAATGTAAAAAACTTTTGAAGTAAAATTATGGAGGTGAAAAAATTTTTTGAGGTGAAAAACTTTTTTGGATGCAGAAACGAATTTTTTTACGGGAAAAAAATTTTGAGGTGAAAAATTTTTTTAGGTGAAAAAAATTTTTTGTGGTGAAAAAAAATTTTAGTAGTGAAAAATATTTGAGGTGTACAAAATATTATTAATTTCTAAGCGATTGGTGAATTAAATATGAGAAAATATACTATATATACCAGTCGCTACTATAAAATTGTACTAAAATACACCAATTTGTATGAAAAATTTAGAGGTATCTTCACATTTTCACCCATAACTTTTTAACCGCTGGACCGATTTTGCTCATTTTCAATACCAAACTGCTCGGGAGGATGTACAATAATCTCAGTAAAAATAGGCATCCCCGCTAGCGTCTTCGCGTCGTGATCGCCATTTCAACAGACAGACAGACAGAAGGACAGACAGACGGACATCGCTAAATCGACTTAAAAATGCATAAGGGTCACGAATATATATACTTTATGGGGTCTTAGACCTATATTTCGACATATTACAAACGGAATGACAAACTAAAATATACCCTCACCATATATGGTGGAGGGTATAAAAAGAAATACTATACAGTTTCCTAAGGGTAAAACCAATTCTTGATATAGTAACAATATATATGAACACAAAATTTAAGGTTTCTGTCGATAGTTACTCCAAGGCACATTATACTATCAGAGAGTCGAAGTTCATGTCCATCCAATAACATATTAGGCAAAGAAGAATCTTGTATCCGATCAATGGATATAGCCTGAGTTTTCTTATACACTCACTAATGCCGTTAATATAGGCCAATTAAGAAGAGGTCCAAGCATGAAACCAGACATAATTTTAAATAAATTTGTGTTATTAGTACTATATGCGACAAACTGCGACCGATTAGATAGAAAAGAAGACACTAATCTGCAACTAAACCGAGAAAGATTAAAGTCATTGTGAGGTCTCAAATGATTAACCGAGCTTTTGTTAAATGTAGATAAAATTAATCTGCAGACATTTCTTCTTATTGCTGACTAAAATACTATCCCTTATTAAATAATTCTTTTAGTTTTCTTCGATCTACTTGATTTTTGTAATATTTCTCATCGAGCTAAAGATCTTTTATTTATAAAAAATTAATTATAAATATTTATTTATCCCAATATTTCGTCACCACATTGGGTGACTTCTTCAGGGGAAATTGTTTTTTAATTTTTTTTATTTAACTAAATTTTTCTTACTTAAAGATATTTGAAATCCGTAAAAAAATAACTTTAAATAACCTAATTTTTGCATTAAAACATTTAAATTTATAGAGATTCCAATGCTATTTCACATAAGTCACTCCCCAGGTAAAAATCGACCTATATGGATTCATATGCAATAGGCTTAAAGCAGGGGCTAAAACCGAACACAAACGGGTTCAGGTTCGCTGTTTATAAAAACTTTAAACCCGAACCCGCTGAACCCAAAAATTTAACTAGGTTCGGGTTCAAAAATATAAAAAAATATTCTTGCTGTTCATGGCGTTAGAAATGTTTAATTTGCAAAAAATTGCGAATACCAAAAATTTCTTCTTAAGCTAAAAAGGTAAAGCTAGCCAAAGTAGATGAAATTCCAGTTATGACATGGTTCAAGCCTTATTGGAATACAGAAGTTTTTGTTCGGAATTACTAGATGCTGCATTAACTATAAATGATTATATTTGGAATATTTGTAAAGAATTCGTAGAAGTTTTCGCACATGTTTAAAAATTAACGCTGAAACTACACAGAATAAAATTACAAAATTCTGTTTGTAATATTGAACATCGTCCGTAGAACATTTTTGTAAATACAAAAAAAATATTTTTTAAAAAGGCGCCAACAATGGAATTTGTAAATACAAACAACTTTTTGTTATTTATTTGTAACTTCAATTTTTATTTTCAAAGAATTTTTATATGAAAAGTAACAATTTATAAATATTTCAAACAAAAAATTGTTAGAAATCGAATTTGAATTTTAACAAATATTTTTAATTCCTTCAAATTTTGTGATACTTTTTTCTGTGTACAACAAGAACAGATGGCTTTAGGTGATTTTTGTAGAGCCTGGCTTAGTTTTAAATTAGAGTTAACAAAAGATGCCAAAACAAAAACATTTTCATAAGAATTATATTTAAATATTATAAAAAGACAAAACCACTTTATTAATAATCCACTTTTGTTTGCCGCACTATATATCGAGATAACATAGAAGATTTAAGTTAATGCTAAGTCCCGAAGATATTAAAAATGCTAAAAAACACATTTTACAAACAATTGAAATTTTTAAAAATTTGCAAATGGAAAAAGAAGAGAAATTTATGAGAGAATCAAAATATTGTTCTTCAGAAGAAGGAACAATTTTCTAAATCAAAGAACAAATTTAAAAGAAGTAAACTTAAAAAATATATTAATTATAAAATTAAATTAAAATTTCTTTGAAAATTAAATAAATTTTCTATTAATAAAACATTTATACTTTTTTATATGTTTAATCCGAACCCTGAACCGAACCCTGAACCGAAACTGAAATTTTTAATTCGATTAACCCGAACCCGAACCTGAACCCTTTTTTTCAGGGTTTCAGTCCCTGGTTTAAAGTATTTATTTATTTATTTAATTTGATTTGCCAGTACAACAAGAACAATTCTTATAGCACTGGGACAATTAATGTTATTACATATTTATGTCATGAAACAATTAGAATTAAAAAAAAAATAAATATATATATAATTTATATGAATAAAAAATAGTAAAAAGGTTAATAAAAAATAATATAATAACAAAAAAAAAAATATGCATTAAAAATAAATAAATGACAAATTAAAATGTATCGGCATATTAATAAAAAAAGGAGAAAATAAGAAAAAAAGAAAGAAAAATCAATACATAAAAATATAAATACAAATATGTTAATTATACAAATTAAAAAAATATTCAAATATTGGAGGGTAGTTTGGTCCAAAGACGGATTGAGTTTATATAACAACGTCTCGTTTATAAAAGTCTACGATGACGAATGGCATATATATTATTTCCTCTTTCCGATCTTGAAAAACTTAATCTCTCAAACAGATATTGTGGTTGTTTAGTGTAGATTATTTTATGTAAAGGAGGTTGTCAAACGATACGGTGTAAATTCTCTTTGAGAACTGTTATATCCGATCATAACGTTTAATTGCGAACACATATCTAGCAATATTGTTAAACGTAACATTGAGTCTCGTAAGCAGTCCGAATCACAATATATCTTAATACCCTAACCGAGCACTAGCAACGAAGGCTTTCGGCTCGTTGCAGCGAAAAAAGACCAGAGCCTCTGGTGGGAATCGAACCAACGACTCCCGCACTGATAAGCTAGCATGCTTCCAACTAGCCTACCGGGGCGCTACAACTGAAAAGAGTGCACAGCCGTAAAGAAGGGTTGGCAGTAAGTACGTTTTTACCAGTAGCATCCCTATATAATATTGGGTTTTGCATAAATTTCTTAGCATACCATACGTTCTTCCGCATACAAAATTAATGTGGTCATACCAGTCAAGGTTTTTGTTATAAATCACACCTAAATTTTTGGGCGTGTCTACTATTTCAAGAATAAAGTTGTTTATTTGGATTGGTGGTAGAAAAAAGGGAATAAAATATGATTTTGCGATTACCATGGCTTTCGATTTTTTAGCATTTAAACAGAGCCCATTATCAGACGCCCACTTATTAATATTTTCTAGATCTTGGTTTAATTTTCTTATGCAATCAGGTACATTGGACGGAGTGCAGTTTATATAAAATTGCACATTATCAGCATACATTTGTACAAAAAATTAGTTGAGATAGTAAATCATTTGAATAGATAAAAGTGGGCCAAGCATCGATCCCTGTGGAACTCTTCTTGTTATAAAACAGTTCTGTTATATATCAATTTCTTGATATACAGCTTGAGATCTACCAATTAAGTAAGAATTAATTGAGGAAGGATATATGGAAGAATAAGCATTATAAATTTAGGGTGAACTCCATCATATCCTATAGCATTAGATTTGATATTTAAAATAGATTCTACAACATCTTCTTGGGTAAAATGTTTAAATTCAAAACTTGCTGATTGATGGTTGTCGTTGGTGGCAGAATTCTACGAATGATCAGTATTGTAAGGTGTGACAGAAAAAAATCTTATTGTATAGATCAGCGTTAGCCTTCGGCATTGGTATATTTGCAAATTTTAAATTTAACTCATCTACATTAATACAAGTATCGGTTATATTTTCATCATTAATAACTCCCATTTTACAAATTTCGTTCCATTTCTTTTTAGAGTTTAGCATAGATGTAAATTTATCTTCATAATACATTAATTTTCCAAACGGATTTTTGTTGTTACTGATTTCCTCGCAATTTTGTATATATTATGTAGATCTACTATTTTGTATCTTTTTTATCTGGCATAAGCTTGATATCTGTCTTCAATGAAAGCTTTTATTTCAGTTAAAAACTGATTTAAACGAATAAAAGCTTGTTTTACTCAGAAGCAGACTGACTTTGAGATTATTGTTGTTTTAAAAGAAGATTCGAAAAAAACCCTCGTAGAAAATGAAAAAGTTTAAAAAAAATTAAAAATTTTTATATTATTGAAAAAATCTCTACACATTTATATAAATAGTATACTGGAAGTATATATATTTCGAAAGAAGTATATACATTTCTTATTAATGCCGTTGACCGTTTCGAAATCAGTTGAAAAATGACTCAGAAAAGTTTAAGTGCGCCAGTCCAAAAAAAAAAATACTCTTTCCTCCATATCTAGGGTATATTGCAACTTATAAAACCGGTTATATAATACACTCAGCTAGACCTACAGCCTACACTAGGTCATTTCACAAGTTCTTGCAAATTTATTTTTGTAGCAGCGTGTAATCAATGTTTTTAAACTCTCTATATGATATAGTTTTATCTGGGAGTTCGGGTTGAAAACAAGGAAGCAGAAAGTTGATTACAACATATTAATTTAGAGGGGTTATTTATAAAACAAAGATCCAGAAGGGTACTTGCTGTTCTCGTAAAATGTGTAGGTGTTGTAAAATTAACAAGAGTTAAGCCCATAGCACTCATATTTCCCAATAAACTATTATCAATTAATATATTCGAATTAAAATCACCGGTTATAATTACATCACTATAGCTTATCGCAAGTGATGATAATTTGTCTAAAAATCGATGAAAATCAATGTTATTTTTCGGTCTGTATACTGTCCCCATAAAATTGTCCGGTTTTTGTTAAAAATCTCAATAAACAAATGTTTAATCTTTCAATCAATCAAGATTCAATCAGATTTACATTTTACTCTGCAAGGTATCTATGAGTTTAGGTATCATAAATGGCAACACCGCCAGCGTTATTACTTCTATCAACACGAAAAAGTCGATAGCCGTGTATGTAAATACATCATATGAGGCAGAAACTGAAAGTTGCTGCGATCCTTAATTGAAGTTTCCATTTGGCCTACAAGCCTCCAATAAAAAATTTGGGGCCGATAGGGTAACGCTAAGGTCTGCCCAAAGTTCATTGAAAACACACTTTATATGGTGAAATATGGGGTTTTTAATCAAAATACTAAAAATATTTTTTTTTTGGATAACTAGTCTTGACATTGATTTTAAATACAGTTTCTATTCTAACAAGCCATAAATTATCAAAATCTTTAGAGAAACAAAAAAGTTACAACAATTTGTAGATTATAATAGATCCAACTTGTTGTGTGAGGGATATTTTCGACGATATGCTTTAATGCACTGTAAGATAAATTGATTCTGTTCTTCGTCTTTCGTAAGGGTAATATCGATCACCAGAAACCAGCCTCAAAACAGTCATTAAACATTCATTATTTTTCCATTTCCACTAAACCTAAACTGTATTTTTTTAGTTTGGTTGGCAATACTTTACTGCACAAATGGTGGCAAATTCAAATCTTGCGTGAATTTTGGAACACCCTTTTCTTTCAATACATTACCTTTAAGTTTCCAACACTTTATTAATAAGTTATCAGTAGTGTTTCCAATTCGGTTAATCAATTAACCGATTTCTCAATTAATCCTTCGGTTAACGTCGAAACAAATAATTTAAAACTTAAATAATTATTCGACCCGAATAATCGGTTAAAATAGGTCGATTAACCGGTTAAATTTTTAATATAAATTTTTGCCGTTATTTTTTCTTTAAACTTCCAAATTTTGTAACTGGGTAAAAAATTAAAAAAAAAATTGAAAAAACTAACCAAAATACAATGAATTTTTTTTTTTGAAACGAGTAAAAGAGGTTCTTAAGATTGCATAACTCTTTGAAGCAACAAAATACAAGTGCTATATTTGCTTTAGGATATATGAAGCTGAATTTCTGTCAAATAAATGACATATAATTTTCTTTGTAATTCCGTAGGTTAATCTTTTTCTTTCAACCAAATTAATTCTACAGCATATGCCACAGCATACAGCATATGCCACCATAGAATTGGTTCCTATGGATCCCGAATCCATATACCAAAACATAAATGTAAGCTAACAAATACTAGTTTCAAAAGTAGTAATGTAAAAGTAGCAATGTAAAATATTGCTTTTGAAATCATTTAAAACAAATATCATCGGTGTTAAAACCAACAGAAAAACATATTACAAAGGACAAGAAGTTTTTCTTCAAGTCGTTCTCTGGAACAGAAAATTTAACTGTTAAATTTTTGCTTTAGATTATGAGAAATAATTAACTTTCAAAAATCCGATTCTGAAGCTATTTCAACCTTAGAATAAGAGAAAATTTTTTAGTTTTTTTTTTTTGAAAAGGCAGAGCTTGAACAAAAAACCTATTAAAACTTTTATTTTACTTTCTACCAATCAAACACGTTTTCAAACAAGCAATATGACGTTACTTATATTCCAAAATAATAATAGAAAAATGCTTGCGATTCGAAAATTTTATTTTCTTAAAAAGTTTCATTAAAAATTAGAGAAAAAAAAATTATAAAAACCAAAAAAATAACATGGAACTTTGTAACTTAAGTTTCAAAAATCATTATTTGAATTGATTTATAAAAAAAAAAAAGAAATTAAAAAGTTGAAGAATCTTAGAAGAAACAAGTTGTTTTGTGAATAGTATTTAACAATTCTCTAATTTAAACAATTTACCAGGTAAGGAGGGTCCTCCTCAGGAATATTAGTGTTTAAAAGTTTTATTAACTTTTGTAAATCTTGGAAAATTTTCTTAGGTCGACTTTTTGAGTGCAGCTTTTGTTTATTTAAAAATTTTCTAATTTCTCGACAGTGGCAAATAAAGAAAATTAAACACCAGCTTTATTGACAAAATGTTGTACTTCAGCAAAACACTGTCAATACTGGGTTTATCTGTTTTAGGGAGTAAATACTCCTACTGAACATGATTCCTCCCAAAAACCACCAAAATTCTAAGGAGTGATTAACTTGATATTTGACAAAAAAAGCATATCATCGTTTTGTTATTTAGAAAAGAAATACATTTAGTTTGTATAAAACGGTTAATCGATTGATCGCATTTTTTTTCGATTAATCGACCCGAATAACCGATTAATCAATTTTCTTAATTTTTCGAATAATGCTTTAGCCGGCAGGGTCGAATAATTGAAAACACTAGTTATCAGGCTTTGTAAACGAAATACTAAAGTTGCGGTATTATCTCAAATTAGGCCAGAGGGTGGCTGACTTCATAAACGCAATATGCATTGCAACAGTGCTTTGCTTAGAGTTCATAAACGTCAATGCCTTTTTTTTTTGGCAATGTGCAGTGTTTTTATTTGTGTTTGATGCTTTGTGATTTTTGGCAATTGAAGTGTTGGACATATAAGGTGTGTTCGACGTACGTTACCGAGGGTGGCCGCGGGAACCCAATCTTACCAGAAAGCGTTTCTTGTAACGAAAATTGGGTAAATAAGAGCATTCATGAGAGAGTAATTTTGTTTCTCTTTTTACCAGAACTTACCCGTACTTTTTGTTTGGGTAAAATGGTAAAATTGTCAAATCATCAGCTGTTGCTAATAAATTAGCTGTTTTGCATTTTTGAAAAAATTAAAGCTAAATAAAAATTTAGTATAAGAACTTTTCCTCCTTAATAATGAAAAATACATTTGAAAATGTAAGTAGATATTTGCAATTTTAAATATATTTATTAATTAAGCTGTTTTTTAATATGAATAAATTTACGTTTATTTCTGGGTATGAAATGTGGTTTTGTGCGTTCGCAGTATTTTGCGGCATTTTTATGGTTTTGTGAGAGAATTTTTTGCTTACTCTCATTTTACCAGACTTTACCCAAATTTACCTCGTACAGACCTATTATAGTAAGTTAAAATTTAACATAATTTTTTTTACAAATAAAATTCATTTAGGTTTTTCTTCAATGTTATATATGATTTTATGTATTTATATAATAAAAAAAAGTGAAATCAGGAAATGAAGACAGGGGAAATGTTCGAAAATGTCATCGCATTATTTGACAGCGCAGTGTTGCCTTGCATACTGCGCTTATGAAGTCGGCCGGTATTTTCTAGATGGCACAGAATAATAATTGTATGGACATATTTAATTTTTTGACTATATTTTGGTTTCTCAATTTTATATTTTTGAAAAACTTTTTCACAGTTTTTTTTGACCATATGGTAAATATCGCCTGATTCGGTATTACTAGAGATGGGATTCTACCCGGTATTTACCTGATGCATGGGTAAACACCGGGTAAATAAGAGATAAATACATTTTTTAGGAATTTATTTGGGTGTTTATAAAAAGCTTTTGAAATCTCGCCAATAAAGACATACGACAAAAGGTTACTTCACTAAAAATTGTACCGGCTGAGGATGTAATCAATTTTGCTAATTCATTTGAGGAAGCACCTTCCACTTCCACTAGTATCACCCATTCTACAACTCATTGTTCGTTTAATTATTTTCGGATTGCAAGTGACGATGAAACTCTGCGACAGTGACAGTGATTTCGATTGGATAATGTAATGTTTCAAAAATAAATATGTATATTAGGGTGGGTCGATTTAGCAATATATATTGTGCCATCGATTTTTCAATAGCTTTTGGCATGAGGAAAAAATTCCATTGCGACATATCAAAAAAATCATTTTCTTTAAATTTTTCGACTTTTTCTCAACTTCTATTTTTAAAGTTTTTTTTAGTAGGTAATAAAAAAAATCGGCTGATTTATTTGTTTTACCTTTCCAAGGTGAAATTGTACGCTAAAAACGATGGTGATATCAGTTTTCCAAAAAAAAATGTTTTTCTTGAGGTTTTGTCGAAAAGTCGATCTTTTTTACGTGTTAATTTTTAAGGTTTTTATTAGTAGGTATGTTAAAAAAATTCCTATGCAAGGTAAAATTGTACGCTAAAAACGATGGCGATATCATTTTTTCGAAAAAAAAAATGTTTTTTTTTTGTGTTTTTGGACGAGTTTTCGTCGAAAAAACGTTTTTACTCTGTTTTGTTTTTTTTAACGCTCCAAACCAATTTTTATATATTTTCTCCCATATCAAGCAGCTCTAAAGAAATTCGCACGTTAAAGGCGATGGTGATATCAGTTTTTCGAAAAAATACGACTGAGAGTACCCTTTTCTTGATATGTACGATTTCTCAGTCGTATTTCTATTTTCACGCGCTCATATGTTATTGCATTGTATGTGGCAATGTATACTTGCATGTATTGTATGTCACCTTCGAAAGGAATATAAAAATAGTACAATTTTACATTTTTTAACCGTTACTTCATAGTTTTGATTATATATTTTTATAGTTTATTTTGTTTCTTTTAAAGTTATGCAATTTACTTTTAAATATGAACTCACACTTGTTAATTACACCTTTTTGCAGATTATAGCGTTACGTAAACAAATTGAAACATTACAAAATCAAATTAGTGACACTGGAGGAGGCACTGCCAGCGGTGGTAATACAGCAAGCGGTGGCGCCAATAGTGGACGTACTTCAAAAACGGTAAGTTCTTTAATAAAGTGATTATTGTCTAAATAAATATTATACAAATTCTAAATTCTTAAGAAAAAAAAATAATTTAAATGTAACAAATTCTGCATTTTCGATTGGAATTTTTAACAAAAGAACCCACAACATTAAACCTACCTAAAATATAAAAAACAAAAATTAAAATGTTTAATATAAATATTTACATTTTGATAAAAATGCAACATCGTATGCCTGGTTGTTTATAGTGTTTTGCATATAAATGCATTTTACAGATATTCTATTCTTATCAAAAGAGACCCTGTAGAAAATGTCGATAGTGAAACTGTACTGATTCACTATTGACTTTGTCACCAGTACTACTGACTAATTATACCCCAGCCAACGCTTTCTGCTGTAGACATTTAACATGTGCGTGTCATTGCGAATCTACACAACTATTGACTAAGTGTTGACATTGAAACCAGAGATTCACTAGTACATTTTAGTAATTCTAGTCTACACTTTTGGAACTTTTTACTTGATTTCCACACTAGGAAGAAAATAAGATTAAACAGGTGCATTTATTTTGTTAAATTAGATATTTTATTAATAAATTTTTTTTTATAAATTTCATTAAAGTAAAAAAAAAATTTTGTGCAAATTTAATTTTGGAGTACACAAATCTTCAAAAGACTGCACAAAATCACCAACAGGCTCCGCAAAATCTTCATTAGGCTCCACAAAATCTCTAGAGTTGCAATTTTCACTAAAAATTGTTGCCTCTTGTTATTTTTATTTTTATACAAAATTTATTTTTTTTTTCACAAGTTTTTTGAAAGTTCTTTTGCTCATTATTTATTTTGTTCAAATTTGTATATTTAACTTTTAAATTAATTTTTCTTTATATTTTTATTAAAAACTTTAATTCTGCATGCAGCTATGCACATGTATTTAAAAAAAAAAACAATAAAAAAATCAAGAACAAACACAGCTCTACAGCTGCAAAAAAGGAATGTAAAAAGTATAGACGCTTCGTGGACATGTCACCAAAAAGTCACCCAAAATAGTCGACAAAAGTGGTGACTTGTAGACACTTGACACCAGACTTCCTACAGGGCCTTAACCTCTGCTTTATATATACCTAAAATATTTGTTACACATAAAATTTAAATTTAGTTCAGTCAAAGCCCGGTATAACGAAAACGCTATGTAATGTACGACTTAATTGTTTGCATTAACTAAAATTTATACTCGATATAACGAATAATTGGTAACAAACTATAGAAACTATAAATTTTTGGTAATCTCAAAAATTGTAAAAATGACACAAATGCATACAAAAATGTGTTGCGATATAACGAATATCATTCGTTATAGCGGGATTTGACTCTATATTGAACATTTTATTAAATACCAAGTGCTTGAATAGATATTTGTGTATTTGGATTAGGAATGCCTATCCCGATTTTGGAAATCCCGGGATTATGCAAAAAAATGAGTCCCGAATCCCCGGATATTTAAAATGTTTTATGTATAGTTATTCATTTAAAAATACTACTGTTTAAATTTTTCTAACAGTTTTTGTTAAAAATAATTTAGTTTTAAAAAAATTCGTAAAACATTTATCAGCCTAGCTAAAAATAGCTAATTTGCATTGTTTTTGTAAATATACGTAAATAAAAACTAAAAACTATAAAAAAATTAATTTTTTTTTATAAATCAAACATTTTTGTTCTTTAAATTTTTAGTAACGTCAACATAACATAACTTAAGAAGTATGGATCAAAATGTACATTTTCAAAGGTTTTTTGTTATTAAAGTTCTGCCTCTCATGCAGGCTTTAGCTATTCTAAAACTTTGACCTCTGAGAATATCTTTTGTCAGATCGAAATACATGTATCAGCCTTGTTAAGTTAATTTTCTTTGTTTTTGTAAATATATGGAAATTGAAAACACATTCAAAATAAAGAAACATAACGGTCTATTTCAGAAACTATCAATTGTATTTCTCAAGAACATATATTCCAAAATGTAATTAATATTTTAACGAGTCCACTAAAAATTGTGAAACTCATAGAAAATTCTAAAAAAGTTTTGACATTTTAATTTTTTATTTAAATGGTGCAAAAATAATAAATATTATTTTACACAAAAACAACACAAAATATTGACCACGTTAAATTCTTTTTGATTTTTTTTTTTGAATTTTTGTTGTTACACATTTAGTTTCTTTTTAATTAAAATTTAAAATTTTTACTTAAAAAATAAAAGTCCTAAAATGAAAAAATTTCGCGGTCCCGCGAAATGCCGGAACCCTTAATAAATTTTCAATCCCAGGATTTTAGAAAGTCAATTCCGATTGACATCCCTAATTTTGTAACAAAAAATCTTGTTTGCACCATACTTCAGGTGAATTGTATTTTGGATTTATTATTCAGCATTTAATTGAATGAATTCGTTTTTATATTTAAGTTCTAAAAATTCTAAAATTTTATTTTTACTTTGTTAGAAATCTTTGGATCTGATTTAAATTAATTTTGGATCCAACAATTTTTATCTTCACTAATTAAGATTTTTCTATAAAAACAAACTTCCAAATTATATCGCGTTGCCTCCACGGCCGTGGTGGCCATTTGTTCGATGTGCTATTCCATACATAACTCCGTCCTGTGTAGAGTATAAAGAAAAAACTGTTTTGAGTCACCCTTTATTATATAATTTCCTGATTTTTCTTACGCTGTAAATAATATTGGAAATGTCAAACTTACATATATTTTCCTTCTTGCACTTTCAATTAACTCTAACAATTTTTTATTGGAAATTTAAATTGTTATGATTAAAACATATTAAACAATTTTGCACCGTACCGCATATGTGGTTTCATATAAATGCTATTTGAGATGTTTCGTGTCCGTTTGAGGATCATAAAACCACATGCGGTACAGTGCAGTATTACGAAACAACTGTTTAAACAGTTATTTAAAAATTAAACTACTCTCACCAAAAAAGTCTGTAATGGCAACTGAAAATTTTGCTGTTATTACGGAAAATTTTGCTAATTTCAGCCCAGCGGTATTTTTTGCTTATCTTAGCAACACATGCCTGCTGACGTGTACAACAATGAACTTAGTAGAAAAAATTAGTTGCCGCTACTAAATTTTAGTAAACTTTTTGTAAAGTTTAATTTAAAATCGGTTTGTAAAATCAGCAAAAAAATGTACTAAATATTCTTAATATTAGTACAATCAAATAAGTATAAAAAATTAGTAAGCGCTACTAAATTTTAGTAAATTGCTGTAAACTCAATGAATTGTAAAATATTGAAAAATTCTTCTTTTGAGATTGTCTTACGAATTCAAATATACATTTATATTTTTTATCGAACATTTTTTATTTATTTTTTTCAAAAAATATTTTAGAAAAAATTAAAAAAAAAATTCAAAGGCTTTTAAAATAGTTAAATAGTTAATTTTTGTTTTAAAAAATTTTTTTTTAGGAAATTTTTGGATTTTAATAAAGATCAAGTTTTAATTCTCTTAAGGGCTGGTTTTAAGAACTAAAAAAGTTTTTAGTGCTATTTTAAATGGATGTCCAATTTTTGAACATGATTCAGTTGTAAAAAGTATCTTCACTTCGGATCCCTTTTTCAACTTATGTAACATTTTAAGGCAATTAAATTAGAAATAACATTTCCTTCAATATCCACTCTTTTAAAATTAGTAAATTTGTTTGCTAATTTTAGCAAATCAGTTTTCAAAAATTTGTAAAATTATTCTGAAGTCAGCAACAAATATTAGTAAATATTTAGTAAAAGTTCTGCAGTTTGTAAAATGTAAATAGCAAAAAATTTACTAAATAATAACTTTTTTACTAAAAATCAGTACAAAAATAGTTAAGTGGGATTGAAAACCGTTTACAAATTTTTCTACTAACTTTTTTTCTGACTGTAACGAAAACTACTTCATTTTAGTAACATTTAAATATATGGTAATTTTTTTTATTTAAGCATTTTTTTTATTTGTTTGGTTTAATTTTTTGTAAAATTGTAATTGTAAATTTAACAAAACTCTAGAAATGAGGCTGTTTTAATATTTTTTCGAAATTTTTTTTAATGTTCCTATAATTTTTTTTTTACTTTGTGAAAAAAAAAGTAATTGGGACGACTGCAGGTGTTTCTTTGAAAGTTTTTGACAGTAGGCTTACTACAGCCAGCAAAAGTCGAAAAAATTAAAAAAAAATTATTTAACGACTTTTCTTAAATTTTGAACTAAATCGATTAACAGCCGACGACTGCAGATGTTTCTTTGAAAGTTTTTGACATTAAGCCTACAGCCAGCAAACGTCGGAAAAATTAGAAAGAAAAAAAAATTATTTATCGTCTTTTCTTAAAATTTAAACTAAATCGATTAATTAATTAAATTAATAAAGTATTTTCAACAGAAATTTCTTAAGGACAACTATTTTTATCAAGACAATATATGTCCCATTAAATTGTTGTACTAAAATCTATGTTTTCATTATAAAATTGTCACTTTTTAATATATTTTCAATTATCCGTCCTAATTTAATAAGTATTTAATAAGTTTTTATAAAGATATTTGCCAGTTTAATTTAACGTTCAAAGCCAAAAAAGCAAAAAAAAGTCTAGCCAGACCTTGGGGTTTTCTTAAGGGCTGATATTTAAATATTTTGAAAAAAATATTACATTTTTTCATAATCTTTGACTTAAGGAAAGACACAACAAATCCTTAATTTAAGCCCAAAACAATTTGTCTGCTAAAACAACTAAAATAAAGTAAAATCATTTAAAATTAAATATTCACCAAATTACAAAAATTTCTTAACAATGTATAGTTCTAAGAGATTAGTTTTAAAATTTTCATGCACAGACTTGCAATTATTTTTGACTAAGTTAACGAATGCATATTTCCGCCGCCCTGTCCCAATTTAATCAGTATTTTTAATGTGTGCCTGGTATTTTTATTTTTGATTCTTCTATTTGTTTTTCTCTATATAGTATTATCATTTTTATCATTATTATTGACTGTTTTTGGTTTATATTTCCAGTGTTCATTTAGTCTTTGTATATTTTTTTTGTGTTTATTTTTATTGCACACAACAACCAAAAAAAAAAAAAAATCCTATATGTTCACCATTTTTTTAACAAACTTGTGTGTTTACTTGTCACAAGAAATGGTTGTCATTTAATTCAGAGAATTGATCGTATTTTATTAAATTAAACTTTATTCATTCGTTCGAATATTTTGATCATAACTGTACATAATTATGAAAACAATATGTCAATCATTTTTGATATTTGATGGCAATTAGTAGTTTGGGTCATAAATTACATAGATATCTAAAAAATAGTTGCATAGAATGGCTGCCACGGCTTTGCTGGCACATACACACTCTTTCTCATTATTGAAACGAGAGAATACACGACCAGGAAATGTCTAATTGAACTGTTACACGTGGTGTATGGCATTTGGCAGCATATTGTTTAAACCACATGTCGATTACCAGTAACAGTCACTGCTTGACCATTCTCAAAACAGCCGCCAGGCTTTTATTATTTTTGATAAATTGGTCAACAATGAAAACGCGTTATTTTATCGTGTAATCCTTCCCTTTTACTAACCCTAAACTGTCAGCAGTCCAACTCATTTTTATTTTCCTTGGCTTTCGCTTAATTACTTTTGTTCGCGATGTCCCAAATTTCATGGGTGGTTATTACCCTCTCGCTTTACAAAAATGTGAGAATGAATTACCAGTATGGTTACTCATAGTAAAGAAATAAGTGGTTACCTATAAAAATAAAGTAAGTTGTTGTTCTTAATAATACAATAGTGTACCTTAATAAAGTAAAATTTTCTTACTTAAAGCAATCGACAAAAATAATTTGTATTTAAATTATAAAAAATCTTTAAAAATAATTTTACAGCAGATAATTTTTTATAGTTTTTCAAAACAAATTAATAAATATATTGATAAAAAACAACTAATAGTAAATCATTATTTTAAGTGTACATATAAGTACTTATTTCACCCATTAGCAGTAAGTCATTATTTTGTTGTTTAAAGTAATGCAAAAAGTAAATACCTATCATTACATTGTAATCTACACAATATCAACCTGTCATTACCATGTTTTTGATGGGCATGAACAGAACTAATGTGTTTGTTGTTAAAATATTTAACCAAATTTTATGCTGACTGAACATTGTGTTAAAGGTGCTAAGAGATCTGTGTAATACACTCAGAAAAAGAGTTAGTAGAAAATTTTGTAAACGGTTTTCAATCCCACTTTACTATTTTTGTACTGATTTTTATTAAAAAAAAAATATTATTTAGCAAATCTTTTTGCTATTTACATTTTACAAATTACAGAATTTTTACAAATTTTTTTTGCTAGTTTCAGAAATCATTTTACAAATTTTTTGAAACCGATTTGCTAAAATTGGCAAAAAAAATTATGATGATGAAAAATATTGAAGGAATTGTTATTCCGAATAATTAAAACTTATACCTAAAAACTTAAATTGCCTTAAAATGTTTCATAGGTTAAAAAAGGTATCGGAAGTAAAGATACTTTTCACAACAGACTCATGTCCAAAAATAGCACATTAACATAAAATTGCACTAAAAACAATTAAATTTTGAACTTAAAATCAAAAAAAAAAAAAAATGACTCTAAAAATACACTCAGTTTTTTTTCTGAGTTTGTAGAAAAATTTGTAAAATGGTTTTTAATCCCACTGTACTATTTCTGTACTGAATTTTAGTAAAAAATTATTATTTAGCAAACTGTTTTGCTATTTACATTTTACAAATTATAGAATTTGTACAGAATATTTACAAATTTTTGTTGCTAACTTCAGAAATCATTTTACAAATTTTTGAAACCCAATTTGCTAAAATTAGCAAAAAGATTACTAATTTAAAAAGGTGGATATTGAAGGAAATGGTATGTCTTATAATAAAAATTTATACGTACAAACTTATATTGCCTTAAAATGTTACATAGACTCACCATAAAAAAGTCAGTAATGGCAACTGAAAATTTTGCTGTTATTACGGGAAATTTTTCTTACTTAAGCCCAGTGGTATTTTTTTGCTTATCTTAGCAAGACATGCCTGCTGACGTGTAGTACAATGAAATTGTACCCACTACTAAATTTTAGTAAACTTTTTGTAAAATGAAATTTAAAATCTATCTGCTAAAATCAGCAACACATTTTACTGCTCTAATTATCAAAAATTTTTAATAAATTATAAAAATATAGAAAAATTTCAATTTATACAAAAATTTATAAAAATGCACAAATTAACTGTTGCACTTTAGAGCTCCTAATTTCTTTTGAAATTTCCTTACGAAAAAAATCACAAATTTATTTTTTTTGTCGATCAACAAAATTTTTTTTATTTAATTAATTTTTTTCCAAAAAATATTTTGGACAAAATTTTAATTAGTGAAAACAAAAACAAATATATCATTTTGTTTTCATTAGCTAATTTTTGTATTGAATAATATTTTTAGAGTAAAGTTTTTAGATTTTAAGGTCAAATTTCAATTGTTTGAATGGCTGATTTGTAGAACTTTTTGGTGCTATTTTTGCTGATCCCTTTTTTCAACCTATGTAGCATTTTAAGGCAATTTTAAGTTTATAAGTATAAGTTTTAATTATTAGAATTAGAATTTCCTTCAATGTCAATAATATTTACTTATTTTAAAAAAGTGTAAAATTAGAATTTTTTTACAAAAATTTGTAAATATTCTGTAATTTGTAAAATGTAAATAGCAAAAAAATTTACTAAATATTTTTTACTAAAAATCTGTACAAAAATAGTAAATTGAAAACCGTTTATAAATTTATCTTCTAACTTTTTTTCTGAGTGTAGCTATGATTAAAAATTTTGTTTAAAACAATACTGAAAAAATTAAAACCATCACAAAATCAACATAAGTTTAATACAGAAAATTGTGACTTAAGTGTTTTAAAAGTCTTGTGACTATCACAACTTTGAATACGCATCAATGTTACCACATAATGGGAATGGTAATATAATATCCCTACCTAGTTGTTTATCTACATTTTTATATAGTTGTTTTTTGCCCCCATTTCAATTTTGTTTTATCACTAAATTTTTGATAAAAACACATTTTATTATCACTGAAAACCAACCCTAATTAATCTCTCTATTCAGTTTATCACATTTATTGTAACATTTTATTATATTTAAATGCAAATCATGTCCTCCTACATATTCTACAGGATTATTATCAGTATATACAGGTATTGATTGATCTTATCTCTTTTTTTTTTTTTGCTTTCTAACTGATACAATTTTATGTTATTCCATATTGTAATGCGGTTACAATTATCACCTGGAGGGTGGGGGTGTTAGAAATTTATGTATCTATTCATATCACTTTTTCGTTTTTGTTATTTGGGGCATGGGTATATAAAGGGGGATCACTGACTGGATTATATTCATTTGTACAATTTTAACTCTTTCATATCAAACCCGCATAAAAGTGTTACAAAAATTGGTTGCAATTTTAATTAGTTTTATTATTTTTTTTTTACATTCCTTTGTGACCTGAATTAGTGTTTTACAAAACGTGTTAAGCATTTTAAATATTACCAGGGGATTTTTTTTTTAGATTTAAATTTAAATATTTATTTAAAGTTGTTTGCTAGCGGAAGTTACACATTGTTGTAATGAAGATAAGAAACGAAACAAATAATTGTTACACATACGATATTAACATAAGGTAAGTTTAAACAAATTTATATATTTTTTTATATTTTTTATAAATTAGGTTTTTTTATTTTTCTTTTAACTAAAATTATTAGTTAACGATATTAACATTTGTAGGTACATTTTTTTGCGAATAAACAAATACAAAAGTTATGCACATTTCAAACTCAATATATTTTACCCTACAACCGATTCTTTAAACTAAGCATCGATTTGATAAAATTTTCAATAATAAAATTAAATTCAAAAGCTTTAAATTTTGTGATTATTTCTGCAGAAAAGTTCAAAAAAATATTTTTATATAAATGTTTAACAACTATGTTAAACGAGATATGTAAAATTTTTCACTACGTTAAAGTAAATATGTCATTTACAGTAAGTGAATGATTACAAATGAGCTTTTTCCATATGTATATTTATAGAATTACCCTCGGCGGCCATCTTTGATTCTCAAAGCACAAATTCCAACTAATTCCAATTCGTTCCCAGAAATGGAAACATTAACTGTTGGAATGACAATCCTGTAAATTTATGCCTTGAGAATCAAAGATGGTTGCCAAGGGTATTTCTATAAATAGATGGAAATAGTACAAAGTAGTGTGAAAAGTAATTTCGCATAGTAATTTTTTTTTAGAGTGTTTGATGAGTTGTTGTGGGTGGGTGGTGTATAAGGAGACTGACCGCTGATCCTAACAATTTTTTTCCATCTTCTCTTACATTTAGTAACAATAATTTAGTAACATTTATTCCTCAGTAACATTTAATTGTCATCTAGAATCTGAAAATATATACAAAATAATATATACAAAATTTACAGAGAAAAAAAATTGAAATTAATCATATATGTTTGATTATGGAGTGGATTCAAAAAAGAGACCAAAATACAAAAATGTGTTAGAAACAAAAAATGTCGTATTTGCCACAATTGTGGACGCACTTTTTAAAATGTTTTTATAGATAATTTTTTAATTAAAATACTCGTATTATTTTTGAACGAATATTTGACTTTTCGAGTATGCATTGATAGAAGTTTTGCTCATAGCGTTAATAATGAATAAGTTTCATCAAAATGGTTTCATTCATTAAATGAAAATTTTCATTAGATTAGGTTGAGAAAGAGGAATCGGAAGTTAAGATACTCTTCCAAAAATAGGACATACTCTTAAGCCCGATATACTATTTTAAGAAATTCGTCCTGTTGAAGAAATTCCTCTGTTTCCTCCAGCCCATTTTACTAAGGAAACCCAAAGATGAAATAATGTCGCCAGATAGGTGTTTAACATTAATCCTGTAAAGGGCGGGTAGGCACAAGGCTAGTGTTCTAAGGTCTCGTCGTCCTACCCACTGAAACTAAAAGTCACCGAGTCCACATGGCCCATTCTGAAAAGTTGTAGCCTCAGTAGTTTTCACCTATCCGGACATACTCAGCTACTGTCACCGTGTCCCACAGCCTTAGAAGCCTGAAATGGTTTCGCGTTCTCCAACTTGAATGCAGATCCTTGTCTGGCCAATTCGTCAGTCATATTGTTCACTCCGTAGTTACAATGCCCCGCAACTCATACACTTAAAAAAGTTTGTTAGTTAAAAATGATATTTCATTTTAAAACCGGTCTACTTAATTTTCATTGAAACCAAGTGGCTTTTGTTATTTTTAAATGCTGTTTAAACATCCGTAATAAACAAATGATATAATCAGCTAAAATAAATGTTAAAATTTTACCTACCAGTTTCTTAATAAATAAATGATTTTATCATTTATTTGAAATTGTTTCCGTCTTTGTATTTTTTTTAATCTACAAAATGTATGTACACAGAAAAAAGTATCACAAAATTTAAAGTAATTAAAAATATTTGTTAAAATTTAAACTCGATTGCCAACAATTTTTTGTTTGAAATATTTGTAAATTGTCACATTTCATATAAAAATTCTTTGAAAATAAAAATTTAAGTAACAAAAAAATAACAAAAAGTTTTTTGTATTTACAAATTTCATTGTTGGTGCCTTTTTAAAAAATATTTTTTTTGTATTTACAAAAATGTTCTATGGACGATGTTCAATATTACAAACAGAATTTTGTAATTTTATTCTGTGTATGCATGGCTATAGACACATTTTGTGTGAATTTGCTTTTGCATGTATATGTGTTTATGAAGTTCTTGTAATTTGAATTGAAATAATTTTGTATATAAGCTTTCAATGTAAAAAAAAAACAAATTGGAATTTTTTTAATTTTTTTTTGAAACAGACAGAAAACAAAATTAAACCACAAATTTCCGTTTTGTGGGTAAATTTTTATTAAATTTCAAACAAATGAAAAAAATAATTGAAACTGAAAAAAATGGCAAATGATAGAAATTATTTCGAATAAATGTATAAAAAAGTTAATACAGATATTTCTTTGAAAAATAAATGTATGTTCCTTTATTTTTAAATGGAACGTATAATGAAGTGTATAATCTCAATACTATCCCTGGTTGGGAAGCTAATGCTTTCCTTCTTGCACCGGGGATATTAATAAATTTAATGCATTCTGTAATTGGCCTGATCTCCGCCTGAAAGACGGGCGGAAGGCGGAATTATTTTCCAACGAAGCATTTCCCACCCATTATTTCTCACCATTTTAGAACCATACATACATTCGTCGTGCTGAACAAAAAAACATCCATTTACTTTTAAGTTAAGGCGATGTCCTTTAAATGTACCGAGCTAGGATTCTGTACATTCCTGAACAAGCAAGCAGAGTTATTTTAAAAGCTTAAATTTTAGATGAAGATTTTCTACAGAAACTATGCTTTGTGTAGAGTATTTAAAATTAGCTTTTAACCCTTTTCTTATTTTCTATTATTATACATTTCCATTTTTTAAGCTTAACTGTGTTTTTTGTTGCTAAACATTAAAATACAAATACATACATATTTTTTCATCTTCTAACATTTACATATGAAACATATGTTAGGCTCTGATGTTTTCCTACTTGAAATACGTGTATCAAAAAAAAAAAAAAATTAAAACTACACGTACTTGTAATATATTGTGTCGCATTATAATACAAAATTTACTTTCAAACTAAACCTGCATACTTACATACACTTATAGAAAAAAGTCTGTGCAAATGTCTGCTATTTAAACTTTAATTAAGTTAAAAAGTGCTCTGCAGATAAAACTGCTCAAGCTGGAAATATTTGTTATTAGCATGGGTGATAAGTACTAACATTTAAATACTGTTACCGATTCAAAACTCTTGCGAAAAACTAACGTTAACCGTTAAAAACACTACAGAGCCTTTTTAACTAATCGTTTGGTAACTTTTTCTGTTATTTGTGCAGGTGTATTTTTGTGAGTGTACCACAAACTAAGTATCTTGTGAACAAATATTAATGAACAAATGAATCTATTGTGCATAGAATGAAAATAAAACTCTATTTCATATTCTTTAGTTTTTTTTTAGATTTTAGTACTCGAACATGCTTTTAACAAGTACTTTACAATTAGTAATTAAATGAAGGTCGGTGTATGTGTTTATACGATGAATGTTTCTCAGTAAAATATTTACTTTTTTTTTAAATTTATGTCATCGCATTTAAGTTACATTTTATTTGTTTTTCTTTTGTTTTTACATAAAGTCTATTAACTAAACATTCCTTTTGGCTATGGAACGGAAATAGGTGAGAAAATAAAACATTTATGTAAATTAAAAAAATAATATTGTTTAAATTACTATGAAAAGTTTTCCAAATTTTTTCGTTAAAGGAATTAACTTAAATTTCCTTCAAGTAAATAAATATAATGACACTATTAACAAATTGATAAAGTCATATGGACAATTAATTTTGTACCTCAAAGGAAATAATTATAATGAATAAAATTAATTATTTTAAAAATTTTCTGTAATTTTTTTAATTACTTTTAAGTACTTCAATTTTGATTAAGAATTTTGACATTAGTGGTTAGTGGGTTGAAATGGATTTACGACAACTTTGGAAATCGACATCTTCTTAATACAGTTATCAACTTCAAAATTCTTGCAAATTAATAACCGATACAAATATCGAAAATCTTGATTTCAAAAAAATACCGGTGTTCCAAAACCTTTTCCCTTAATACCGGTTTCCCGTCAAAAAATTTCGCTCAGACTTTAAAGCCTTAAATCGTAATTCAAATTGTAAAAATTAATAGTTTTTTATATTATAAGAAAAACAATCACAGTAAACCCAAAATGTCAATTTTTCACTAGAATAATAAAAAAAAATGTTGATGTTGATTTTGAATAAAACACAAATTATTTAGGAAATTATTGTCATTTCTTTTTATTATGATAATATGGTATGGTTCAATTATGTATGGAACAAAATATCGGCCGAATGGCCGCCGCGACGTCGGCGGCACACCTCCATCCGATGGTCCAAATTTTCGATGACGCTGAGGCATAATTGAGGTTCTATGCCGTTATTGTGCCTAATTGTCTCATTCTCTAGCTCTTGAATTGTTGCTGGCTTATCGACGTACACCTTTTCTTTCAAATAACCCCAAAGAAAGAAGTCCAACGGTGTCAAATCAAATGATCTTGGTGGCTAATTGACATCGCCACCACGTGAGATAAAAGAGTCACTGTTTCGTTAGCTATGTGGCAAGTGGCACCGTCCTGTTGAAACCACAAATCGTGCACATCCATATCTTCCAAATCGGGCCATAGAAAGTTCGTTATCATCTCACGATAGCGAACACTATTCACAGTAACCGTCTGACTGGCCTCATTTTGGAAAAAATACGGCCCGATGATGCCGCCAGCCCATAAACCGCACCAAACGGTCACTCCTTGTGGGTGCATTGGTTTTTCGACAATCACTCTTGGATTATCACCTACCCAAATGCGGCAGTTCTGCTAATTAACGAATCCACTGAGGTGAAAATGTGTCTTATCACTGAAGATGTTTTTCTTCGAAAATTGATCATCCACTGTTGCCATTTCTTGCCACAATTCTGACCATTGACGACGTTTGGAATGGTCAAAAGGCTTTAGTGCTTGAGTCAATTGCACCTTGTAAGCATGTAAATGCAAGTCCTTATGCATAATGTTCATGAACGACGAGAGTGAGAGGTGCAATTGTTGGGCACTATTACGAGTTGAGGTGGACGGCTCTTCAGCCACACTGTCGCGAATAGCACCAATATTTTCTGCAGTACAAGCTGTACGAGCATGCACTGGTGTTTTCACATCTCCTACAGACCCGGTTTGCTCAAATTTTTGCACGATTATTCCGATTGTACGCACATTTGGACGATTAAATTGACCGAAAAAATCACGAAGTGCACGATATGCATTTTGATTTGAACGCCCATTTTCATAATAAGCCTGAATAACTTTTACGCGTTGCTCGATTGTGTATCTTTCCATGGTTCAAATTGAGTTTGTCTGAAATTGAGAAATGTCAAATGAAATGCAAAAAAACACTTGACGTTTAGGTGTGGTTCACATTTAGCATCGGCCCTTGAAATTAAACCACCCTTTATATTAAATTTGCATAAAAAAATTAAATTGTACTAAATTTTCACGTGAAATTTATTATCGTAAAATATATTATTTTTTATGAAGTATAACAGTTTTTTTCACGTGAAATCGGAACAAACTGCTGTCCTTTATCAAAAAATATATAATTTATTTTTTAATATAAAATATCAAAAATTGTCAATTAATTTTGTTAATAAAGAATTGTTAACTTTGGAAAGGGTTATCAATTTTAAATAACGGTTTCTGGTTCTATCACACGAATAGTTCGGACGATGTTGTATTTACCGTGTGGTATTTAACGGCACTTCACAGGAAAAAGTCTGAAGGGAATAAATTGAAGCTCCGAGGCGGCCAATTGACATCGTCAAGACGGCTTATAACACGATACCGGATGCTCTCACGAACTTTTTGCACAAACTTGAGTACAGCATACGCGTTGCGTGCTTTATTTCGGCAAAAACTTCTTTTCAACAATATTGATTCGTTTTGGCTTGCGGTTAGCAAATATTTTGAACAGCGAAATCTATCAGTGTCAAAACAACATATGATTTAAAAAGATACGTGTATTTCGACCACCCTGTATATTTATTTCCTTCAAAATTTACATATTAGTTTAAATTGAGCTTGAGATACTTTTTTTTTTAATTTATGAAAATTAATTATAAATATTTATTATGACGAAATATTGGGATAAATAAATATTTATAATTAGTTTTAATAAATAAAAAAAAAGATCTTAATCTCAATTTAAACTAATATACAAATTAATCGAAGAAAACTAACAGAATCTCCAAAATTTACTTTATTAAAAGATAACACTCGAATATTTTTATAAACTACTGCAATGAATTTACACTTAACGAAAAATCTCGTTTAAAATCGTGTTAAATCTAGTTTCATATTACCCCCGTTTACACTATGAAATTTGGCAGCAAAACTGGATTTCGATTTCACAGCAACAACATTTTGTAAACAAAAGATAATAAAAAAATAACCTTAAAATGAATATGTTTCTAAAAACCATTAATTTAATGGCGGAGTACAAAATTTATTACCATGGTGCACGATGAAAGAAACAATGCTAATATAGCTTTTAACAAGGAATGGATATTTGAGAGCAAGATTTTTCGCTTTGTTAAAAGTAGGCCTCCTGGTACTATTTCAGTGTTCTTCACAAAAATTTTCTTCGTCAAAGGCAAAAATACGAAACTGGGTGCTGCATTTAACTTTATTTTTAATTAAGAACGCTTTTTTTATATTGCAGTTATTTTAACTAAATATTTTTTTACATTTTTTTTATAAACTAGATTTTTGCCAAAATCCGGTTTAAACCAGATTTCGGCCATAGTGTAAATTCAATATATCTAAAAAGTATCACTTTCTAGCGATTTAAATAACATTTAAGTACTGGAACGTACCTCGTTTCCTATCCCAGCAAAAATTAAGCTGCCAAAGAAGCAATAAAAGCATCACTACTATGGCAAAGGCATCACTTCTTTTCTAATGGTTTCATCGATGAATTTAACATTAGCGTGTCATAGGATGGAAGTATTCAAATGTAGCTACTAGCATTACTCATACTTTACTCTAAGGAAGCAATGATAATACAATGATTAGGTATTCTGATGCATGAGTGGAAAATGTTCATATACTTTGTAATATTTAAGCTTTGATGAATATTTAATTCAAAAGAATGCAGAAAAATAAGTTTAAAGAAGCGATATTTATGCATTGATATACAAATACTCTTTATTAAAACAAATAATTAATTCTGCATTAGTGAAAAAGCATTTTTGAAACATTTTTCAAAAATTCTAATGAATTTTCAGACAAATTTTAAAATATTTTTGGAGAATTTAAAAACTGGTTGTACAATTTGGAAACATTTTTAGACAATTTTAAAATATTTGTGAACAATTTTAAATAATTTTTGCACAATTTAATAATAATAATTTTTACACAAATTTAAAATTATTTTGATTAATTCTGAATTAATATTGGAAATGGTGTAGTGTTAAATAATAAACATAATGCAAAAATGCACAGATTGCGTCGTCATAAATATTTAAGGCTGAAAAAATGCAAATGACAGGCCAGCTAGTTTCAATTAAAGGTTAAAAAAAATCTGTTTTTCTTGATATTTCAAAACTTTTATAAAAATTGAAAAACTGCATAAATTCTAACCCTCATGAAATTTTAAACTAAAATATAAAAAATGATTTAATAAAAAAATTAAAAAATTTCATCTATTTTTTCAATTTGAATAAATGCTTTAGATTCAAAAAATAAACGATATACTATAACATATGCTTTAGAAGTAATGAAGAGTGATTTTTTAAAATATGCATCGGGTTTATATCCAGATCACTGCATTTGAAATATGAACACATGAATTCTTTTGGAAGTGTCTTAGAATAACACCAAAAAATCATAAAAGAATGTCAACTGAAGTTTAGGAAGCAATGAAAGCAGTTATAGTCACAGAATGACTACCATTTTTTTGCTGGGTATATTCTTTGAAGAAGTTTCATTAAAAACTCATATAATGCTTTTTTATCAGTTTTAGAAAATTTTCACTTTGTAATTAAAATTTTCATTAGTTTACTGAAAAAATTCATTAAATTTCGTGAAATAAAATTCTCTTTGTGTAGAGTGCATATTAAGGTAAACAAATTATATTTGTAAATTAAGCACAGTTCTATATCTGATTGTTGGAAATATGTTAATAATGTAAAAGCAAAACCTTTTGAAAACAAATTTTTAGTGTACAATTTTAATACTTATCACATATATTACCAAAGGTTTGTGTGAATTTAGGTTAATTTGTTGCATTAAAGCACATGAACCTTGTGCAATTATGTTTAATAAGGACTGCGCCGTTGAAATTTTTTTGCAATATATTTTCTTAACAGCATACATTTGCCATGCTTTTTTGAGCTTTTCCGAAACCGATACGTACTGGTATTTTAAACAGTTATGTTTTCATAATAAAGTTTGTGTTGTTGTGCACTGAGAAAATTATTTACATGATATTAATAAATTTGTGTATTTAATTAATAAAGTTTCATTGAAATACATTAATTCAAACTTTTATGAGAAATTTAATTTATAAAAAATTATTAAAAATTTAATGCACTTACTGAATAAGTTTCATCAAAATTATGAAACTTTTTCACGTAAACTGACATTTCAACAATACATCTCAAATAAACATACCAAACATACAGGTACCATGCAATGTATAATCTAATAGGAGAACTAACACAATATGTTGTGTTAAAATCTTATTATACATGCCAGATTACCAATTCGTTCCCAGCAATGGAAACATAAGAAGTTGGACCGGCAACCCTGCCGATTAGTACGTTTGTTGGCAAAAACTATAAAATGTAGGATTAATTAGCACTGATGTCTAATAATAGGTGGAAAAAGCTCATTGAGTGGATAAAAAATTCACTAACAGTGGAAAGAAGTAATTTTGTATATCGCTTTACCATCTGAGTGGTTGATATAGATATATACCACGAGTTGTTCTGGGTGGTGGTTCAAAATGAGGCTGACTATAACCTTGGTCGCTTAGCTCGAAAGTGTGGCACTCCCTCTAGCGCTGATGCTCACAATTTTTTTCCATATTCTTTTACATTTATGCAAAATTGTTGTTTTCTATTAAATAGTACGAGGGCGGTTCAATAAGTCCGTGACTTTTTGAACTTCCATCGCAGTTATATGAAATACAACTGCTCCCATCAAGTACCACCTGTTAACAGAATACTGTCAAAATTTGAGCAAGTTCCGTCATTTACATTGCGTTTAACAGCTGTTCTAAGCATACAACCTCGTGGCTTTTTTAAAAAATGGAAAAAAGTGAACTTCGAGTGCTCATTAAACATTATTTTTTGCGAAAAAAGTGGTTTACTGACTTTCGTTGTGGCCTTACAAGCTCGGAAGATGCCGGACGTTCTAGACTCCCAGTTGAGGTCCATACACCCAAAACAATTGAAAAAATTCACGATATGGTGTTGGCCGATCAGAGATTGAATTTGCGATAGATTGTGGAAGACATATGCATCTCTCATGGCTCAGTGGTTTCAATTTTGAACGATCACTTGCAAGATGGCTGCCGCGTTTGCTCACAATCGACCACGAACGGAATCGTGTGATAGCTAAGTTTCACGGATTTAGCCCCCAGTGACTATTTCCTATTTTCAAACCTAAAGAAAGAGATTTAGCTCCAACGATGAAATTATTGATCAAACAAATGCCAATTTTATGGACCTCGAAAAACCATATTTTTTGGAAGGGATACAAAAATTGGAAAGACGTTGGACTAAGTGTATTGAGCTAAAAGAAGATTATGTTGAAAAAAAAAAATCATTTGTTTGCAAAAAAAAAACTGTGTTTCATTCAAAAATTCACGGAATTATTGACCAACCCTCGTAACATTTAATTATGATCTCGAATCTGATTATAAATTTAAGAAATTATATGTAGACATATATTGCGGCAATTGTCGAAATTGTTATCTTTCGTGTCGACCAATCGATTTCATACATATTCGTTAAACGTCAAACTCAGCTGTCATTTACGTTTGTCAAATAAAAACAAAAAAAAAAAAACGTTACAAGAAAAAAAAAAGAAAATAACTGAATTTAAAATAATTAAATAAATTTTAACAAACTGCAAGAACAAAACAAAAAATATAAAATGTTTTAACTTTACCCCTTGTAAAATAGTTTGTAAGTTAAAATGACAGAAAATGTCATTTGCAAGATATGATATTTCATTTAAAAACCGGTCTACTTAATTTTCACTTAAATTAAATGCCTTTTGTTATTTATTTTTAAATGTTGATTAAATAACTGACACATCCGTAAGAAACAAATCATATAATCAGTTAAAATGTCAAAATTTTACCTACCAATTTCTTAAAAAATAAATGATTTTATCATTTATTTGAAATTGTTTCCCTTTTTGTATTTTTTGTTTGTTTTTTAATCTACACAAATGTATGTATGCATAGCTATAAACACTTTTTGTGTGAATGTGTCTGTGTATGCATGTGTGTTTATGAAATTCTTGTAATTTGAATTGAAATATATATGGTATGGTATATACAACCAATTAAAATAAAAAAATGGAAATTTTTTGAATATTTTTTTTTTTGAAACAGACAGCAAACAAATTTTAAATTTGTAATAACTATTACGGATACAAATAAACAACAAATTTCCGTTTTGTGGGTAAATTTTTTATTAAACTTCACACAAATGAAAACAATAGAAACTGAAAGAAATGACAAATGATAGTAAATTATTTCGAATAAATGTATAAAAAAGTTAATATAGATATTTCTTTGAAAAATAAATGTATGTTCTTTTATTTTTAAATGGAACGGAAAACTTTTTTATTAAACTACAAACAGTAAACTACATAATATTCTGAGTGTATTTATTGCCGGCAATATATGTCGCATTAGTTCTTTAGCAATATTCGCTTACAAGTATTGCTTAGCTAAAACGTCAAACTCAGATGTCATCTACGTTAAAAAAAACGTTATGAAAGAAAAAAAAGTAAAGGAAAGGAAAAGAAAAATAAAAAGAAAATTACTAAATTTAAAAGAATTAAAAAATTTTTAACAAACTGTAAAGGAAAAAAATAAAAAAATGTTTTAACTTTACAAGGTCATTTACAAGTAATCATAAAATAACATTCTTCCTTGAAATTATTTATAATATAACAACAAATATTTGTTCTCATATTCTTAACATAAGTTCGGCAATAAGCTATTTTGTGTTGTCATTGTACATATTTGTCTAAAATATTTATCTTTAATTAAGATCGAGGGAAAGTTAGCAATAAGAATTGTGATTAAAAATAATCTATAGACTTAAATTAGTTGACAATTTATTAAAAATTTATTTCTTTTTGCTAAAAACGTAAAAAGTCTGATTTTGTAAACATCGATTCATTACCGGTACAATACCGGGAAAAGTTTTTGGAATATCGGTATTTTGTGAGAGTTTCTCAAATTGTGCTTTTTTTAAATTTATGTGTTTTTTACATTTTACACCGTTGCACTCCTTAGTTTTTTTTTTAATAAAAAAGCGAAAAATTTTATTGTTTTCTTGGCTATTAAATAATTATTAAATTGAAACTTATTTTTTTTTTGTTTAAACTATTCTCAAAATTATTTAGACCCTAACAAGCTTGTTTAGTCGTTGTTGTTTTTTTTTTTTTTTTTTTTTTACATTTTCTAACAAAATTGCCACAATTTATGGCAGTTGTTTATTTTCTATTGTTAAAGGTTGACCAAGTTTTACAATGTTAAAAATGAAAATATGAAAAATCATGTAAAACCTACTTATTTATTAAATACTTTAGTGGACATTTTTTTGTGAACTTCGTTGTATTTTTTTTGCTTTTTTTGCATGTGCATGTCAAAGTTGTAATTTGAATTTGAAAGATTATTTTATTGTCATTTAATTGCAATTATTATATTCTCCATGTAGTTTTCCATTGTAAAATCAAATGAATGCATGAAAAACTATAATTTTAAAAAGTTTAAAAATGTTACGCTTGAAATGATATTGACTTTGACAACACAAATTTAGTTTACAACGCGATTTAAAAGATTTTCAGATTAAAATCAAGGGATAATCTCTCTATTTCAGTAAATCCCCTAAGTGGTGGGTAATTAATAAAATTACACAACTCTAGCTGCTAATTTAAGACAAAACAAATATTCTTTTAGTATATATGTATCAGAGAACTGCAAAATCAACTTTTTTCTTGATTTAATCATACACAAAAGTTCTTGTTCACTTTTAATAATTCAACAAAATTTACTGTAGAATAAAATCAGCATCATGTTACTGAACGCGTAATTGGAATCAGTGTGAATCATCTATCGTTTATGTTTTATGCAAATGTAATCACTTAACAAGAAGTCAGCGTTGAATATAACAGAAAAAACAACAAACAACGCGTATGAGTTTATTCATAATTAAAACAAAATAGAAACACATTTTATAAGGGGGTGGTTTTGTAGAAAAACATTTTATAAATGTTATATGTATATAAGGGTGGGTCTAAAATCCGCTTTTTTAGAATTTTTATTAGTAATAAAAATATTCTTATTTGTGAAATATAAATATTTTTTTGGAAAAAAAATTTAGGTCGATATCTCAGGCTTGCCTAATCCGGAAAAATTTAAATATTGTCAAATTTTTTTTTCATCTATTTTGATTGGAAAATTAGTCAATATTTAACATTAACCGGATTGTGCGAGCCTGAGGTGTCGACCTATATTAAAAAAAAAAAAAAAAATTCACAAAGAACAATATTTTTGGTATTCCTAATGAAAATTATAAAAAAACATATTTTAGACCCACCCTAATATACATATAACGTTTATGAAATATGTTTTTTTACAAAACCACCCCCTTTTTATAGATAAGAAACTATTTTGTTTTAATTATAATTACACTCATACACGTTGTTTGTTGTTTTTTCTGATTTAATCTACATCAAAATAATTAAACAATAATAAAACAATGGTTTAACAACGACCGATTATTAGTGACCAGTGACAAAACAATTTGCACATCGTTTGATTGATTTAAAATCATCAACAAATATGTGTGTTGGAGTATATTCAGCGTTTGAACGCAAACACAATTTATTCTTGTGTTGATTGCGTATGAACGTTTTGCAATCAGTAAATGCAGTTCTCTGATATGTATGTTTAAAAACCAAATTAAAGACAAGCCTTTAATAAGTTCCAATTACTTATATTTTTTTGTACATGGTGTTTTGTATTTTGTTTTTATATTGAATTTATTTTGTTATTGTATACTCGTTCGTCTCAAGCTAAACGTCATCTAGAAACACCACCATCTTTTTTGTAATAAGATTTTTGCTAAATACAAATGTCATTGAGTAATTGATTCAATAAAATAAGTTATCAATATAGCAATTTTTAAAAATAAATTTTTTTTTATACTACGTTCATATTGAACCCCTTGGTTTCTTCAAGTTTTCGTCTTTAAAATTCCTTACAAATTTCAAATCAAAACCACAATTTAATAAGTATTAGTTTTCAATTGATGTTGTTTTTTATTGATTCAATTACAAAAGTAATTTTCTTATAATACAATAACTTATTCCCTACTTTTAGGCGTTATTGTACATTGCAGATATTTTTATAAAAACAAAATAATTTGTTTGTTAAACTTTATGTTTTATAATGAAACAATTTTATTTGTCCACGTGTTTGATTTTTATTGAGAATAATAATATTTCTAACATCATGTAACTTTTATAAAAAAATCGTATTCAAATATAGTGCTAGAAAATAGAGATGGGAACAAATTTTGTAACAAAAGTGTGTTAGAAAACAACCAGCATGGCGTACTTCCGGTTTAGAAAATTAAAATGTGCAAGCGCATTTTATCTAAACGCTTAAAAAAAAAAACTGTGACACGTTTTTATAAATACATTTTTTAAACTCGTAGTGTGTTAGCCACTTGTTGACCCGTATATTTACAACAAATATTTATGTGTAATACATGTTTCTTTTACAATTTAATTTTAGCCTAAATAAACACTATCAAACTAAGTGAATACTCATCATTTAATCATTAGTTGTCACACATATTTGTCTATTTTTCTATGCTTTACTGATCACTGACGATCATTATGTATTACTCTCCATTTATTACGTTCAGTCAATATCTCTATATTTTTGTGATGTGTGTATTAGATATCTCTTGACAATTTGTATTGTACATTACAGTCAGTATTGCCAGAAAAATGTTAGCTCATATCCCCATTTTTCATGTTGAAATAACCCCGCCGTCTAATTTAGTTTTTGATCTGATTTAAACTAAAGGCCGTTTCAACAGAAGAAATTTTGGAGCCCTCAAAAATTATGATTGATTAACAGCTTTTCAAATCTTAGCGTTTTTAGTGGGTTCGTATTATTTATCGGCTCGTTGTAGCGTAAACAGACTAGAGCCTTTGGTGGAAATCGAATCCACGACCCCCACACAGAAGAAAAAAGTTAGTAAACGGGTTTCAATCCCACTTTACTATTTTTGTACTAATTTTTAGTAAAAAAATTATTATTTAGCAAATCTTTTTGCTATATACATTTAACAAATTACAAAATTTTTACAAAATATTTACAAAGTTTTGTTGCTAATTTCAGAAATCATTTTTAAAATTTTTGAAAAGCGATTTGCTAAAATAAGCAAAAAAGTTACTAATTTTAAAAAAGGAAATGTCATTTTTATTAAAATTTACACCTACAAACCTAAATTGTCTTTAAATGTTACATAGATTAAAAAAAAGGGATCGGAAGTGAATATACTGACACATGTCTAAAAATAGGACATCCACTTAAAATAGCACTGAAAAGTTTTTTTAGTTCTTAAAATCAGCCCTAAAAACAAACAAAATTTTACCTTAAAAGTAAAAAAACTAAAATATTTTTCAAAACAGGAATTACCAAATTAAAAAATTCGTTTATGTTTTAAAAATTTTTACAATTTTTTTTTTTAATTTTGTATAATATATTTTTTAAAATAAAAAAATTTTAATGGTTGATAAAAAAAAAATAAATTCAAAATTTTGTACAAATATTAATAATATTTAGTATTTTTTTTTGCTGCTTTTAGTAAACAGATTTTAGATTCCACTTTACAAACAGTTTACTAAAATTTAGTAGCTGCTACTAATTTTTCTACTAATTTCATTGTACTACACGTCAGCAGACATGTGTTGCTAAGTTTAGCAAAAAATACCGCTGTGCTCAAATTAGCAAAATTTCCCATAATAAAAGCAAAGTTTTCAGTTAACTTTTTTTGTGAGTGTACCAACTAGCCTAGCGGGGCTATAATGATCCGATAGTGATTCAATTAAAACATACTTTTCTGAGGTTTTAAAGTTTTTCTTCATATCTTTATTTTTTTGGTCCATAAATATTCACCCGATGTTGTTTTGCTATATCTTGAAAATGAAACGACCTTTAGACATTTAGGTTGCTTTCGATTAATTTTTGAAGTTTATGGTCATGTGGTCTATTGTTGATGATCAAATGGGCGCTTTTTACCGCAATTCCCATAGTATTGGAGAGAATTTCAGCCACTATTGTCGGATATTTTCTCTGAGCGCTTTCAAAGTCTGTGGCTTCACATAGACCCGTGCCTTCAAAAAACCCCAAAGAACAAAATCAAAATCGATCTTGCTGGCTACTGCAAACCATCAGAACGAGATATTAGGTGACCCGGAAATGTACCCTTCAAAATGTTAATTGCTGAGCGAGCTGTGTGTGTAGTTTTTTTAAGTAAATTTCAATTTCAAATCTATTTAGAAGTCAACATCGTTTACACTCTACTTTTCGGGATTTCTATTTGACAATACAAAAACAGTTGATTAAGTCTACAAAAAAATATGAATATACAAAAATATTTACAAGTAATCAATAAATTCAGAGTTATATTCGACGAAGTCGATATAAAGTCGACACAATTTATTAGATTTCGTTTTGATTTCAGCGAAATCATTATGTATGGAAAACCAGTTTTAAATCTCAAATTTATATGAGATTTCCGTTGAAATCTATCGAAATCTACTTTTAACTTGATTTCGATAATAATCTATATTTGCTATAAAACTGAGCGCCACAACCTTTTATACACTCCAATTAATTTTTTTTTTGAAATTTACCCAACTTATAATAGAAAACTGTACTCCTACTATAAGTTGGGTAAATTTACTCTGTGTGAGTAAATAAAATGAGAAAATTACATTAAAAGTGCGTAAAATTAAATGAAATTGTGAAATAAATGAGGACATTTACCGAATTTTTGAGTAAAAAACACATTTTACATGGAAATGTACACATAAAATGTGTAAAAATCCATTTTAAATGCGTATATGACTACACACGAAATGTGTAAATTTCCATTGAGAATTAAATCATTTTTAAAACATTTTATTAATAAGGTCTTAAACTTTTTCCACTGCAAAAACATTATCCGATTTTTTGCACTTTTTCCTACAGAAAATATTACAATTTTTAATACTTTTTCCCATAAATACCTGAAATTTTGGGGACTTATCTTATTGAAAAAACCTTGGACTATTCGACCATTTTTCGCAAAATTCAAACTTCAATTTTTAAAAGAAGATAGATTCCTGAAAAACTCCAGTTGTAGAGGAAAATAATATTTTTTTATGGGAAAAAGGATTTGAAAATAAGAAAGATGATTTTATGATGATGATTTTTATGATGTAGACTGGTCGACCAGTTCTGACCGTAGCCTCTATCGATTACACTAGGTCACAAATAACAAACTTTTGTCTGTTATTTGTTTCTAGCATACTTTTTCTCATGGATTTGGACCTACTGAACACGAAAATGAATTTTAAAAATTTTTCTGTCGATTGGTTTGCGAGATACAAATTTTCTAATTTTTTTTTTTTAATTTTTGGAGGTACACTTACTATTTTGAGCATATCTTTAGTCTTCTTTGACCTATTTTATCCTACTACTACTCAAATTAAAGACAATTGAGCCGTCTACAACTTATTCTCAGAAAATTTTCAAATCGGGTTAGTAGTTTTGATGTTGGCGGCTTAAAAAGGTTAAAAAACTGCGTTTTTTTAGTAAAAATGTGGCTGAAAAATTCATATAAAAATTCATATAAAATGTTAACAGCGATTTTAATTTTTTTACGTATAGCTGACACTTTTCCAAAGAAAATAAGCCCTTACTTAACAAAATCTGATGACAAATGGCCGACTTATTATTTTTTTGGTAAACGACCGAAATTCCGCTATTTCACGATTTTTTGATTTTCATTATTTGCACAGCTTACACTAGGCAACAGCCATTTTGTTATTTGGTTCTAGCAGTACCACATTCGCATGATGTGCCATATCCAGTGTGCCCTGGTGCATCTCTTCAAAAAGCAGAATCGTCAGAAGAAGAGTCTGAGTCAAATGCAAGCGAATTTGAGCCGGGTGCAAAGCGAAAATTACTGTCACAGGCCGAACTAAACGATTGGGTGCGCGATTTTGGTCTCACTAAGGAGAAATCCGAACTTTTTGCGTCTCGGATGATACAGTGTGGATTTGCGGCTTCAGAAGTGAAAGTATCAGCGTACAGAAACCGTCACAAGGAGTATGCAAAATTTTATACAAAGAAAGACCAAATATGTTTTTGCAGCGACATTTCAGGCTTGTTCCAAGAGCTTCACCAAATTCACAACCCCAACGAATGGAGGTTGTTTATTGACAGCAACAAAGAGAGCTTGAAGGCAGTTCTCTTACATAATGGGAATGAAAAGCCATCTGTTCCTATTGCTCATTCGGTTCATTCAAAGGAGAACTATGAAACTATGGACATTTTGCTGAAATGCATAGAGTATAGGAAATACAATTGGAAAATATGCGCCGACCTTAAAGTTGTGGCCATTCTGTGTGGACTCCAAGGAGGCTATACGCGACATTGCTGTTTTCTGTGCCTTTGGAATAGCCGCGCTGATGATCAGCATTATATAAAAAAAAAATGGCCGGTACGAACGAAACCTGTAGTTGGAGAAGCGAATGTTCAGCGCAAACCACTAATAGAGAACCGTGAAAATATAATACTTCCGCCGCTGCACATAAAATTGGGTTTGATTAAAAATTTTGCCAAAAAATTAGACAAAGAAGGTGAAGCTTTTGCCTATTTACGGTCAATTTTCCCTTACCTTTCGCTGGCAAAAATTAAAGAAGGAGTCTTCGCAGGACCCGAGATAAAAAAAATGTTGAAAGATGAAAAATTCCCAAAGCTGTTATCACCCATCGAAGCCGCAGCATGGAAACTTTTTAGGAAACAACAAAAGCCCGAATTATAAGGACATAGTTGAGGATCTGGTAAAGAACTATGAAGCCATGGGAGTGCACATGTCACTTAAAATACACTTTATGGATTCTCATTTGGATTTTTTCCCTGAGAATTTAGGAGACGTGAGCGACGAACACGGCGAGCGCTTTCATCAGGAATTGAAGGCTATGGAACGACGCTATCAGGGCAACTATGACACGGCTATGATGGGTGACTATATTTGGACCCTAATACGTGAGACCGATTGCAGCGAATACAAAAAACAAAGAAGAAGTCAGCAGTTTTTCCACATGGCATAAAATGTACACTTATATCTTTGTTTTTACTCATTTTTTTGTGCGTTGATTTGCTTAATTTAATTAGTTAGTTTAATTTCGTTAGTTTAGCTAATTGTGCGATACATTGAGCATGTAGTGCTGTAAATAAATTAAAAAATAATATACGAAGACTAATTTGTTTATTTTAAATTAAGTTCAAATGTATTTATTCGTTTGCGTTGGGTAGGTAAGCTGTGCAAATAATGAAAATCAAAAAATCGTGAAATAGCGGAATTTCGGTCGTTTACCAAAAAAATAATAAGTCGGCCATTTGTCATCAGATTTTGTTAAGTAAGGGCTTATTTTCTTTGGAAAAGTGTCAGCTATACGTAAAAAAATTAAAATCGCTGTTAACATCGCGTTTTACATTTTATATGAATTTTTATATGAATTTTTCAGCCACATTTTTACTAAAAAAACGCAGTTTTTTAACCTTTTTAAGCCGCCAACATCAAAACTACTAACCCGATTTGAAAATTTTCTGAGAATAAGTTGTAGACGGCTCAATTGTCTTTAATTTGAGTAGTAGTAGGATAAAATAGGTCAAAGAAGATTAAAGATATGCTCAAAATAGTAAGTGTACCTCCAAAAATTAAAAAAAAAAATTAAAAAATTTGTATCTCGCAAACCAATCGACAGAAAAATTTTTAAAATTCATTTTCGTGTTCAGTAGGTCCAAATCCATGAGAAAAAGTATGCTAGAACCAAATAACAAAATGGCTGTTGCCTAGTGTTATCAATACCAAAATTCGAAATTTCGGCTATTTATGTTTTTCAAAGGATATTCTTAATTTCTTTTGATTTTATTTGTTGCCTCTTTTTAAAAATTATTATTAAATTCAATTTATTATATAATTTTTATTTAGAAATACTTGCACACTTTATGCCTAATATTACACACATTTTTTACGCACTTATAAGTACTTGTACACACTATATTTGCAATTATACATTAAAAATTTCCATAAATACATTTTGTGCGTATTTTTGTAACCAAAAATGTGTACACATAAATTTTACGCATTTTGTGTTCAAATATATGCATTTTGCGTGATATTAAATAAAGCTTTACTCGCTTTACGTATTTTTTAGAGTGTACAAAACAATAAAATTTAAAAAATAAAAAATATTTGTCATTATTGTGATTGTGTCCATACAAAAGCTTAACTTTTAAACAAAGGTCTAAGCACTAGGGTCACAGACCTTTTCGTAGGAACAGGCACGAAGAAATACTTAAAATAATTCAAAAATATGGACATATCCAATATTTGCTAATATTTCCAAAGCCTTCCTCTCAAAAATGTGTTCGCAAACCAAAGATAACATCCCCAATTTGGGGTCAAATCTCCTTATATGGCAGCACTGATTGAAGTACAAGTATTGTATACATTTGTTTTGTTATCAGTGTATTTTAAAATTTTTATCATTATTCAATGTTAATAGCTGGCTTAAACAGAAGTTAGTTACGTTTATTATTTTTTTTTTTTTTTTGGTTACACATTTTGGCATGTGCATCCGTTCGTTGTACTTTATCTATTACAGAGTTGGCCTTTATTTTACATGTAGTATTGGTTATTTTTTGCCTCGTGCTGTACATTTTTCAATATCACTGATTTTCAAATGTAATAAAATTTTTGTTTTTTTTATGTCTAATCATTGCTGTCAAATTGGTCAATTATACAATGCTAAATGCATTCAATCACACTATTATAAATGTTCATGTTTTTCGACATTTTTGTTTTTAAACTACTATGTAGATTTAAAATTTGTTTCATTTGATAATATTCATTGCCATTTAAATATACACTACTTATTTAACAAGTGTCATCCTCTAAAAGTGGCGGATATTATGATATTTTAAACTAATCTTTACAACAATTTAATACCTATCAGGAGGATTTCATAGTTTTACAATTGTCCAAAGAACTTTCTTAAATTATTTTTTTTTATTTAAATAAATAGATTCTTGTGGATGACACTTATAGTGTATTTATGTAAAGTTACTAATTTTAGTAATGATAGAATTTTTTTTAGGAGATTTAATATTTTATTAAACTAAAGAAAATTTTCTTTAAACTAATGAAGGTCTTCTTCACAAAGTGAATGATAAATTAGTTAAAATTAATAAAAAGCTTCATAATTTATAAAGTTTATTGATGAACATTTTTCATAGAGTGTATGAAACTTTTAATAAATAAATTATTTTTATAAATTTTTATGAAAACATGAAAGGTTATAATGGACAAGCTCCAGTGTAACGTCTTTGATTATATGCAAATCTTTATTTATATGAAGAAGATAATTCCCTCACAAGGGAATTTCCCCAACGCTTGAATGTTGATTTTGATGAAAGTTGGATTTGTAATCATGGTTGGCATTCAATTCCTTTTCATTATAACGGTAGTTGGCTACCACAGCTACTTTAAGACTGATATGACCATTCCATTAAAGGCAATTGTCTTTTTGTATAACCGGGCTTATTGCGCTATTTTACCGGTTCAATTTTGAAATATCTTAAACTACCGTTATAATAGCGCTAAACACCGATTTATAACGGTATTTTGCAAATATAACAAAATTTAATAGGAAATATTATGAAATAAACCTCGTAATATTTGAAGACACTTGTCACTATTGCAACCGCAGTTTTAAAATTTTCGTATCGGTATTGATCAGAGCGTGATAGACAACTACCGTTATAATGAAAAGGTATTGCTTGCCAACTATGTTTGTAATAGAGAATCCTTATTAAAGACTAACCTAATATTTTTTGTGCCATCAACGATGTTTAGAGGGTAAAAAGAGGGGCAGAAAAACGATATTTACTTTTCTGAAGAAGGCTTTTAATTATTTTTACTAAAAAGTCGGTCTGTGTGAGCTTGTCTTTTTGGATGCAGATGCAAAGCTATTTTGACCGATGTCATGTCCTATGTCTTGTCCGATGATGATTGCATTTTCTAAATTCAAATTCTCTTGCGTTTCTGCTTGTCTCGTCGAACATTTTTGAAATACGTCGAACATTTTTGAAATAAAAACTAACACAAAAATTATATTCTCGTCAAAAGAAGAAATTTAATACGAAAAATTGTCTTATGCAATTAAGATTTTTTATTTCACATTATATCAGCGAGTAGTAAAATATAAATTTTAACAATTATATTTTTTAAGTTGAATGAACCAATTTTCGTTTATTTTACGTAAGTTTTTGTTATTTTGTCATATTTTTTCGTAATTTTATGAGTGTACTTGGAAGTACCTCAACCTTAAGCACTCCCATTTTGATGAAATTTGAATATGTGATAGAAAAACCTAAGATCGACCTGACACGGCTTTTGGGTCACCTTGGAGTTTTGAGGGGTCATCTTTTTTGCCTTTTTAGTATTTTAAGTTATTTAAATTTAAGAAATTATCATTTTCGATATGCTGCCGAAAAAAATAGTGCCCAATATTGTCCAATTTTCTGCTCTCGGAATTCCCGAGGTGCCCGAAAAGTGATACAGGATTTCTTTTCTCTATCACAGAAAATAATTTTATTAAAATCGGTGTGTTTAGGTTGGGAAACTTTCCGTGTTAGTACATCATGTGAAAAAAAAAAATATTACTGGCAAACCACTCGCAAATCCCACCATGTGATAAATAACAAAAAATAGTGCTGCACTGTTTTTCTTGTAAAACCCACTCTGTATGAAATAAATGAAGATGCAACTTATATTGTACCTAGCAGCAAATCACTGTTTTTGTTTGTAAAACTGGTGTTTTGCTAGTAGCATTCGGAAATGTCTTTGCTAGTATTATTTTTACAAGTATTTCAAACATTCAGTAGTACAGGGTGGGCCAAAAATCACCCTTAATTAAAGTAAAAACATTTTGTTTCTAACTGATTATGTTTATTCGCATTTATAAATATTGCTTCAATTAGTTATGTCGGCCAAATGGCCGCAGTCGGCATTAATGCCAATTTTTTACTTTTGCGCAGCGTGACAACACATGTTGTCACGTGGTTAATTTTGGTTCGAATGTTGTTCTTTAAAACCTCCAAGGTGCGGGGCTTGTTTTCGTACACCAACGACTTCAAATATCCTCATAAAAAGAAGTCCAGGGATATCTGGCTAACCAAACCAAATCAGCGAAACCCGATATTACAAGCACTCGAAAGCATCCTTAAAAATACGCATTAAGTCGCGTGCACTATGACAAGTGGGCCCGTCATTTTGGCAACAAATATCCTTCAAATCTAGATCGTCAACTTCGGGTAAAAAGATTCAGTCAGCATGGTCGCCTTTCACCGTAATAGCGTTACTGTCAATTCCATCAAAAAAATAAGATCCAATCACCTTTTACAACGTAACTGCACACCTTGCGGTGACTTTGAGAGGGTGTAATGGTGCTTGATAAATTATGCGTGGATTTTCCGTTCCCCTGAAACAAGAATTTTGGTTATTGAGGAGCCGCTGATATAAAAATGGGCTTTGCTCATGATAAATTTTGATCGAAAATCATCCACTTCATCATTGAGTCCCAGAATAATGTTTTCTTGATGCGTATATTGAATCATTGTTGTTAACTTCAAATTTCGCCTGCGTCTACTTAACTAACGTCAAAACCAAACTGACATACGATGCCATCTGCAAAAATGGCAGCACTTTCCAATAGAGTGATACCTATTGCCTCACCTTGTAAAATCATTTTCCAAAATTTTATAACGATTACATTTCGCTCGCTTATACAAGATTTATTTATGTAAAAGACTAAGGCGGAACACGATTACCACTTTCTAAATAAGTGTTTTTTTTTTATAAAAATTTTACAGAATTTATTAAATTTAAGGTAAAGATCTCTCCAACCAACGGCTGACCGCTTTTTTAAATCGGGTAATAGGGCAATATACACTTAATATGGACCTTTCAACAATCTTTGAGTGGAGTCGTGTGAATAGGTGTCGAAAGAAGCATTCAAGTGTTAAGGTTTTCTTTACCGGGGAAAAAATAATTTCACTTCTTCTGATCTTATCACTAAATATACATCCTATATTCAACGGAAAATGATATATGTGCAGGGGCTTCAAAGTCTATTTTGCAGCTTCTGGACCGTGTCGACAGGAGGGCGTCGGCGCTTATCAATGACAGTAGGGTAACCAGTTCAATTGACTCATTGGAGCATCGTCGGAACGTAGGTTGTCTTACACTTTTTTTTTTTTTTTCTATATTACGATTTACGATGTAATTGGGTTAAGTAGTCTATATCTCTAGATCCGCGACCAAGTAGATCTATTGTGCACCCTCTAGTGTTTTCCTCAGTTGTTCTCCAGTGCAGCCTTGAGTAGCAGTGCAATGTTCTTCACTTCCAGCTTCTTGTATTGTTTCTCCACGATATCAGGTCTGCCAAATGAGATAAATCGTAGGTATGCAAAGGCAGGACATTAAGCCATGGTCTCCTTATCTTCCATACAATATCTGCATGTCGTATCTCGAACATATCCCATTTTGTTTAGGATGTAATTACATGGATAGTGTCCTGTTAGTGCTCCACTTAGATTTGGCCTGTTCATCTGAAGGACTGAAGAGGAGCAGCTTTTCATTGTATGATAAGAACTTCTTTGAATGTTTCAGTGGTTTCTGTTTGCTCCAATATTCAATGGATTTCATCCTGATCAGATCCGATATCATATTTGTGATGTCGATATCGATATTACAATGGGAGGTGTTCTGCCGAGATAAGTGAACTCATACCCAAGGTCCGGGTTTTCGTTCGGAATACTTTCCTATTTAACAGAGCACAACCGTTTGTTGTCGATTGGTCAGAGGATCGCACAACGCATTACAGGGAAAATTCGGTTTTTAGGCGTATTATCCGTGCCTGGAATAGACTCCCTACAGAGGTCTTTCCTGTCACTTACAACTTATGAAATTTAAGTCAAATATCCATAGATACTACTCCATCTTTCCTCTAACCTAACTTTCTTTCGCCAACGCAATGCGCAGCATTAGTAGGTATCCCTTCAGTGTTGGTTCAAAGTAAAAAAAATAATACAGTCATATTGTTAATCTCACTTTTGCCAACGCGTAGCCGACCGTCGCCGAAGCTTTGCCATCACTATACCGATTGTATTTGATATGACAAATCCTAATGCAATTTTTTGGTCTTTCACATGGCGCGATTTTGACTTTTTCATTTGTTTTAGAAAATATAACATATATTTTTTTAAAAAGCTGTATTTTTACGAGTTTTTTTGGAGCATGTTGAGGATATAAAATTCTAAAGAAATGGCCAATAAAACAAACTTAAAAAATCGTTGTTTTTTCTAATGTACCAACTTTCCATAAAGTTTCTTATTATGTTTCTTTTCAATTATGTAAACTATTTTAAAACTGCATTCTTATTATTTGTTAGTTCAGTCGTACCTAAAATATTGTTCTTTTCAAAATTGTATATAGGAACTACATAGAATTTTTATGTTTCATTTGGAAACCAAATTGGATTTTTCTTCAAAATTAAAATAAATGAATAACAAATAATAAACACAAAATTCGTCTTAAGAAAATAAAAAAAAATAATAAAAATTAAAATATTAACATAAAAAAGTAGCACAGAATCCAGAAATAAAATACAGAAGAATTACAAATAAATAAAGATGCTAATGAACTGCAGAGTTAAAATAAATAATAAAAAAAATGCTACAGAAACAAAAAACCTTTTTTTTTTTGTTCGTTTCTACTAAATATTTGTATTTGCACACGTACAAATATAAATTGAATTGGATACATCATACATTAAGAAACCCTAGGAGAAATAAACATTAATACATGCATGCACAAAACACATACATACATTAACTTAAATTCGTATTGACTTTTTTGTATACTTTAGAAAATAGGGTCTGCTGCTGACCAGTCGGTGTCTGTCTCCTCGTCTTCATCTAAAAGTTTACTAATATAATTTTCAATGTAACTAGAGTATATAACAACGTCACGTCACGAAGATGTGATATTACTTTTAGCCGTTTAAGACACATTATTACTATTTATTTAATATTTTTTTAAGCCATCACATCCATTTAACACTTTGGTGTTAAAAACCTATTTCAACATACTCAACTTGTCTAAAATAGTACACAGCAAATGAAAAAATATAACGAATTATTATTGGAAAGAAACAAACGATAAAAATATCTTGTAATAAGTATTCAAATATTTAGCTCTAATTCTCATGATGTAAAAAATAAGCCAACGAACATAAACTAACATGTATAAGAGAACTTTGAAAGTAGTATAAAGCGTATTCAGAACAATGTAACACCTTTTTTGGGCATGGATGTACCAACTTTGTTACAAAAAAAAAAATGTGCGAACAAAAGGGTATAAAAATTTTAGGCGAAAGATTCGACACTTTTTCAAAGTACACGACGGAGAATTTTTGACTGAATTTTGTCAAAAGCGGCCCATTTCTAAAGTGTAGTGTCTACATAAGGGTTTTCTAACCTTCTGTAGAGGAAAAAACTAGAAAAAAGATTAACGTAGGGCATGTCAAATTTCGGGAAGCGGTCCATATTCTGGGAAGGGTTCTCATCCTTTTTATAAACATTATTACAAAATTTACATAGATACACGGACGGGCAAGTGAGCGTTGTGGTGTAATGGTTAGCGCGTTGGACATTAATTTAAAAAATACTATTGAGACTTTGAATTAACTGAGCGCTTTACACAAGAGGCCGCCACTAGTATATTAAACAATATTCCAGTTTTCAATGGCTTCCCGCTAAAATCTATTGAGAATGAGCGTCTTTGGCAGCTTGTGTTATTTGGTTAAAACGTTATATTTTGCCCACGTAGGTGTCCAAAAGTAGAAAATCCTTTACACCCGAACGTTAAATAAACTTGCTAATAAACGTAAACAACAATACTAAATATTGCCTCGAACATTAAAGTAATAAAGTTTATGGCCCAGCAAAACCATAAACATTACCAAATAATGTGTAAAGTAAAGTGTAGCCATAGGGGCTCATGGATTTCTTTACACCTTACTTCACCGATGAATTTTACAGGCAATGAGCCTCAAAGTAATGTATATATCTATTACTTTAGAGATGATAATGTAAGATGTTACTTATATGGTTACAAGAATGGAAAAAGTAATGTGTCTAAAAATAGATATTCAAAAAAGAGGATTTTTTATTAAAAAAAATTATTACAAATATTTTAAACGTTATTAAAAATAATGTGGTCATGTGGGAATCAAACCAGGGAACTCTACCCACTGAGCTATCGACGCAAATAGTATTTTATTGCTTTAAACTTAAATGAATTATTGCGCTTCGTTTTTTCGCTATTGTTTTCAAAACAAACATACATTACCCTTTTCCTTACAAAAAAACACAAAGTAATGTATCTAAAAATATATTTCCAAAAATATTTCAATTATTACTTTTCATTTATAAATCAAATATTACGTAATCAATAATCAGTAACTTATTACTTTAAGCTTGCAAATAATAAAAAAGGTAACGAGCTATCATTACAAGGTAACGCATCAGAATATCGCACCCATTACCAAATCTTTGCCTGGGGGACGAGCATGCTCTATATGAACAATCGTGTCGGAGGTGGGATCATCCCAAGACGAAAAATTTGAATCATTGCTCTATGTGGATGAATGCTAAACGTTTCAGGAGTTGTTAGCATCACTGGGAGTCGATACTCAGCAAACGCCTAAAAGATATGGAAGGAAAGCAACTGGGTGCTACAAGAGTTGAAGCCTGGCGATGCCGAAAGAAAATTTTTCGCTTTTAAACAGCTGCTCGAACACTAAAAAATGGGTTTTTCCCGGACAGCCATTAACATCCTTCGCAAACCCGAATCTTCGTGGCATGAAGAATATGGTCAGTATTTGGTGGCACCATCGCGGCGTGTCGAAATCAACTCATGCTTTGGAGCCACACTAAAGCAAAAATGGACGGAATACGAAAAAAGGCAAAATAAAGTGATTTTACGGCATGACAACGCCCAGCTACATCTTGCAAGACCGGTCAAGACCTTCTTGGAACAGCAGAAATTGGAAGTCACACGGCATTCTTCAGAAATCGCTGCTTTCGACTACTACTTGTTCTGGTCGATGACTCATGACCTGTTTCGGCAAAACAGTCCGTTTTCAAACGCGTTCGTAAGCAGCCTTAATATTCTGAATTTATTATTTTGCCTTTCTGAAGATAGTTGATCAAAAAAATACTATTGTAATCCCATAAAACCGTTGACATTACCTTAACAGCCCATTGAATTGCTTTTGCCTTTGGTGCACTTCCGCTAGCTTGAGTCCATTGTTTTGATGGTTTGTTTTCCTCCGGTGTGTAGTGATGGATCTATGTTTCATTAATAGTTATTAAATGGCGCTTAAAATTCATTTTATTTCGCTTAACTCGATCCAAACAAGCTTGAGAAATTTTCATTCGAATGTGTTTTTCATTAACTGTCAACAAATACGGCAAAAATCTTCCAGAAAGTTTTTGCATCTGTAATTTCTGATGCAAAATAAAATGGACTCGATCATTTGAGTTGCCTATGGCACTAACTATTTCACACACTTTCACCGTTCGATCGTCTTATCATTTTGCTGTTATAGCAGTTTTTGGACCTCCACTTTTTCATATTTTTCTGTCAAATCTTTCCGTAAAGGGGTCTTGTTGGGGAACTCTCAAAAACTAGGAAGAATTTTTTCACAGACTTTTCGAAAGATGATTTGCACATAAACATAGTTGTGACAACCGAATTTTTCGTTTGTGACTAAATTTTTTACTGTATATTGAAAATGTTTCAATTTCATAAATTTATTTATTTTTATAGTTTTTGGGCCCTTTATCAGAATAAGTTTGTTCAACTTTATTTTTTTAAACTATGAAAAATCGTAAATATTTACAAATTAGAGAGACGTGTTCGTTTTTGGTTTGCAAAATATAAAAGCGTTCAAATGATTAGCTTGGGATAAACTTACAAGTCATAATGTTTAACAATAAAATAATGTATAGCAGCAGCACATCAAGCAAAACTACAAAACCAACAAGCAACAACAAATCTGGTCTTATTACAAGTGTATTAGCATGTCAAAGTAAAGAGATTAAATCCTCTACTCTACTGTATACTTTTAACTTGCATAGCATTAAAAATTATCTAATATAAAAAAAATAGAAAAAAAACAACTCGTATAAAACGGAAGCAATTTAATTTATATGGTTTGTGGTTGAATGATCGATCAAACTATTGATCGTTTATCTTAAAAATACATACAAGTTGTTGTTATACCTGAGATTATTTATACATTGAATTCTCATCATGTAATGCATGCGAAACTAATGAGTTTTAAACTTTTTTTTTTTGTTAGGTTCTAAAAAAATTCAAATTAATAATGTAACTAAAGGCAATGGTGGTCAAACATTAGAATGTCATATACAAGTTATTGAGGGTCATACATTGATAAGTCTTTGCAAAAACATTCTTAACATTGCGATTTGAATGATCGTTGTTGTGGAGTGCTTTTCACAAATTTTATAAATGTTTGTTTAGAGTTGTCGGCTTATGACCATCGAAATATATATTGCACGAGTATATGGACAAATTGCAGTGTCAGTCTTTTGTCGAGAAAAAAAATTATATTTATTTTAATGTTTTTATTAAAACTTAAAGTGTTTAATTGTTTAGATTATGTTAAAAGATAATTATTTTAAATTACACGATTTTATAAGGTCTACAATTTTTGAATATAGAGTATCTACAGTCATTTGAAAGAAAGATTTGATCATGGTCTTCTTTTGATTTGCGCGAACTTTTAAAATGTCAACTTTGCTCTTAACATTTCCCCCTTTTTTATTAACCCTCAAGTGCGCAAGGCTGCCTTTAGGTACTGTTAGCCTTTCAAGCTATTTTTTTAAAATTTAAAAAATGTTGTAAGGAGTTTACCTATATTGATAGAAAACATAGTTTAATAAATTTTTCGAGTACAGGGTACACTAATAGAAATAAAACAGGAAGGCTACAAAAAATTAGCCAAAAAGAACTCTGAAGAAAGAACTGCTAAAATAAGCAAATTTGTAACATAACAACAGTAAAAAAAAAACTCTTAAGGTTCGAATACTGAATGCCCCGTGCTATCTTAAAATTACCACACCCCTGGTTTCAGAAAACTAAATTTTTATTCACATTAAAATAAAAATTAAATAACTAAAATTTATTAACAATTTTATGTATTAAACAGTTTTATAATAGATTTTGCAATTGGCGCGGGTAGATGTTGTTTTGCTGGCGTCTGTCTAATCTGTTGTTTATTATTCAGTTACTGATGCCAAAGCACCATGACAAGCTACACGATTGAGCAGCAAATTCCAAATGAAAAAAGAAAAGAAATAAAAAATTAAAAATTATCTTTAACAACAAGGTTCATTTTTGGATGAATGACTATATTAACAAGCAAAATTGCCGTATATGAGACAACGCCAACCCACACGAAGTTCACCAGGTGCCAATGCATCTACAAAAAGTTACTGTTAGGTGTGGATTTTGCGTCGTCGGCGTCATTTGTCCGTAATTTTTTAAAGGCGAAGTTGTTAAGGCCATCATCGTCAACGGCGAGCGCTGCAGAACGATGACAACCCATTTCTTTTGGTCCAAATTAAACGATATGGACGTAGACGACTTGTGGTTCCAGCAAAATGGCACTATGTACCACATAGCTGATGCCACGATAACATCTACACGCCCTTTTTGGAAAAGAGAAAACAGATTAATTGTGCCCGCAGGAAAAAGACATCTTTGAATATGTTTACAGGCAAATATATATTTGTTTAGAAACTACCATATGTATATTTGAAGTAGATTTCTAAGTATTTTATATTTATAGTTATTATTCACATGTTTCTAGGCAATAATTGTAATATTTGTATTTTTCCACCTAAATAAACACATATTTGCAATTGCAACTTTATCATTATTATACTTGTGGGATGCAAACATAATTATGATAAACATTATATATTTGCAGGCAAACATATATATGTTTGCGGGGGATGAATTTCAGAGGATCCAAACATATATATGTTTACAAGCAAACATATTATATGTGCATAACTTACAGCGTTTCCAAACATATGTATATTACCAGCATATTATATTTGCAATACGTCGTTTTTTTCAGCGTGTGGCAACCGAATTTCTTGCCAAATGAATATTTTGGTTGCAGCAACCGAATTATTTAGTTGTCGCAACCAAATGTATTCCTGATACAATTGAAGTATTTAGTTTCAACGAAAATTCTGTTGCCTTAACCGAAATTTGTTCGCGACAAACAAATATATCGATGCCTGCAACCAAACCATTCGGTTGGCAAAAAATTCGGCTATCACAATGAATCTGTTTTCTCTGTATAGCCAATTTCATCAGGATCGATTTTGATTAAACGGCAACTGGATAAAATATCTTTTCAACAACTTACTTTATAATACAAATTGACACACTCTGATAATACAAATTTTGTTCTCCGATCCATTTAATTTTGTTCCCTGTAATTTAATCCAATTAATTCTACATTACCTAGTTACAAACCAGAACGGACTGATAATCAATATCATTTTCTATATATTTTGTTTTATTAATTTTTTTTTAAATAAGCCGAGCTTGCCAAATCGTTACTTAACTCTGAGTAACATTTATTTCTGAGTAACATTTCTTGCGCAGACTAAGAAAATAAGAGAGCCCAAAAATGTTGGCGTGCAAACAAAAGAACTGGAGGAGCAAATTTTTTTTTTTGGCCAGAGTTTTGCATTTCACCTGACGATATATAAGTTCAAAATTTAATTTTATTTAAAAAAAAAAAATTTATTCAACCGATTTTTTTCATTTGAAAAGTAATAGCTGTTTACAGCAGTAGAGATTATTAAAAAATCGGCCTGATCGTCTAAAACACTTTTGTTTATCTTCATTTAGTTTGTTAAACGTACGTATAGGCTTAAGGCAAACTTAACCAACAACACCATTTCAAACATATTTATCAGTTAAAATTTATAAAACAAACAAAACAAATACAAATGTAAATAATAAAACAACACAGACAAACATTTATTGAAAACTCTAAGCAATTTGGGGGAAAAAAACCCAAAAAGGTATATATGTACTTAATTAAAGTGAGAGTCATAAAATACAACAACAAACAAAATGAAAATGATAAAGAACAACCAAACACCGGCTTTAATATTTAGACACGTAAGTGAATACATATATGTACGTGTATACGGTGTGTGATATTATGATTCAGCGATGCTAACTTAGCGTTTTACGCTCTAAATTTAGTGCTTTTGTATTAGCGAAAACTCGAATTATTTTTTGTTAGCGCTTTTTATAAAAACGTAGCGCCCGTTCGCAGTTTTTGAGTTTTTAGAGTTTTAATCTTCATCATTATATCGTAATCATATCGTCAGCTTATTATGGATTTGATATATTCGAAAAATATTGAGTTAGAAAAGTTATAAAGTTAATATATTCTTTTGATCCCGAAACCCGTTTCTCGAAATCTTGTATCATAGCATGGACTCTGAGCTGTCTCCCAATTTCGCATTAAAAAATTTAAACTTTCTTTCTCGACAATGACTTTTTTTGGCGTATAGGTCAAACAAGCAATAAGCTGATGATATGATGACACAACTAAAAAATCCAATATATTCAGATCGGTTGATAAGACAACAGCAGAGTAAAAAGCATAAAGTAGTTTAAAAGTTTGGTTACAACCACAGATCAATAAAATTAAATTATCATTACATGATTGCCACATATTAAATTAAAAATCTCTACTTTTAAATATAAAAAAATTAAGCAAAAATTCTTTAAATTTGTGTTTAAATGGCTTCTAAAAAATCTTGAGGAGAACAAACTAAAAATTTAATTTTAAAAAAATCCCTTTATCTAATGAAGAACTGCAGCCGATCAACGTTTTGATTTTATAAACAATTTTTATATAAAAAAATTTTATATACAAATTTTATATCGGCACAATTCTTGAGAATAACATATGTGACCTTCTCCGAAAAGACCTAGTGTGTGAAAATAAAGTTTTGAGAAAAACGCATTTAAAGTTTCATAACGCATTATCACTGTGAACACACCTTCAGTTGGGAGATGCGATTTGGTAGGGTAAGTTATGATTGGGTGCCGACTTTGGTGACGTCATGCCTATGTCATGCATCATGTGGTGTCGTATTTTTTCGCTTTTAGTGTGACAATACCTTTTCTATTGATTAACGGCTGAACTACCAAACGAATTACCTCCGCTCATTGCACCAAGCGGTTTATCGTAAGATCGCAAATGGTATTTGTATGATAATGTCAGGGTCTTATGTACTGATTCACAGAAACGGGATTTTGTAGCTCCTAAGCCGAGTGAATCCAAAGCGAAAAAAAAATCGAAAAATAAATCTGAACCTGCCAGCAAGAAAAAAATCGAAGCTCCGGAAAAAGAAAGCTGAAGTCAAAGCGCCGAAAAAAGAAAAAACTGAATTTGTCAAACGGAAGAAAATCGAAGTGCCAGATCACGAAACACCGAAAAAAAGTCCAAATTCCAAAAAAATCCGAAGACTGACGAAAAAAAAAACAATTTAAAACCAAAAAATCAAAAAAAAAAAGTAAAATTTTATCGATTTTCCCAAGTTTGTTTTGTACGTTTTTATGGGGTAAATAAATTTTTATCAGAAATCTAACTCATTTCATCTTATTCTACACCCTTTTAGGTACCAGAATCCACTCTTAAGTCCAAACCCGTTTTTTGACACACTACGTTCCTTTTGTCGGAGAAGGTCACATATGTGTTAAGCGTCTTTTCGGTAAAATGTTTTATTTGAATACAATTTGAACTTGCAAGAAAATTGTTCTACATAACATTGTTAACATTAAAAATATAAATATATTTAAAATTGTTTTAAAAACTGATATTTCTATAAAATTTATATTAAAAAAAATTAAGAATTTGCTTAGACCTTGAAGATTTTTAATATTCTGTTAAAAATATGCATTTTTTGTTGCATTTTTAATAGCCTGCCTGTCCGTTTTGTTTCAAATGAGTTGACAACACTGTTACGATCCAAGTCAGTGTACGTTTATGTACTTAAAATTGGTGTGCATTTGTTTGCACTGTTTATCTTTATACATGTAGACTTTTTTTAAAGTTAACGCGGTTTAATCTTTTTCTGTTTTTTAGTTCGATGTCTTTTACATAGTTGTTGTTGTTGTATGTTATGTTGTATTTGGTATCTTAAAATTGTAAATGTTTAATTAACAGATAACCATTACTAATAAATAATATTCACACGTATGCAAACAACAACAAATTTTCATTAAATAAAAAGACACGAATATGTGTATTTTGTGCATGCATGTATGCGTGTGTGTGTGTGTGTGTGTGAAGTGGCAGTCATAAATGTGGTTGTGGTGTACATATATGAATAGAACTCATTACTGGCACAATATTGTTTGTTAGGCGTTAATTAACTTTGCTCGGCATTTTTTTTTTTTTTGGTTCTGCCATTTTTTATTTTTATTATTATCGTAAACATTGTGCTATAACATAGAATGGGACGAAGTTAGAGATAATTCGATTCATATATTGTACCATTGCGAAATAGTTGAAGAAAAAATATTCCAAATGGGGGAAAAATAAAATGTTCAAAATCGAGATATAAAATCTTTTGTCTGAAAAAACCTATCGAAGTTTCCAAGTTTCAAAAAATTAACTAAATTTCTGGTAATTTATATTGAGTGATATTGTGTTAATGCACCCAGATTATTATGTAGTTAACTGTTTGTAGTTTAATAAAAAAGTTTTCCGTTCCATTTAAAAATAAAGGAAGATACATTTATTTTTCAAAGAAACATCTATATTAACTTTTTTATACATTTATTCGAAATAATTTACTATCATTTACCGATTTTTTTCAGTTTCATTTATTTTTTTCATTTGTTTGAAATTTAATAAAAATTTACCCACAAAACTGAAACTTGTGGTTTATTTGTGTCCGTAACAGTTATTACAAATTTAAATTTTGTTTGCTGTCTGTTTCAAAAAAAAATATTCAAAAAATTTCAATTTGTTTTTTTATTTAAATTGGTTGTATATATACAAAATTTTTCCATACAAATTACAAGAACTTCATAAACACACATACATATACAAATACATTCACACAAAAAGTGTTTATAGCTTCATACATACATTTTGTAAAAAAAAAAACAAAAAATACAAAAACGGAAATAATTTCAAATAAATGAAAAAAACATTTATTTTTTAAGGATTGGTGGGTAAAATTTTGACATTTATTTTAACTGATTATATCAGTTGTTTCTTACGGATGTGTCAGTTGATTAATCAACATTTAAAAATAAATAACAAATGGCATTTAATTTAAATGAAAATTAAGTAGACCGGTTTTTAAATGAAATATCATTTCTTTTAAATGATATTTTCAGTTATTTTAACTTACAAACTTTTTTAAGTGTGGTACGAAAACACAATTTTTATCAAAAAAGAGTTGGCATATTTTGAAAACTATTAAAAATATTTGTGATTTACGTGTTTAGCATACAAAAATTAACTAAAAAGTAACTGCCAAAAATTTAGGTTATTTTTCGGAACCTCGATCGCTAGTCGGAGACGGATGACAGCAATCGAAAAATTTTATTTTTATTATATTAGAATCGAAAAATTTTTAACTTCGGCCCATTTAAATGTACGATAATGAAAATATTATAGAAATTCGTTTAAAAAGTTTACTCGAATTAAGTAAATTTTCAAAAAATGTTTCTGAACAAAATATGTTTCAAAATTCCTGTTAATTCCCCAGATAATCCAAAAAACAGAGGCGGTTGATCATAGATTACTTGTATCTACCAAATTTTTAAATTTAATCAAAATTAGAAAAACTTGAAACATACCTATTAGAGCCCCCCATTACTCGGTTTGACGGTAGACTAGTCTACCCGGTCAGACTGGTTTTAAAACCGGTCGACCGGTCTTTACGGTCTAGACCGGTCAACCGGTTTGTAGTGCTTTTTCCAAATGTACGGTTTTGATACTTTTTGATTTTAATGCAATAATAGAAAAATTGCTACAATTTATATAATTTTTTTTTATAAATTTGATGTCAGATTTTTGCAAAAAGACATTGTCATTTTCATATTAACGAGTGTAACCGGTCTTTTGGTCGACCAGTCGACCGGTGCCGACCGTAGCCTCTAGTACCTATTCCTTGTCCGTAAAGAATCATTATATGAGGATCATGATCTTTTCTCCCCTGTGCGAAAAATTAACCCAATTTGATTATAATTTTTCTAATTAATTTAGGTTTGCTGAATACAATTATTCCAAAAATTTTGAAATCGGTTAAAAAACGTGGAATTTGTATTAGATTCAAATTAAGTATTTTTATTCTTCTTTTAAAAATTAAATAAAAGATAAAATATTATTCCTTTGGGTTTCCTTCAAGAAATTGTTTACTGACTTTTAATTTTTTAAAAAAACTCCAAACGGAATTGACAACTACTCCGCAAAGTCCTATGGGTCGCTTGAAATCAACGAAATAAATTTTTCTGCCTTACAACCTAAATCATTGTAAGCTCATTTGATTTATTCTGCTTTCAAAAACCTATATATATATATATATATATATATATATTTTTCTAGGATATGGACCAAGGATTTTTTCATAGAAGGTGTTAAAAATACATTTTGACGACACTTTAGAAGAACAAAATTTTAAATTTTCCAGCAAAGTGTAAATGAGAATGCAAAAATATTTGATCGAGTCAAAATGTGTTTTAAGTAAACATAACAGTAAACCTTTAGTTAAAATTTTGATCGTTGCAATATATAAAACCACAGCGTTTTCATTAATCACAATTCTCTTCATTAAATCAGAATGAATTGGGGAATGATTCCTGTTCGTAATTTACTTATGTTTTATAGGTAAAATTTATTACACGAATTTGCAATCTGACACCACCGCAATAAAGTCAATTTTTTTATCATTCCGTTTTTAGCACATAAAAATATTGATGGAATAATATAGAAAGGTCCTAACTAGATTTTGTATTTATTACCTATTTAACCGGAGAAGAAAAAAAGTTAATAAAATTTTGGATATAAAACTTTTTTGAATTAAAATTTCAATCAATAAACTATTTGTATTAAAACAAATTAATATTTAATATATTATAAATATTATTAAAGTTTAAAAGTTATGAATGAAAATATAAACAGACCTATATAATTTGTATAGAAATAGTAACATAAACATTGTTGGTTCTATTTTTTACCAGAGGTCTTAATATGACCAAAATTTTATACGAGGGCTGATCAATAAGTCCGTGACTTTTCGAACTTCCCTCGTAGTTAAATAAAATGCAACACTGTTCCCATCAAGTACCACCTGTCAAATTTTGAGAAAGTTCCGTCATTTACTTTGCGTTTAACAGCTGTTCAAAACATACAACCTCGTGCAGTTTTTTAAGCATTATTATTTGTGAAAAAACCGTCAATCAAACCAAGGATAAATACTATGGGAACTCTGCGCCATCGATTCCAATGGTAAAAAAGTGGTTTACTGACTTTCGTTGTGGTCGCACAAGTATAAATGACGCTGAACGTTCTGGATGGCCAATTTTGACCAAAAATGTCGAAAAAATCCACGATATGGTGTTGGCCATAGGCATTTCATATGGCAGTGTGGTTTAGATTTTAAATGATCAGTTGCATTTAAGAAAGCTGTCTGCAAGATGGGTGCCTCGTTTGCTCTCAATTGGCCATAAGCGTAATCGTAGTCTCAATGGCAAAATTCCATGAATTGGGCTACGAATTAGTACCTCAAGCGCCATATTTTGCGGATTTAGCCCCCAGTGACTATTTCCTTTTTCCAAACCTAAAAAAATGGCTCGGTGGAAAGAGATTTAGCTCCAACGATGAAATTATTGACCAAACAAATGCCTATTTTACGGACCTCGAAAAATCCTATTTTTTGGAAGGAATACAAAAATTGGAGAAACGTTGGACTAAGTGTATTGAGCTAAAAAGAGATTACACTCAGGAAAAAAAGTTAGTAGAAAAATTCGTAAACGGTTTTCAATCGCACTGTACTATTTTTGAACTGATTTTTAGTAAAAAATTATTATTTAGCAAATCTTTTTGCTATTCACATTTTACAAATTACTAAATTTTTACAGAATATTTACAAATTTTTGTTGCTAATTTCAGAAATCATTTTACAAATTTTTGAAAACCGATTTGCTAAAATTAGCAAAAAATATTACTAATTTTAAATAATTGGATATTGAAGGAAATGTTATTTCTAATTAAAACTTACACCTACAAACTTAAATTTCCTTAAAATGTTACATATATTAAAAAAGGGATCGGAAGTGCAGATACCGACTCATGTCTAAAAAGAGGACATCCACTTAAAATAGCACTAAAAAGGTTTTTTAGTTCTAAAAATCCGCCCTAAAAACAATTAAAATTTAACCTTAAAAGTAAAAAAAAAAATTGACGAAAATATTTTTCAAAACAGAAATTACCAAATTAAAACAAAATGATTAATTCGTTTTTTAAAAAATATAATCAAAATTTTTGATGCTCGATAAGAAAAATAAATTCAAGTCTTTTTACTAATATTAATAATATTTAGTAATTTTTTTTGCTGATTTTAGCAAACAGATTTTCAATTCTACTAATTTTTCTACTAATTTCATTGTACTACACGTCAGCAGACATGTGTTGCTAAGATTAGCAAAAAATACCGCTGGCAGAATTTCCCGTAATAACAGCAAAATTTTCAGTTGCCATTACAAACTTTTTTTGGTGAGTGTATGTTAAAAATAAATTTTTTTTTCAAAATAAAACTTATTGATCCGCCCTCGTATTAACATCACAATTTTTCAAAATACAATTATTTTAAATTCAACACTTTTAGTTGAAACACGACTGTTGGCATCATTCGCCAGTTATTTGTTATTTAATCAATATCAACCCAGTAGTTCCATTTATTTATAAGCTGAGCTAGGCGGTTTTTATTTAATAACTAAAAATAATTCTAAGAATTCTAAGTGTTATTGTTTTAATAAAACAATCGTATATAAATATTTATTATTATTTATATAATTCTGAGAATCAATGAACCCTTTTTTACTGACCACATACATAAATATAACTGACCACAAACAACCATCTTAAGTTAAATGCAAAATTTCTAATAAATAAAAGTATTATGCTCAATCTGAAAAATTGGGAGCAGTATTATAATATCTGATGTCGCATCTACATCTGCACCGAAATCCTAAGATTTTGCTGTTCACCACTTGAAAAAAAAAATGATGAAAAGCTTTAATAAATATATATTTTTGGAACTCACTATTATTTCAAATTAAACCTCTATAAGCTTTTCGTCACTACCTTTTATAGCGGTGAATATCAAAACTTCAAGATTTCGTTGCAGTGTAAACGCGATTATAAAAAAAAAAACAAAATTTGTAATGCAAATTAAGTACAGTGGATACAGGGAAGTCTCGTTACAAAATTCCTGAAAATTTCTCCGTTTTTAATTCTTGATTCCCGACAATTTTCCTCGGAAATTAAAAATAAAAAATATAAAAAAAAAATATTTATTTACATATGTTAGGTTTAAATCCTAAAAAAATCAGAATATCTTAAAATATTCTTTATACGAGTATTTTTAAAACTTTTTAAATACACATTTATTTGAATTCGATATCGATAACACGGCGCAACACTCTCTTCTGGCGTTGATAATTCATATGCCAGATGAATATATTAGCTTAGTACAGTCAAACCCCTAAGGGGAAGTTCCCGCACTGTGGGGGTAAACCTTCAAAATCCGAGGCATTTTCGGATGATGTGTACGAAAGTTAAACGATGGGCCATTAACATTCTGAAACTGGGGCGAGGTTACAAAGGTTCTGTTGGGTGACCCGAATGTGGGTAAGACGAAGGGGATCTTAAAGCTGAGGAAGAGGGATCACACCTTTTGAAACTGGGAAAAAAGGGACTGAGATTTGTTAGGCCTGTGGGGAGGACGACTAGTCTCCTGAGCATTTCCTTTATTTCTGCCCTGCTTTTGCGGCAAGGGACGTTACAATGTCGTTGGGGTGCAAGCAGAAGGATGATTTGGAGTAAAATCTCTAAAGATATTGGCGCTGTGTGGGTACAGTAAAATAGTATGGCCGTTTAAAATTTGCCCAATATGACTCAAATGTGACAATTTTGCTAATTGTTCTGGCATAAGTCTGTTCATGATGAATTAGCAAACCAAACTGAGCAAAATTTATAATAGCTTTGCCAGATCTGACCAATTTTTGAACGTGTTTAATTTTTATTTTAAATAAAACACAGAATTACGAAAAAAAACTTTTTCCAATTGAAAGTAAATTTAAAGGCAATTAATTACTTCATTATCTTCTATGTACAAATTTAGGAGAAAAAAAGGACTGTAAATAGCGGTATTTTGTACACAGTCCTACGTTTGTGATACGAATTAGCGGCCAAATGGAAGTAATTTTTATGGAAGTAATTTTTTTATGTTTTCATGAAAATCAAATGGTTTCTGTTATCAGTAAAAACAAATGATTTTTCAGTTAAAAATAAATGTTAAAATTTTACCTAACAATTCTGTAAAAATAAATGTTTATTCGTTTACTTAAATTGTTTCGGTTTTTGTATTTTTGTTTGTTTTTAAAACTGCAAAATGTAACCTCACGCACTCTATAAACACTGTTCTGTAAATGCCCTATTGGGTGTAAGTGTATTTATGAGGTTATTTGAATAGAAATAATTTTGTATATAAACAAATAATTTATATAAAAAATAACAGTATTGAAATTTTTTGAATATTTTTTGGAAACAAATTTTTAATTTGTAATAACTCTAACGGAAACAAATAAACTGTTAATTTACGTTTTGTGGGTAAATTTTTATTAAATTTTTATTAAATTATATATTTTTATTTTATATTAAATTTTTAATAAAAATATATATTATAAAATAAATAAAACTAAAAAAATCGGTAAATGACAGTAACTAATTTTGAACAAATGTATAAAAAAGTTGAAATAAATATTTAGTTGAAGAATAAATGAATGTTGCTTTGTTTTTAACTGATTTTTTTTTAATAAACTACAAACGGTAAACTACATACATAATATTCTGAGTATATCTATAGGGTCCGCCATCTAACGTTTTTTTTTCAACTAGTGCTTATTTCGTGAATGGTAACACTTAGCTCATGTCTGATTTGACAGATAATTAGTTTTATCCTTCCGCTGAACTAATATGGTTGTGTATACGCTTGAACAACGCTGGGAAATATTGCGACATTACCTTGAAAATCATGGTAATGTTGCAGAATGTCATCTTTTCAATGTCATATTTTTAGATGAAGCTCATTTTGATCTTGGCGGGTATGTAAACAAGCAAAATTGTCGCATTTGGGCCACAGAAAACCCGCACGCATACATTGAAAAGCCAATGCACCCAAAACGAGTCACTGTTTGGTGCGGATTTTGGTCCAGAGGCATAATTGGGGCATTTTTCTTCGAAAATGAGCAAGGAGTGGCCGTTACAGTCAATGGCGATCGTTATCGGGCCATGTTGAACGAATTTTTATTCACAAAAATTTAAGAGGAGGATATTGGCAACATTTGGGGTTTCAACAGGACGGCGCTACGTGCCACACAGCCGAAGCTACACTTGATGTTTTGCGCCCTGTTTTTGAAGATCGCATTATCAGCCCCAGAGCTGATGTTGTTTGGCCACCTCGGAGCTGCGATTTGACACCGTGCTTTGTGGGGTGCCGTCAAAGATAAGTGTTACGCCGACAAGCCAGAGACAATTGACGCTTTAAAGGACAATATTCGTGAAGCCATTGGTGAAATACAGCTGCACACAATCGATAATGTGCATGGCCAGCCGAGGCAGCCATTTAAATGAAATTATTTTCCATTATTAACCGAAAGGATTGTACTTTCAAATAAAAAAAGAAATTTGAGAAAATATTCAGTATTTTTTTTTATAGCACTTTAAAAAAAAAAGTTTTTTGGCGGACCCTATATTAGATATCCAAATATCTTTTAGAGTTTTATATAAAATTATTAAAAATTTATAGTAAATTAATGATTTCACAAAAATTGGCAAATTTCAAAATTGAATCAAACGTTTTATATTAATAATGATAAAATATTTTATTGGATAAAAAGCGATAAAATGTAAAAAAATGATTGATCTTTGCAAAGAACTCTGATGAAATTTTAATGAATTTATAAGTCGATCAGTGTAATATACGATTGAGTACTTTTTGTTAGATGAACACATGTAAGTACGACAAAACCGATCATTATAAGAGCTGAAACGTTAGTCACAACAACAACAACAACAATAAACAAAGTGATATCGCCGGCGTGGCAGTTTTTCGCGTAACAGTGCTAGAGCAATACAATTGTATAAAAACGACACAATCATCCTCATTATTACCACAATAGCAACCACTAATACTACTACCACTTTCATTACCAATACTTAAAAACTTTCTTACTGTCACACTTGCACTTGCACATGTGCCTGTGTGTTTGATATACATGCACTCTATAAAATATGGGTGATATAATCAGAATATTTACTCACATGTACTACAGTGTAGTACAGTAAAGTGAAAATGCTTTGGTCGCGGGGTTGCTAGATTTAAGCTACAGGTTAGTTTTGTCATTCGTCGATCACAAGAGCATACGTTAACAACACATTTAATATTATACCGCGCGTTTGTTTTTTTTTTTTTCAAAATTAAACAATTTTATACAAATTGTTTATTTAAAAAATATATATATATATTTTCAACTCGTGTTATATACAATACAAGAATTTAAAGCGCGTTTGCAGTTTTAAATTTATTTTTTTTTCCATAATTGTATTTTACGCAAAAATTTTGTCTTATATATAAATATTTTTTGCGGTTATTTGACACCGTCTCCAAAAGTGCTTTAAATATTGTCGATTTTCTGTTATTGTTTGTTTCACGGTTTAGCACTTTAGACTAAAAAAAAAAAAACTAAAAAAGCTGATTCAACAAAATTTAACGGCTCAGTTCAAGTAACTTTTAATTTTTAGAATATACATACAGAAACAATGAAAAAAAATATATATATTGTATATTCAAGTGTTACCTGCCTACTATATAGTATTATAAAATATACTATATTATTTAATTAACAAGAAAAAATAAAATAGCAACAATTTTGAATTTTTGAAAAAAAAAACCCCTTGCATAAGGTGAATTACTTGTGTTGTAAATTATATTGAAAATTTCTAACATAACAATTAATTAGTAGCAATATTTTAACAAAAAAAAAACTATTTTATTAAACAAAAAAGAACAAATGCTTTAAACTATTGTTGTTGTAAACAAAAAATCCAATTATAAAAGGAGGCAAAAGGAGGGGTATTAAATACTAGAAAGAAAGGTGAATTTTTAAAAAAGGTGAGTTATTTTTTTGTTTAAGTAAAAGTATGTTTTTTTGGTATTCTAAATTTTATAGTAATTTTATTAACTGCACTTAAAGAAAATGTTAGTAAAGGAATCTTTGTAACTAGCGATGCCAACTTTTGAGAGTAAAAAAGCGTAAAAAAATTGTAAAATTGTAAAAAAATTAGTTTTAGAAGAAAAATTAAATTTAAAAATTTAAAGAAATGTAGTAATATAAATAAATTATTAAATAACTTAACCCATTTTATCCCAACGTCATCATTTTATTAAATGACATCTATGACCGATATGTCCAGATGAGTAATTAACATAATATAATAGCACCGTAAGAAGCATAAGCTGGTATAAAATTTTGGCTATAACCGCTTATAAAAAGAAACTAACATTCCAGGGTTGCTATATGTTGATTCGAAAATGTCAATATATGAATTTTATTAAAATAAATTTCTTTAAATTTTGTTAAATTTTTTTTATATTGATTATTTTTACATAGATCATAGTTAAGAGAACAAATTTAAAATTTAATTTTGAATATAATTTGAATCCTTTGAGAAATGTGAGCCGACAGAATTTTGACTTTGGTGGGATATATCTCCGTTAGGGAACCTGATACTATAATAAATAATACATAAACGCTTTATATGGGTCCAACTTAAACCCATACCAATTTATTTAAAAAAACTCGCTTAATTTCTTTACTCATACAATTTTAAAATACTGTATCTTTATCTTAAAAAATTATATTTAGTTTCTTTAAATGAACCTAAGAAGATCAAAAAAAAAAGTTGCATAATTAGAATTTTTGTTAAAATAAAGTTACCGCATTTCTTTACCTACAATGTTTCTGTTAAAGAGAAAAATAGCACCAAAAGCATTAATTAAAAATTACAAAAAGCAGTAACTTAGTGCTTTTATAATTTGGCACCATAAATAAAATTTTGTATTTTTGGTTTACTGAAAAGCTCCATAAATATACTCGATTTTAATGAAATTTGGATATGTGATAGAAAAAAGTTATGTAAGAACAACCTGTCTCACTTTTTTGACAAGCTTGGTGATGTAATGTAGGCGGAGACATAGGGGGAAAAAACTCGGACACTTTGGGTACTTTTTTGTTACAGCATAGGGTTGTCAAGTTGTTACAAAAATTGGCAAAAAAGGACTTCTCGAAAAATTTATTAAAAAAAAAAGGAAGAATATCAAAAGAAGAATATGAATATGAAATGAAATATGTGAAATTGGCACCAATATCCTTTAAAGGATAAAAACTAAAAAATACCAAGTTTTGAACCACCTTTTGACGCCTGAAAATCACGAGGTGGCCAAAAGCCAAATAGCAAAAATGTAACAAATTATTTTTAATTATTTTGTAAGCATATTTGTAAGAATGCATACATTACCTTAAGGCTCATCGCTTGCAAAATTCATCAATGAAGTAAGGGGTAAGGCAATGATTCGGTCTCTATGGCTGGGTATAAAATATCTGTGGTATTTTAGAAATCGTCTTCCGGAAATTTAGATTTGTTTGTACACAACTTTTGTTTATGTTTTGAACACGGCGCTCCTATCCATTGGATGAAACATTGCTTCGGAAAAACCTGAAATAACACAATTATTGATAAAAGTCGATATAAGCTAAAAATATGTAAATTTAGTGCCTAAACTTATACTCATCTTAAGAGCTCCTGAAAACTCCTTTCATTTGATAACCAGCAAAACCACACATTACCAAATAATATTAAAAGTAATGTGTAGCCATATGGACTCATGGATTACTTTACACCTTACTTTACTGATGAATTTTACAGGCGATGAGCCTCAAAGTAATGTATATACCCATTACTTTAGAGGTGATAATGTAAGGGGTTACTTATATGGTTACGAGAATGGAAAAAGTAATGTGTCTAAAAATAGATTTTTAAAAAAGAGGAATTTTTATTAAAAAAAAATTATTACAAATATTTTAAACGTTATTAAAAATAGTGTGGTCATGATGGGAATCGAACCAGGGATCTCTGGTTGCCAGCCAAGAACTCCACCCACCGAGCTATCGACGCAAATAGTATTTGATTGCTTTAAACTTAAATGAATTGTTGCGCTTCGTTTTTTCGCTAGTGTTGTCAAAACAAACATACATTACCCTTTTCCTTACAAAAAAACACAAAGTAATGTATCTAAAAATATATTTTCAAAATTATTTCAATTATTACTTTTCATTTATAAATCATATATTACGTAATCAATAATGAGTAACTTATTACATTATGCTTGCAAATAACGAAAAAGGTAACAATCTATCAATTCAAGGTAACGCATGAAATACCGCCCCATTACCAAAGTTTTGCTGGGGACCTAAGTTACTTACCCAACGAATCGGTTGGCAAAAAATTTGGTTGTCACAATAAATCTATTTTCTCTGTGTTGCCTTATTTAGAAAAGGGATAGAGGAGTGATAAATGGTGGTGAAAGATCGAGGGCTGCAAATATGGCAACACTGTAATTGCTCGAGATGTTAAAGATTAGAACAGTAATTTTGCGCCATCAGAGGAGTAGAGTTGGTTAATTTTTTTTAAAAACTCATACATATTTTTTTTCTTAATTGATGTTGCCGTCGCCGGGGATCGAACCCGCAACATTCTGTGTTACAGTTCAACGCGCTAGCGCCCACATGCCACTAAAGACGGATATGTGCTGAGTATAAAAAATGGTGGCGAAATTTGATATTTTCAAGAGGAACTATATAAGCAGCGGTACCTAATAATGCAAAGAGTTTTTAAAGGCCCATTTACCAGTACTTTAATTTGTTGACTACTAATGTTGTTAAAAACATATGAAATTGTTTGTGCTTTAAATGGAAATTTATACCTAAAGGACTATAAAATGCATTTATAATATTCCACATTAAATTTCATCGAACACGTGTTTTATCTTTTTCCTATATTCCGATAAGATTTTAACGTACTTTAGTACGGAATCTCATTTTTGCTATTTGTTTAGCAACTTGACAAGCTTGTGCCAAAATATGGGCAATATGCATATTAAACTTTTTTTTTGTCAAGTACATCAGTTTTATCTTGATTTTTTGAATTTAGAAAATTTTGGACATGTTGTCGAACAAAATATTACCTTTTTTATATCCCCGTTTAGTGGTTAACTTTAGATTTGGATTCGTGTAAACAGTGCGGGGACTCCCTTCTCAGGATTAATAAATTGTAACAAAAATAAAACAAAATTTTACACTCTGCCCTATTTTAGTGCATTTTTGGAAGTGAAAAAATATAATAGCGCTAAAATGCGTCTCTAAAATATGTTTTCATATTCCGAATCTTTGAAATATCTCTCGGATTTAATAAGCATCTACAAGATAATCAATAAAACATAATCTTAGTTTTTTTTTCACTTTAAATATCTTCCTTGCATAAAATGTATTTTTAAAACAAGTTTTCAAAAAATTTTTAAATATTTGCTAACAACTTATATCTAAAGATGTTCGTTCTATGAAGAATATACAACTTTTTAATATACCTGCATATTTAAGATATTTAATTTATATAGCAATTAAATTGCTACTGTATGTATGCAGATTGTTTTATTTTTTTGTTCCAACATTTACTTACTACTTACTATTAACTTTGTATTTTTATTTAATATTTTGCTTAAACTTTAACACTGACCTGAATGATATTTTTCATAAGATAAATATTTTTTTTTTTGCTATGATACAATGTTATTGTTATTGCTGTTTGTGTCGTTGGCAATAATTATGATCTGGCAAGTTTTTTTTTTTTTTAATTTAATATTTTTATTTTCCACAATGGCAACATGTTAACTTGGTTGGCATCACCACTTTAAAGTGTCTTTAGTTGTTAAATGCGTCTAAAAACTATAATGCATGTGACCTCTTACATGTTAAGTGTTGTAAAATAATTAAACTTCCTTTTGTTTCTAGTTACTAGTTTTGTATGTGAGAGAAACAGTCGAGTATTTTGACAATTTAATTGTTTTCGAAAGCAAAAACGAATGCTAGTTAATAATTTAATACACTCAAAAAATGTTATGCACATACACAGCGAGAATGTTTAATGCAAATTTAAATGAATGAATTTTTTATTGATAAAATTTACGAAAATTTGCTTAATGTTAATGCTTCATTAATATTTGTGGGCTAAGGACGAAGTTTTACTCTCTTTATGCTCACATTCGCTTCCATCGGCGGGATGTTTTAGTCTTGTGTGAGATTCACCTAAGTGGGGATCCACAGGATTTCCATATACATGGTTTTAATGGGGGTCTTGCGATATGAAGGGTGTTCCAAACACAAGTATCTGTTTAAAAACTAATTAAAATTAACTAAACTTAATTTATTTTGGTATAATATGGCTTTATTAGAAAAAAACAAATATTCCTATTTGTTTTATGGAAGCCGCGTCTGACTTTGCCGTATCTCATCCTGTCAGTCCGAATTTTCTAAGACTTTGTTGACGGTTTCTGGTTCTATCCCACGAATATATTATCCTTAAGGGTGTGGATCGTTTCGGTCTTTAACGGCACCCCCTCAATAAAAAGTCTGAAGGGGTCAAATCGATTGCTTGATAAGCTGTGTGACATGTTGCGCCATCCTGTTGAAACCAAAGATTATCCAAGTTCATATCTACCATTTCAGCCCATAAAAAGTCCGTAATCATGACTCTGTAGCGCTCGCCGTTGACTGAAATGGCATTTACAGTAGCATTAAAAAAAAAAATAAAAAAACTGGGCCAGTGATGCCACCACTCCAAAATCCACACCAAACTGACACTTTCTGGGGATGCATTGGCTTCTCGACAAGGACGTGTAGGTTTTCCGATCCCCAGATACGGCAATTTTGTTTGTTGAATTAGCCGCCGAGATGACAATGCGACTCGTCAGAAAGTATGATTTTTTGGCCAAATTCGATGTCCGATTGGAGTTTCTGTAAGGCCATAACGAATTAGCTAAGTCAATTGGACCTTGCAAGCGAATAATCCAAGATCTTTGTGCAAAATTTTCATCATGTGAGCTGGTATTCTTGGATTGAGTGGCACACTTTCGGCTACAGCAGACATTTTCATTGGCGACGACGGAGATCATGGGAGTAGTCCACCAGCAAGCCAGTCTCATGACAATTTTTTACGAACTTAAACGTGCAGTGGATGCTTGATTTCAGCAAACACTTCTTTTCAACAAACACACAGTTTGGGCAACACAGCACTCACTTTAAAAATATGTTTGCGATATTTTTTATCGTTGTTTAAGCGTAAAGCAACTCAATATTTCGAACGAAAAAAATCTATCAGTGTCAAAATAACATATGATTTAAAAAGACACATGTATTTGAATCACCCCGTACATATTTACGCCTCTGAGTAAAATTACAGTTTATGGCTTCAAACTGGAAGTTGAGGTATGCTTAGTACCTTTTCTGATTCTATATCTCCAACTGTGGTCTTGCAAATAGGGTCGATTATAATGTGAAGTCAACGTTATCGTCTGATATTGATGTTGAGGAATCGTCCTGGTTATGAAAATTTAGTGTTATGCCTGCGTTTTTTATGTGTAGATTTCTTCAATCCCTTTGATTGTCTCACTATTTATACCACCTATAACTGAAATAAGTATATTTTGAAGAACTTGGACAGTATGTTTGGAAGGGCGTGTTCGATTGTCTAATAGATAACACTACGCATAACAGAGAGAATTCGTTCAGTCGAATTTAGAAGAAACTACCCACAGAGGTCTTTGCTGTTATTTACAATAAAGATAATTTAAAGTTACATGTCCATAAACACTATTCCCTTTATCCTGCCGCACTGCATTAGAGCATCCCCTGAGTATTAATTAAAAAAAAAACTTATTCAAAGGTTTCATTGACTGAATTACAACCATAGTTCACTAAGAAGATAATTCTCTCAGTGTAAGTAGTTGATATATGTGTGATTATTATTATTTGGTTTTGTATTTAAATTGTTTTTGCTTTTTACCAAAGCGTCGCATATACGTATGTATTAAGTATTGCAATGTGGTATTTTATATTATTCATACACTCAATGAAATTTGCCGGTAGAATATTTTCAAAATTACAGTTAACACATGGGAAATTGCAATTAATAAGGAATAAACTACAATTCGTGAAAAAATTACTAACAATTTTACTTAATTTAAATATAACTGACGCATAAGTGATCATATTTTCTTGCTACAGTATTAATTTTTACTATGTATGGTTTGTAAATACATACCTGTAGTAACAACCTTTCTCCATTGCGTCGGTATTAAGATAAGATTATAATTGATAATAAAAAAAACCATTAAAGATCATTTGTTTAAAATTTCTTTATTCATAAAATAAATTACTTAAATTTCTAAATTATAATGATACATTATACAAACACCGCTAAACTTTTTCCAAGTGTTATTTTAAGGGTCTCTTAAGTTCAATAATTAGTAATTGTTCAGTAATTTGTTTTAGTATTTGTTTTTTTTTTTTTAGTTTTTTATTTCGTTTGTTAATAGAAAAATGTTTTTTACACTTGTTTACAAATTATTGAAAATTCTAACAGATAAAAAATTAATTTTAGGTAAACCATTGTAGCTAAATTACACACAAAAGTTAATTTAGTAAATACGGGATTAAGTGATTTATCGATGAAATATGTAATGTAGTCGATTAATAGTTAATCCAATATTTAGTTTTACTACTATTTTTATACGCCTCTGTATTATTACTACTATTTGTATCTGTGTTTTTTAGCTCTTAAAAAAATTAAATCTTGGCATTTTTCAATTAATATTAGGAATTCCTATATTGATATTTTTTTTCTATTTGTGGTTGTAACAAAAGCTTTATACTATTTTATGTTCATTCATCTGATCTTGTCTAACAGAAAGTTTAGCACATTTGTCAAGGAGTGGCTCGTTTCTTTTAGATGGAGTTAGTTGGAAAATTTAAAAAAGGCTTCTGAAGTAAGTGATGCTGACTGGACGGTTTTGAATCAAAGCAACTAAAGGTTGTTTCTAAGACTTTTTGGGGTACTGAATTCCTTTAATGAAACCCTCGAGCCCTGATGAGATTTATCCGATGATGCTATATGTTGAAGATTTCCTACTTAGCAGTCTTTTTTAGCAGCTTGGCCCATCCATCATCCTAGAGTGATGTGAACGTGATTTTCATGCCCAAACCTGGGAAGCATGAATATACTTTGGCGAAACTTTTAGACCGTTCAGTTTATCAAAAACACGCATACTAAAGCAATAGATTTTCTAAGTCGGCACTTGGAGATCTTGTTTTTAAAATCAAGAAGGGTTTTGACAAAAAGGAATGCACGCTTGGGGAACATTAAGTGGGCTTTGGACAATGTTAGTTTTGGCTCGATGATTTTTTTTTGTTAAAGCGCACTCAACGCTCGACGCAGTTCTTGTGAAATTGGTTCATTATCTGATTTCTAAAAAAATTATTGGTGGTTAAAAGTCATTGGGGTACAAAGGTCACAGTTGGGTTAGTTAAGGATCCTTCCTGGAGATGTACTCTTCCATATGCAGTCGATTTACTTTTGGTTGAAATTCGAGCTTTATGTTTGTGCATTCAGGCTAATGCGGATATCATGTGAGCTTTAGTGGTTGGAAGGTTTCTTATAAAAGTTTTTAAGAAAACTTGATGGCTGGTGCAAGAGCATGACCATCTGCTAATACTGCCAAAACTACATTTGGGAATACTTGATGTATGAAAAATGTGGGTGCATCTAAAATTTATCTTATAGATATCAGACCCATCGTGACAACAATGGCGAAGGCTATTCAATCCTCTGGTCTTGGCTGCTCTGAGTATTACTGGTGCTGTGATTATCATACGTTCTAAATGTTATGTTGATCCAAGGACCCTTTAAACCAGGATGATCAAACTACCAAATTTTTAGACACCCATGATGCCAAATGGAGCAACTACAAAAAATGTTTGGTCGAGACCACGAAATTCTTAGCCGATTTATAGAAGAACTTAGCCTCTAGCAAGGGTTGTATCAATTCAAACATGTATACATTCACATCACTGTACTTGCGCTGCAACCCTTGCTAGCGGCTAAATGTTTCTGTAAATCGGCTAAGAATTTCGTGGTTTCGACTTAGAATTTTTATGTAGTTGCACTATTTGGCATCATGGCATCATGGGAGGCTAAAAATTTGGTAGTTTGTTCATCATGGTTTATAGGGTCAATGGTTAAACATGCTTCCCATGTGAATTGCCTTAGCATGTTCAAGAAAAAGAATGGATTCCGAGGAATTTCTGTGCAATTCTTCCTAATTTTTTCTGACTTTTGACGTGAAAAATTCTGATAAATTAACCGAATTTTTATTTTTTTTTATATATCTTTTTAAAATTTATCAGGCTCGAGATCATAATTTAATGTTACTAACGAATAGTATACACTAACTTTTTTATTAAATGGAAAAAATTGAGAGGATCAGCCCCAATCCTTGGATTTAGTTTACTTTTTGGGACATGTAACAAATCATCTTACAATTTTATTATGTCGATTTGGATCAACTATAATTTTCTTATTTATTATAAATATCAAACTGCTTAGTAAAATTACAAATAGTTCAGACTCTCCCGCCCAATTTTTAAGGGGCGTGATTTCAATTACTTACAATGCGCAATAAGATGAATTGTCTAAAACACATTTGTAAACCAGTGTTATGAAAACAGTGACTCATTTTAGTAATAAAAAATATTATTAAATATCTTTAAAAAATTGTTATTTATAATTATGATTTTATATTATTGTGTTTGGTTTTGTTGGTTAAATCATATCTCAACAATATTTTTTTATATTTATCTTATCTTATAAATATGCTTACGAAATGGGTGTAGACATTTTTTGTGTTGTTATTATCAGTTTTAATTAATTTTTTTTTTGTAAATGTTGACTTTTTTAAAAAAAATATTTTCTGTATGTTTTGTGTTAAATTGCAATTTTAGTAAAACACTGTGAAAAATATATATTTGTAATGTTATATAAAAAAATTGTAATTTAGAGAGCCAACATAGGAGGGCGGTCCCTAAATTTTAACAATGAAATCTCAAAAAATTTTCAACATAATTTTCTTTTAGCTCGATACACTTTTCCCAGTGATATTCAATAGCTTTGATACCCTGTTTATAGTCAAAACTCTTCAGCTCCTTAAAATAGTCATAAACAGCAAGTTTGGTAATAGAAAATATTTCGAGAGAGCTAAATCTCTGCGTGATAAAGCACGTCTTAATTTAATTAATTTTTTTGGCCAATTTTTTCCATGTGACTGAGATCATTATTGTTTTAATGGCTAAAAAAAAACGTTGCACCTTGAAACTAAAAACATATGTTTTATAAGGTTGCCACTTTTCACCAAAGTATTTTTTTTTCAAACTACAGCCATCATTTATAAGTTTTGGGACAGCCCTCGTAACTATCTTAATGAGCCTTTTTTTTAATTTTAAGTTAGTTTGGTTAATTTTGTCAATCTTAGTGGACACTTTTCAACTTTTGATTTTCCAAGTCATATTACAGAGTTAATGGAATTTGTTAAAAATTTTGCTCTAAATCAATTAGATTTCATAGAGATTTTTATCATCGATCTTTATCTGTGTATTTTCCATGAATAAAAATAAATTTAAATTTGAGAAAATAAAAAAATTCATTGCCATATTACTTATATTTTCGACTCAGCTTTCATTTAATACCCAATTTGCATATAATTTTTTAAAATTGTAAAAAAATAAGAAATACGAAAAATTGGGTAAATTTTAACCCCTAATCATGAGATGGCGCATCCAAAAAATTAATTTATTTACACAAATTTTTTTGTCCTCTAACAGCTAAGGGTTACACCACTATGTAGTTTCCTTGTAAGTCTCTCACAAACTTACACTTTCAACAATTAATCAATTTAATTTTTTTTATATAATGTTTGTAATTTATAATTAAAAATTTGTAAATATAATGAAAACATTATTGTTTTAAATTGAAAATAACAGTTATTAAATCAATTAAAATTAGAATATTTATTTGGTATTCGAATAATTTATAAAAGCTTTAATGAAATATAAACGAAGGAAATATTATAAAAAGGTTTTGTGTTTTTTTATTTTTAATTAGGTGTCTAGATCTGAATGTGAAATAATAAATGTTTGTAATTAATTATTCATAGACTCTGTGTTACATTTAATTAAGCGATTAAGGGGCGTTTTAACAATTTAAAGGTTTAAAACTATAAAACTTTGTTTAATAAGCTTAAACAATTTTTATAAAATTTTGATAATTTTTTAAAAACTTTTAAAAATAAAACGATTTTTCACTTGACTTTACGTTCACTTAAAAAAGTTTGTAAGTTAAAATAACTGAAAATATCATTTAAAAGAAATGATATTTCATTTAAAAACCGGTCTACTTAATTTTCATTTAAATTAAATGCCATTTGTTATTTATTTTTAAATGTTGATTAATCAACTGACACATCCGTAAGAAATAACTGATATAATCAGTTAAAATAAATGTCAAAATTTTACCCACCAATCCTTAAAAAATAAATGTTTTTTTCATTTATTTGAAATTATTTCCGTTTTTGTATTTTTTGTTTTTTTTTAAATATACTCGTACAATACAAAATGTATGTATGCATATGAAGCTATAAACACTTTTTGTGTGAATGTATTTGTATATGTATGTGTGTTTATGAAGTTCTTGTAATTTGTATTAAAAATTTTGTATATATACAACCAATTTAAATAAAAAAACAAATTGAAATTTTTTGAATATTTTTATTTTAAACAGACAGCAAACAAAATTTAAATTTGTAATAACTGTTACGGACACAAATAAACCACAAGTTTCCGTTTTGTGGGTAAATTTTTATTAAATTTCAAACAAATGAAAAAAATAAATGAAACTGAAAAAAAGTGGTAAATGATAGTAAATTATTTCGAATGAATGTATAAAAAAGTTAATATAGATATTTCTTTGAAAAATAAATGTATATTCCTTTATTTTTAAATGGAACGGAAAACTTTTTTATTAAACTACAAACAGTTAACTACATAATATTCTGAGTGTTGTATAACAAAAACCATCTCTTTAACCCTCAAATAATACCCAATCCAGAAATTTGGTTTTTCCATACGTATGTGTAGTCAAGTGTTTTTTCCGTTATTTTCATTCTGTCAGTTATCTATTCTAGTTTTGTTTATTTAACCGATTTTTTATCTTATTTGTATACACTGACACATGATCGATTGTCATCATCATCCAAAATGTTGTACAGTGGGTTAAAAAATAAATGGTAATAAATATACAACTTCTTAACTACTAATCCGATCAGAATGAACAAAATTAATGATAACAGTGGAGAAGTTATTAATATTTAATTTAATAATATTTAATTTAGAAGCACATTGTTTCATTGGCAGTAAGAAAAAGTTGACCACCTCGATATAGAACTTTTAAAAATGTGGACTTTAGTTAATATGTTGTATATTTATTATCATTCATTTTTCCATAGACCCCACTGTGCGTTGTAGTAATTTTTGTTGAGGAGGTTCTTAGTCGTTTGGTTTATATAAACAAATATGTTTTCATTTTCAATTCATTTTTTAATACTGTTGCTCATATCTTCAAATAACATAAATTTTTAAGTGAGTAATAAACTTTATCGTTCGTTTTTTTATTGTTTAAATATTAGTTAATTTAAACAAGTGTTTTTATTTTATTTTGGGAATTAGTAGAATTAGTAGAATAAGGAGAATTTTTTTATTGTTGGTATTATAAATACTAGGCCAAGTCTTTTTAAATAGTTTATGACCTAGTTAAAATATTAATCTTTTATTTTTTAACTTTCCACTTGAAAATGTCTTGAAGATGTCTTAATGGCGGCTTACAAGTGTGGACTCCTGGGCGGACTTTCTATTTTTAATGAACTTTGGATTTGTTGTAGAGGAGAAAAAAATAAGTGTAACATGATTTCGGAAAATATGAGTTAATATGGATTAAAATGCTAGAGAATTCGCCTTCAAAAAATCTTTCATTGGATATTCACTATTATTTTATTTTGATGAAAAATATTATTATTTTGGTGAAAAATAATATTTTTTATTTTTGGTGGAAAAGAAGTATAGGGGAATGGTTGGATAAACATTTTTTAATCCCGGTCTCCACAATATGGACCTACAACTGGCTGAGAATACGTTTACGTGTGTTCATAGCATGCATCGAACTAAAAAATCGATTAAAATAATGAAAAAAAAACTGAATTATTTTAGCTCACTTTTTAACTCCTTTATTTGAGATTGAATATCTCAGACCTCACTTGTAGAATTTTCGAAATTAAAATTTCTCATCAATTATATATATTTTGTTGAAAATCTGACTGATCGATTCATGAATTGATACAAAATTAGCGGATCCCGGCGTGCTTTGCAATATTGAATCAAATTCATTGGTTTCTCGATCCGCGAGTTCGATGAAAAAGAACCTTAAAATGATCACTCACTGACAGCTGTCAATGTTCATGCGTGTATGCACTTCAACGTGTATTTACCGTGTATATGAAGTCAGCACACAGTATACATACCGCACACGCTCATGGGCGCCTACGTATTTGTTGTTGTTTTTTTTATATGGACAAAATCACATGTTGACATGAAAGCGTCGACCGATTTCGTGCAAACTTTAGATAAACCATCTACACGACCATACGAACAAACCCTAAAAATTTAATTGAATTCGGTTTGAACGTTCGTGAGTTATAAAGTCATAACACACTTGCAACAATTTTTTATATATGTGACCTTCTCTGAGAAAAGGGGCCTAGTGTGTGAAAACGAAATTTTGAGAAGAACGCATTTAAAGATTCATAACGCATCATCACTGTGAACACACCTTCAGTTGGGAGATGCGATTTGGTATGGTTAGTTATGATTGGGCGCCGACTTTGGTGACGTCATGCCTATGTGGTGACGTATTTTTTTCGCTTTTAGTGTGGGTTGATGTGCGTATCCTAATACGCGGGTAAATAAATTTTTATCAGAAATTTAACTCATTTCATATTATTCTACACCCTTTTAGGTACCAGAATCCACTCTTAAGTCCAAACCCGTTTTTTGACACACAAGGATCCTTTTCTCGGAGAACGTCACATATATAGATTTATTATGGTGTATTTTCTATAAAGTAAAATAACACGAATATAGTTAATATTATTTAAACAGAGCTATCATAGGAATACAATTTATAAACAAAATTCTCAAAAATTTTAACATGAATAATTTTATAAATCCTTGAAATTTTATGTAGAGTTCTAAGACAGCATGTGTATGTGTACACAATTAAAAGGCTTTAAAAAATCATTAAATTTTGAACTTTGTTATAAATATAATTTTGAACTGAAGTTGTAAACATATCCGCTAGAAGTTACTCGATATGCTTCCGCCGTGCCCGAACTTTACCCCAACGGACCAATATCGGGTTTCGGGATTAAGTCCGACCAACTTTCTTTTATAACGGGTGGCGCAAAAGTAATGTCATTACGTGAATGTGACGTAATATTAGCAAATGGCGTTAAGTGTAATTGTTCTGTGACATCTAAATATCTTGTAGACAACGCGGAATTACTATTACTGCCAATTTCACCTTTTTCCTTTCTATTGGTCAATATCTGGTCTTTTGTGGCGAAATCGCAAAAAGGCCAAATTTCCACCTTTGGGTTTCTAGAAATCTCGCGTTAACCTCAACAAAGCACAAACCTTCAAAGTCTTGAAATCCAACATTGAAGAAGAAATCACCAATTTGAAGCCAGATTTTGCAAGCAACAATTCAAAATGGCGTAAAACAAGCACAAATCCATTCAGAATAGGTCATTTGAGCCATATAATTTTTTCGACTTCATGTCATCAATTTTACACTTTTAAATAAACTTTCCGTGAAAACACAGAACAATATTTTTCATTTTCAACAAAATGACAGCCAATTCACATTATGACATTACTTTTGCGGCACCCTGTATATACACAGAAAAATAAAGTGCCAACCGAATTTTGGTTGCGACAATCAATAAATTCGGTTAGCACAACCATATTCAAATGTGATTGCTTTTGTGGAAACCAATATTCAGTCGACTCAATTGATTTTATTCGTAGAAACCGAATTTCAGTTGGAAACTGACATTTTCTGTGTGTAGTAAAGCTTTAGTGAAGCCGAAGTTGAACATATCTTAGAGAGAAAATCCTTAAGTCGCCGAGAGCCGGCTACAATAAAAAACCTTTTATCAGCGAATCCTCTATTGGATATACCCTAGTGGTGAAAATCCATATCCCAGCCGAATGCCTTTATTTGGCAAAGTAAGCGGTAAACATGAAACATAATTTTTAATGTCGCTGACTTATTTTTCTAAAGTATTGCTTTTGTATTGCTAAGAAGTATCTCTCTGAAGCGGTTATTTACTCCCTAAAGGGGGAACTAGAGCAATAAGAATGTGAAGATAAATCTCCGTCATGTAAATGCATTCAATATCGTATAATCATCGCCTGTAAGACTTTTAAGGACATTATGTTTTATGGACAAATTGAAAAAAATCGGTTTCGGTAAATCGGTAAAAAAACCGGTTATACGGTTAAGCGGTTTTTTCGTTTTTTTGTTTTACATTCAAAATACATCAAAAAAAATTAAACAACTGTAATAAATTCAAATAACGATATTAAAAAAAAATCTTAAGAGATTTGTAATATTTTAAGAAATTCCTACCAATTTGGCGGTTTCATGTAAATTATATACACGGAAACAACGAATTTTTATAACATTTGTGTCACCAATTTTTTAGAAACTCTTCACCTCGTTTCAGTATTTTTCGCATTCAAAAAGTTTTGCGATTTTCTCGTAATATCTAGAGGTTTTAATTTAACTTTAGCAGGAAAAATTGTCGTTGAGCTATTAAGAAAAAATCTAGCGAAAATCAAACATATTTTTATTGTTAAAAGTCAGTAAAAATGTTAAAAAATTAGAAAATTCATATTCGTTTTGAAAAAAAAAAAAAAAACGGTTTCGATAAAAAACTGCTAAGAGCCTGTAGTATTTCAAAAATAACCTCTAAAATATTTTTTTTACATAAACTTTCTAATAAAGTCCATATTTCAACAGGAAATGTTTGATTTTGTTTTTATCGTATGAAACCTTGTATTGAGAATATAACACACTAGAAGTAAATCCTAAAGTTTTGCATTATCTAATAATTTTATCAAATTATCGAAACCGACAAAATTATACTAGTTAATTTATTTTTTTTCAAATTCATTTTAATTTTTTTAATTTTTTTCAAATTCAAAATTTCAGAAGTTTGTAAATGAATAATTTTGCTTGAAATTTAAAAAAGAGCTATTATCAACAATTAATTGACACCTATTAATTAATAACTACACTTACAATAGTTTATAAGTTAAAATATCAGAAAATGCCATTTACAAGAAATTATATTTCATTTAAAAACCGGTCTACTTAATTTTTATTTAAAACAAATGGCTTTTGTTATTTGTTTTTTAAATATTGTTTGAACAACTGAGACATCGGTAAGAAACAAATGATTAATCAGTAAAAATAAATGTTAAAATTTTACCTACAAATTCCTTAAAAAATAAATGATTTTTATCGTTTATTTGAAATTGTTTCTGCTTCTGCTTCTGTTTTTGTATTTTTTGTTTTTTTTTTAATCTACAAATTGTATGTATGCATGGCTATAGACACTTTTTGTGTGAATGCGTTTCTGTATGTATGTGTGTTTATGAAGTTCTGTAATTTGAAACAAATTGAAATTTTTAGAATATTTTTTTTTGAAACAGACAGCAAACAAATTTTCAGTTTGTAACAACTGTAACCACAAGTTTCCGTTTTGTGGTTAAATTTTTATTAAATTTCAAACAAATGGAAAAAATAAATGAAACTGAAAAAAAATCGATAAATGATAGTAAATTATTTCGAAAAAATTTATAAAAATGTTAAAATAGATATTTCTTTGAAAAATAAATGTATGTTCCTTAATTTTAAAATGGAACGGAAGATTTTTTAATTCTGTGTGTATTACTGCTGACTGAAATGTAAAATTTGTTACTTTTCCCTACAAATATATTGTCCTCTTTGGCAACGCTAGTTTAAAAAATTGGAAATTTGTGCAAATATTTAAAAAACATATATTTCAATAAAAAAAACCGGTTAACCGGCTCCAAAAACCTGTTTTTCGGTATCTTTGAATTTAGGGAAAATCCGAAATGGGAAGGTTTTTTAAAAATTCAAAAAATAAACGAATTCCAGTGTAATATAATATATTTTTACTTAATTCAATAAACTTTGAAAACAGTAGGGAATTCCATTATGGTTTACATTTTATTCTTTTCAATTTAAAAACGATAAAAAATGAAATAAACTTCAAGAAATTGGGGTTTACAAGGTTTAAGTAAGAAACTATTTAAAAAAAATAGTACAATATATAAAAAACCACAAGAAAAATTTATTATTTATTCTCAAACAAATTTTAATAAAATTTAAAAATAAAATGTAATCGTAAAACTTAAACCACAGTTTTTTTTAAACATTGTTACAAAGTCATAAAAAATATATATAAAATAAATAGTGTTTAATACTTAATAACAAATAAATAAAAAAATTTATTATAAAATCAAAGTATTTAATATTTAATAGATTTGAAAAAATAAAAATCGATAATAAATCATAAATTTCATATAAAAATATTAAATTTGAATTTGTAGTATTTCAAGCGATGATCTGATTTGAATACTTAAATTTTAAACTAACAAAATAAAAAAAAAAAAATATTAAATTATGAACACATATTTGAGTTTTAAACTTTTATGTGGTTATTTTTTTTTCCAACCACTTTCATACACTCGTGTGGCTATATGTTTTTTGTTTCTTGTTACTTTGGCCTCCTCGGTGTGTTCATCATATATGACATTATTCTGCACAATGGCCTATGACGAACTAAATTTTCAATGGCCATCCATTTAGGTTAGGTAGTTGGTTGGTAATATATTTTTTTTTTAGTTTGTTTATTTTTCACTATTAAATTTGTTTTGTATTTAATTTTTTTATATATATTTTTTTTAATGATTATGTTGTGTTTGAGTTTGATGCTTCAATGGTTTTGTTAAATACTTACATTCCGGCAAACAATACTCCAAACGCACTAAACTTCATTTGCTGTTGTTGACATTAGTTTTAAAATGTTGAAAAAATATGCATTTGCACGCATGTTGCTTAAAGATGCTATAGCAGTTTCTATTTGTACCACTGGACATTTTTTTAAATATATATTTTGTGGCATTTATGACCAAAAGGTGTTTCCATATTAAAATTTATGATGTCTTTATGGAAAATATTTGTAATGTTGCAATGTTCACAACACCTTATTATAAATACACATAAATTTGAAAAATAGGCTAAAGCTTGATTTAAGTTGATATATTAATTAAAAAAAAAACCAGTGGTGCAATTACTCGTCAGCTTATTACTGGTTTGACCTATATGACAAAAAGTCAGTATCAAGAAAATCGATAAGGAAGGTTTACTTTAATTTTTCTTAAAATCTACATGATAAATATTTATTTTTTATGGTCACCATCCATAACGGCATGTACTTTGAACAAAACTATTAATTTTCATTCATTTATGTACAAAAAGTTATTATTTATTAAGCTTTTACACAAAATTCTTGTTTTGTCCTGCATATCAATATGCACCTTAAAACAGTTCTCTCATTTGTTTTGATCTAAATTTATTGTTATTGCAAAAAAAAAATGAGGTATATTTTTTAATTTTCGTATGCAAATTTGCTGCATATGCCAAACGCAGCAAAATAATAATGCAGTTTTTTATTTTTGTATGCCAAGCAGTGGTGTATGTGGCAAAACCATGCTCATAAAGGAAAGTAGATTCTGGATATCTTAGATATGATACAAGATATAAATAAATGGTTTTCGGAGTGAGAAAGTGGATATTTAAAAATATGAGATCCTTTCCAGACTCAATTCTTTCAAAAATTGTCGGTAGGTCAAACTAATTATTATAAGCTTACCCACTGTACTTTATAGAAAAAATAAAAGAGAGTAAGAATGAAATTTTGGATTGGGTATACTTATAAAAATACGAATAATGTCAAAATTACAAATTTTTTTGTAAAATAAACGAAAAACTGTTTAATTTACTAAAGCTTTCGTTGTTTTGACAATCATTTCGTTATACAATAATGGTGCTATTTTATCCACATTATTGTTTAAAGCAGAGCCTCTAAAGAATTCAATTCTTATTGAAATATTCAATATGGAGTATAGAAAAAAATATTTGTATTTGTTAATGCATTTTCAATTAAAAGTTTGTTATATTAACAAGAACAATAATTGTAAGTACAATTTGTGAAAAACCCAAATATTTTTTTTTAATACTATACAACCCGGTTAAGATGAAGTCCAAAGGACCAGAAAAAATCGGGGTAAAATTTTTCTAACAAATTTCAGTAATCCACAGAATATTTTTGGATATTTTTCTAAAAAAAAAAAAATTAAAAAAATGTGAAAATTCATTTGAGTTAGATAAATTCTTTGCGATACTTTTGAATACAAAAATTTTTAAATATCTTGAAAGTTTGTATTATAAATGGAAAATTATATGAAGTTTTGTTTTAAGGCCTGTTTAATAAAAAATTAAAATTATTACTTTTAAATTGATTGAAATACAGACAAATTAGCAAAAAATTATGGAATAGGAAATAATATAAACTTTTGTTTTTAGGATCGTCAGAACAAGTTTGTTTTAACCAAGGGTTCGCCTTAAGAGAGTTTTTATTATCAGATGTTTTTTATATGAAAAAAAAAAAAAAAAAAAAACAAAAACAAAACGTCGTATTTTCAAATAAGTTCGTACAAACCGATTTTTATTTAGAGTTTGTCTTAATCGAGTTTAATGTCATAAAATTTGTATTAAAATAACACTAGCGATTACAAATTATTTTTGCTGTGAATGATTGAATTCTCATTTCTCTTATTGATTTCATTCGATTAACAGAAACAGGATATATTTAGTTTGTGCTGATGTTTGTAGCTACCAAAAATTATGAACCCATCTTAAATTATACCCTTCGGTTCAGAATCACTGAAAACGTATTTTCGTTTATTTCAAGTTTTAGATTTAAAACTTGTATGGAATTTTAAAGTTCAAAACTTAAAAAAAAAAACGAAAATATGTATTTTGGGGTTCAGTATGAATGGGGTATTAGTTGATTTAGTGATATCCATACGTTTGGAAATTCTATCGATTTCTTCTTTATTCGATTTTGCTTGATTCGTTTAAGTAATTTTCGAATAGGTCAAGAACTACAAATGGCACACCATTATAATATATATTTTGAATGAGGTCGAATTTCTAAAATGGATAAGTCCATTATAGACTTTAATTTTTGTGTTCATGCTTTTAGTTTTTACTCTATTTATTTATTTTAAAATTGGATGTGTATTTAAAAATTCTGTTTATATTTTGCACAAATTTATAATCAAGACTTCTCTCTTTAAATTGAGATACGACTTTGGACAAGCTTTGGACATTTAGTTTTACTAAGCGGTCTTCGCTGGGGTGGCAATCTTGCATCCACATGTGGGATGGCAATCGTTGCATCCACAGCTGTTTTAAAATATCATCCGAAACTTTACCTTGAGCTAAGGAGCGCATCGGACTTAACAATTCCCATGTCTGCAAGTTTGACTTCTGTTAAAAGCTTCTTGAGTCGTTTTTCTTCAGAATCAGAAAATGCGCTGATAAGTTTCGCATTTAATGATTTGTACATATTTGTTGTTGGAGGATTGATTATAATGTCCTGTACTTTTTCAAAGATGTTGCTTTCAATCGATGTTATGATTGTGTGAAATTTTGTAGAGTCTATAGTTACACAAGCCATTAAAAGCTGTGATTTCATTTGTTTGAACCAAAGAAGAGGGTCGGAACACCAGAATGGAGGGCGCCTTAACTGCTATAGGTGAAATTTGCATTGATTATGCGTCTGAAAATGTTTCCTCTGTTTCGGGCATTGTTATATTTATTGGTACAATTTTAAACGCGGGTTCACCAATTTGTGGTAATGAAGGATTAAATTAAATTAAAAATCAAATAAACAACACAATTAATTTTTTATATAAAAAAATTAATCTTTATTTTTTAAAAATCAAATACCGAATAAGTTTTATATTTTAGAAAAGTGTTTTTAATTAAAGTGTATTTTTAATCAAAGTGTTTTTAAATACAATATGTTTTCATGAACGTTATTTTTGTTTAGTATTGTTTGGCATTTCATAATAGAAAGACTTACGCCTGAACAACGTTTACAAATCGTTCAACTTTATTACGAAAATTCACGTTCTGTGAGTAATGTTTTTGAGGCAAATTTTGTTCAACGATGAGGCCCATTTCTGGCTCAATGGGTATGTAAACAAACAAAATTGCTGCATTTCTGACGAAGAGCAACCCGAATAGATTCAAGAACTGCCACTTCATCCAGAAAAAACAACGGTTTGGTGTGGTTTGTGGGCCGGTGGAATCATTGGTTCATATTTCTTTAAAAATGATGCCGGTGCGAACGTAACCGTCAATGGCGACCGTTATCGTGCCATGATAACCGACTATTTGATGCATGAAATTGAAGCTCTATTTCTCCGCGCCATTTGGTTTCAACAAGACGGCGCCACTTCCCACACATCGCATCAATCAATGGATTTATTGAGAGAACACTTCGGTGAGCACATAATTTCACGTTTTGGGCCGGTCGATTGACCACCAAGATCGTGTGATATCACACCGTTAGACTTTTTCCTATGGGGATATGTAAAGTCTAAAGTTTATGCGGACAAACCCGCTTAGATTCAGGCCTTGGAGGAAAACATCACGCGTGTCAATCGCCAGTTACCAGTCGAAATGCTCGAACGAGTCATCGAAAATTGGACTCAACGGATGGAAAATCTGCGACGTAGCAACGGCCAACATTTGATAGATATAATCTTCAAAAAATAAATGCCAAAGAATGTTTTTTCAAGTGATAATAAACATTCCCCATTAAATTTGAATTTTCTGTGTTTTTTTTCTTTAAAAAAGTAGGGAACCTCGAAATGGATCAACCTATATAAATTTATGTTAATTGGACTTATTTTTTAAAGGTATAATTGTGAATAAACAGGCTTTTAAAGAAAAACCACTTGACAAAACTAAAAATTGCTCCGTAATTGGTTAAGACACGGGAAACTTATTGAAAAAATATTTCATTTTTTCCTACTCGGATAAGTAGTTCTTAACTTATTTGAAAATTCATTATATAACTTAGAATCTGAGTTTTGCTTTTGTGCTCCACTCAACAGTATTATTTTAAATTTTTCAAAATTTAAAATCGATTAAAAAATAATCGACGCTCTAGCTTGTTTAAAACTTCAACTGGAAGAAAAAAAAATAAAATCGAATTTTGAATCGAACTCCCCTAAAACAAAATTTGATAGCTTTTATAATTTCTAAGAATTTAGAATCGTTATTTAATATAAATGTATCAAATTTCATAAAAATTGGGGCTTAAAACTGTCAACTAACAATTACAAAATTCAAAATTATAATCAAATTTCGTGCATGTGTCCTTGAAGGATTAAAAAATTTTATTGAATAATCTTGAAAAAAAAAAATAACACTTATAACAAAATTTTAAACCTAACATTAATATTATTTCATAGCTATTTCTTTCTGTTTATTAAAATTATAAAATCCAGTTAGAAACTGAAAAATTCTGTAAAGTATTATACATTTATTGTCAAAGCCTGAGTTTGCATTGATTAAAGACGGTTTTACAAAAGTTCAACAAATTTAATGACTCGTGCACGTTTTACAATACTAAATATAAATTTGTTGTAATATTTTTTATTGTTAATTTAATATTTTTGACTTGGCAATAAACACATTGTAGTTAATAGTTTATTATAAATGAGCAAAAATGTTTCATATTAAATATTAATTGTTTTTTTTTTTCTTTTCAAATTATCTACTTTTAGCCCACCGACAACAATGCCTCAAATTTGGAAGATAGTTGGTGTTGGGAACCAGACAATACTAAACCCGATAACGATCATAGTTCGGAAACGTCCAGTGGCAATAGCAATGAAATGGTTAATATTACATTGGAAGAGATACCATTGGGTGCTACGGCCAAAGGAGGGGCTAAACCAAAAATGCATCGTTTGGGCGGTGCCGGATCTGCAACTCAAAATGCAGAATTTCAAAAACGTATACAACAATTGGAAGAGGAGAATAAACAATTGAATAATTCTTTAGAAGAATTGGATACTCAACATAATTTAGCTATGCAAAATATGTTAGAGCTTAAAATGGATTTACAAGAAAAGCTTTTAAAAGTCACAAAAGATAATGAGGCCTTAAAAAAAGCTCAAGAAGAAAAATTTATAAATTCGGAGTTAGAAATGGCAAAGTATAAAAAACAATGTGAGCAAATGGAAAAAGAAAATCTGACAATAAAACAAGAGAATAAAGATATTAAACAAAAGCTTGGAGAACATGCTAAGGAATTGAAACAATCTATAGAAGAAATGGCAGATTTGCAGGCCTTATTAGAAAAGAAATCTTCAGATAATCAGGAATTATTGCAAAGAATTAAAGAATTAAGAATAGATGCTGAACAAGAAAAAGAAGATTTAAATCAAAAATTAGACATGCTATCCAAAGAGTTGGAAGAATTAAAAGTTACAAAAGCTAAAAAGACGTCCGAATCTTCGAATAGTTCAACAAGCAAACAAAGTGAAGATGAATTTATAGTAGTAAGAGAACAAGATGCCAATTCTTCGGGACCAGCCACACCACCCACTAAAGAAGAGCTTAAGGATAAAATTGTTAAATTAGAAAATCGTGTTTCAGAATTGACTTTAGAAAATGGCAGTCTTTCGTTAAAATTACAAGATAGAGAAATGGAAAAAGATCTTTCAGTGACAGTTTTAAAAGATAACATTAAATCTATGCAAGCGGAAAATGATAGTTTAGCCGAAAAGCTTAGAATGACTTTAATCGATTTAGAAGAACAACAATTTAAGATAACTGACTTAAAAGAAAGAGCTGCCGAGGCAGTTATAGCTCAAGAGCAATTAAAAGCTTTAACTGAAGATAAACTTAAATTAGCCGAGGAGATTTCTAAAATGAAGGATAGCCTTAAAAAATCTCTAGAACTGGAAAAGCGTTTGCTTATCGCCGAGCAAGAAAAAGAAGCTTTACAATTGGAGGTACAAGCTCAAAAAAGCTTACAACAGAGAGTCAATGAAATGGAACAAAAAATACAAAAATTAAACTACGAAAATCAACAATTGCAGTTAAATGCTGAATGTGAAACAGAGACTCTAAACAATAGCAATGAATTGGAAGAGAAACTTAAAACCATAAGTGAAGAAAATGATTCTTTAAAATCTGAATTAGAAAGACTAACAGATTCAAATTTTTCACGAGCCATAGCCGATGAAAAACAATTTGTAACCGATTTAGATGAAGATGATGAGGATGAAAGCTTTTCTTTGGACAAATTAAAATCTCTACTAAAAGCTTTTACCACTGAAGATCTAAAGACCATAAGTAATGATGAAATAGAAAAATTGTATAAAAATTTAAGAGATAAACTTTCTAAGCTTGAAACAACCGAACGTAATTTAGCTCATATCTCCGCTGAATTAATGGATCTTCAAGACAGTAAATTAGTGTGGGATCATGAGAAGAAAACTTTAGAGGCTGATATTTCACAATACATATTACAATGTGATGAACTAATGAAAAACAATGAAATATTGTTAAATGAATTGGAAAGCTATAAACGTAATAAATTGGAAACAATATCTGAAAATAATGAAGAAAATATGGTACAATTAGAAACGCAATTGGAAGAGTGTAATAATCTTAATAGGACATTAGAGCAAGAATATATAGAGCTCAATGAAAAGATAGAAGAGTTGGAAAAAGAGAATCAGATCTTGAATGAAAAATTGAGAGAATCTCAACGTACATGTGAGAACTTAAATACAAAAGAGAAAGATCTTAATTTACAAGTAGAAACGTTAGAATTGGAAAAATGTAATTTGCTATTGAAATTTAATGATTTCACCGCAAACAGCGAAGAAAATCAAGAAAACTCCCAGGCACTTCAAGAATATCAAGAGAAATGTGAAAGTTTAGAAAAACAATTAAGCACATTAACTAAAGATCATGCCGATTTGGTAGCAGCTATGCAAAAACAAAAGGATCAGCTTTTAGAAGCTATACAAAAAAGAGAAGAATCAGAAAAAGCCCTAAGAGAACAACAGCTTTTGCAAGAAAAATCAAAAGATTATGCAAGTTGTTTGAAGACTCTCCAATCACAATATGATAAATTACAAGTAAGCTTTAAGCTAACTACAACAGAAGCACAACAATATAAACAAGAGCTTTTAGCCAAAGACATAGTCATGGAAAGCTTAAAACAAAATATAAATACCTTACAAAGTTATGAAAAAGAGGCCAAAGCTTTGAAGGATAGTAATTTAGCAATGGAGGAACAGTTAATGGCAAAACAACAAAAAATAGATGAGCTTTTACAAGAGCTTAAAAATAAATCAGAAAAACTAAAAGAACTGGAAGAAGAATTTCATTTAGTTTCGACGACTGATATCACACAATTGAATTTATTACAAGAAAAACTTAAAGCTTTAGAAATCGAACTACAAACTACACAAGAAACTTCCTCAGCAAATAGCAATTCAGAAAATGTCAGTCATTTAGCCCGTATTGCCGAATTAGAAACACAACTTTTATCCACCGCAGATTTACAAAAATCCCTAGAAGCTTTAAATTATGAAAAACAAGAAATGATTAAAGCTTTACAACAAAAACATTCCGAAAATATGCAATACTATATGGAAATACAACGTTTAACTCCATTAGTCCAGCAGCAACAAAAAGTTGTTGAACACAAACCTTGTGATAAATGTCCTACATTAGAATCGATAGTTACGGATTTGCAAAAACAACAAGAAAAATTACAAGATCAAATTAATTTCCTTAAAGAAAAATCCGATATTTTAACTACCAACCTATTGACAGAGCAAACCAATCAAAAATTGGTACAAGAAGAAAAAGCTGATGTTATGGAACAAAATGCTACTTTACGTAAAGATTTAGAACGTCTGCGTGCCCATCTTTTGGAAAGTGAAGATATGCATACACAGGAAATGGTTGAAATGCAAAAGGAATTTGAGCAAACAAAAGCTAAAATGTTAACATTGGAAGATGAAGTTAATAAATCCAGTAATGCTTATACATCGGCAAGGTGAGTAAAGAATTGAGGGGCTTTTATTTTAATTCTCTAATGATCTTTGACGATTTTTTTTTTTGCAATATTTTATTCTGTTTTAAAAAGTTGATTTTTGAAAATTTAAGAAAATTTGACTATGTTACATCCATCCTTGTTACTTGAAAATCGTTCGATGTTCTAGACCTTAGGTACTCAACACATACTCTTTATGGTCGACTTTTTTTATGAATATATTTTCTTAGCGATTTTTCTCTTCGGGAAAAGTTTGCAAATATATCGTGGGAACCGTGACGAGCAAAATTTCTCTAAAATACGTTCTCTCTGATTATATAAAAAAACTTTTTAGACCAAAACTTGTATATTATGTTTTCTATCGATAACAAATAATTACTTTAATAAATAATTGTTCTTTAGTTAACACTGCTTAATATTTAAAGGTCGGTATTTGAAGGTTCTCATATAATGTTTACGACGAACAAACTACTGCCATGTTGCAGGCAGTCAAAATTAATGCCGCTAGCATTGGATAGGAAATAGAACAATTTCTATTAACTTCCAGCAACAAATTTTCCTGTCTGTTGACTTGGAAGCGTTTTGCAATTCATATAAAATATGTTTGCAGCTACTTACATTGCAGTACAGGGCATGATCTTTCCGTTGAGAGGCTTTGGAGACTTTGTCCGATGTTTTTAATGCCTTTGAGCAAGATGAAGCCCTGTATCAAATTTGAATTTCTTGGGGATTATTCTAATACGTTTTACTCTGTTGAATCTAGTACCTCTAACGGTACTTGATCCGGTTGGTAATCTTATGCCATAGGCAGAATGGCAACAGTTTTCAGATTAAGATTGTGGCGAATTGGATAATCGATATTGCATGGAGAAACAGGATTATTAGTATGTAGTGAGTCAGACTGCGCTTGAATCTCCGATCACTTTATCCAGGATTATTCAGGAGTGCAGACGCAGGTTGAATATATTTCTATGGGGAACAGGGTCTGTCTTCCATGACTACCGGGTCATGTTGGTATTTCGGGCAATAAATGGTCGGCTCTTTGGAAAACATTGTATCGGTTTCCTTTCCCATAAATGCAGAACCGCAGCTTGGTATCAGCATGTCATCGTTAGTGCGGATTGGTTTATAAATGATATACCTTTCTTTTGAGAGATGGTCAGACGGGACTAACTGCGGTGGTACGAAGTGTTTTGTAGACAAACGAAATGCAAATGTGGTACGATATCTTCTCAACTTAAAGAACGCTGACTGCCCAAGATTTGATGGCCTGAACATCTGTGCGCGTCTTATGGCGAGGATGAGCATTGTCAGTGATCCATTGTGAGCGTCATGTTATAGGCATTTTACACTAAACAACATCTTTGTGAAACACGTGGAAGATGTTGAAAACGTGAAACAAATGTTTACATTGGCAACATCTTTCATCTGTTATTTATTCAGCTGTCAAAAAAATAAAAGAAAAAGACGCATATTTTTTGTTAAAAATAAAAAAATGGATTTAGAGAAAGCATTAATCATTGGAGTAGTTGTTGCTTTACAAGAACAAATCCGAATTTTAATGCAGTACATTGAAATATTAAAGGCCATTTTGAAAGAAGATGATGATGAAGAAGAATTTTTGGTAGACATAAGTATGAAATTCTTACATCTGTCGCTCATTTTCCTTTGTTGAATAAATTTTTTTTGTTTATTTTCTGCAATGTGATGGCATTTTTTTAGTAATGACACTTAAAATAACGAAAGATGTAGGATGGAACGGAATGAGAAAGGATCATCTTTTGTAGATGTAGAAAGATGTAAAATTTTTAGCCTGTATAATTCTTATGGGAAGATGTTAACATCTTTGCAAATTGATGAAAGATGCAAGATGTAGCTCAGTGGAAAAAGACTATTAGTAGGAAGACAATACGACAGAACATTTTATGTGTTACTGCAATTTAAGTGGAGTCATCTTGTTTATGGATTCTGTTCATAAACTAGCCCTGCCAGATTTTCTCAGGTTTATAAGGAAATCTGTTACTATTTTAGAACAGATTTCCTTTGAATCTATTCTAGAACCGGTTAATTTACCACCGATTTCATGGAACAGGTCCTAGAACTGATTTACGCCAGTCAAAATGCAACGTTTCACTGTCCCACAACCAGTTATATAACTAGTTCCAGAAACGCTTTCAAAGTAACCTGTTCTATTTTGGATAAGATGAAGCAATTGCTAATGGGTCAAAATCCATACAAAAAGAATCGGTTATAGAATTGCTGGTTCTGCAACCTGTTTTTTGGATTCTTACTTTTTACTGATTATGAAACTTATGATTGGTAGTGGAAAAGGAATTTGAAACTATTTATATTTGCTTTCCTAAAAAAAAATAATGAAATTCAAAATTAGCCAACAAAATCTATAAGTGTTTGTGGCATCCTTGTAACCCCGGTTCAAATCCCGGTAAAGGTAAATATTTAAAAAAAGAATATTTTTTTATACTGAACTCATACTGAATTCCAAAATACGTAAAAAAAAAGGTTTAGGTGGCAAATAAACAAAAAAAATTTAAAGTCGTTGTGGTGTAGTGTGTAAGAGTGTAGGCTATGAATTTGAGTTCCCAGTTTCGATACCGAAAAAGTCGAAAAATAAAATTAAAAAAAAAAAAATTAATAAAAGTTTGTAGAACCTAATAAAATTTAAGTGGAATATAAATATTAAATTAGACACGAGCGCCCCGGTAGGCTAGTTGGTAGCGTGCTAGCTTATCAGTGCGGGGGTCGTGGGTTCAATTCTCACCAGAGGCTCTGGTCTGTTTTCGCTACAACGAGCCGAAGGCTTTTGTTGCTAGTGCTCGGTTAGGGTATTAACATATAATTTGTAATTATATGATTAATAGATAAAATAAATAAATAAATAAATAAATAAATAAATAAATAAATAAATTAGACAATTGAATATTCGCATTCAGGACTTAAATAACTGACAATTTAGTGGGTCCGAATTATTTCTAAAGATATTTTTAGTTTAATATCTTTAAGTACTTAAATTTTGTATGTAGTAGAATCAAGCTGCTCGATAGTCATCCTTCACTAGTTGCAGAGTAAATAAAGATACAAAAAGGACTTAAGTTATAATTTAATATGAAGGTAGTTATGGCAACCGCCATAATTTGATTTACAACAAATTCGGTGGCCACAACTGATACTGTTTTCAGGGTGTAGACGTCTGCACGCGTCATGAAGTTAGTGTTGAAACAGGAAAAATACATGCAGTGAACCAACTATTTATTTTTGTTGCAATTGCTTTGCATGCATTTCTCGTGTTTTAACATTGATTTTATGTCTCTTTTATACGTCAAGTAATTTGTTAATTTTTAATATTTTTTATGAATACACGTTTATTAAAATATTTTTTATCTAGTCTGTAAAAGATCTATGCTCCATTGACGTAATAAACGAACGCTCCTTTATAGTCCCAGCAAAAAAAAAAAAAAAATGGTAGTCATTCTGTGACTATAACTTCTTTCATTGCTTCCTAAACTTCAGTTGACATTCTTTTATGATTTTTTGGTTTTATTTTAAGGCACTTCAAAAAGAATTCATGTGTTCATATTTCAAATGCAGTAATCTGGATATAAACCCTATGCATATCTTAAAAACTCACTCTTCATTACTTCTAAACCATAAGTTATAGTATATTGTATATTTTTTGAATCTAAAGCATTTATTCAAATTTGAAAATAGTTCTGATGAACTTTTTTAAATTTTTTATTAAATCATTTTTTATATTTAAGTTAAAAATTTCATGAGGGTTAGAATTTATGCAGTTTTGCAAATTTTTATAAAAGTTTTAAAAAATCAAGAAAAACAGATTTTTTTTAACCTTTAATTCAAACTAGCTGGCCTGTCATTTGCAATTTTTCAGCCTTAAATATTTATGACTACGCAATCTGTGCATTTTTGCATTATGTTTATTATTTTACACTACACCATTTCCAATTTTAATTCAGAATTTATCAAAATAATTTTAAATTTGTGTAAAAATTATTCCAAATTGCATAAAAAAGTTTTAAAATTGTGCAAAAATTATTTAAAATTTTTCAAAAATATTTTAAAATAATCTAAAAATGTATCCAAATTGTACAACAAGTTTTTAAATTATTCAAAATTATTTTAAAATTTGTCTAAAAATCCATTCAAATTTTTGAAAAATGTTTCAAATATGCTTTTTCACTAATGCAGAATTATTTATTTTTTTTTAGTAAAGAGTATTTGTATATCAATGCATAAATTTCGCTTCTTTAAACTTATTTAATTTATTCATAAGAATGCAGAAAATTCTTATGAATTAAATTTTCATCAAAGCTTTTAATACTACAAAGTATATGAACATTTTCCACTCATGCATCAGAATACCTAATCATTGTATTATCATTGCTTCCTTAGAGTAAAGTATGAGTAATGCTAGTAGCTCTATTTGAATACTTCCATCCTATGACACGCTAATGTTAAATTCATCGATGAAACCATTAGGAGAGAAGTGATGCCTTTGCCATAGTAGTGATGCTTTTATTGCTTCTTTGGCAGCTTCATTTTTGCTGGGCGTTTTTCGACTAAAAATCAACGTTTTATAAATATTTCTGTTCGAAAGATCGAACAGTTGCAAAAAATTAGATAAATTGTAAAATACAAAAATTCAGTCAAATTTCAATTTAAATATTTTATTATTTAAAATCTTTATTGAGTTATGACCTGAGGAAATTTCTAAAATATTAGTAAAATATGTATATTAGTAACAATATTTTTTAAATTATTTTATCTAAATTATTATCAGTATGTTAAGTTAATTAACCATAACCCAAAGGCAATAAAAATATTTATGTGAAATACAACACACCTGTTTAAATTAAATTAAAAAAAAATAGCAAAATAAAAGCAATTTAAAAAGAAAATAATACAAATATTATCGTCTAATTACTGGAACACTTAAATTAAATAATAGCAAATAGTAACAGAATACAAAATATACAGAAAAACCTTAAAAGAGTTGCAGTACAAAAGACGATAAAAATATTTTTGCCTTTAACTATTGACGCCATATTGGCGGCCATATTTTATTATTACCTACATATATATTGTTTGGAAACGTGTAAATTTTAAATACCGTTTTGTTATTGCAATCGTATTAATTAAAACAAAATCTTATCGCAAACAATAGAGAAATATAAACACTGAAACGAAAAAATTAACAATTGGAACTAATTTAAATTTTAAGGTGTTTTTTTTTTATCAGTGGTATGCTTTTTTATTACTAAAATATAATATTAATGTAATAATAAAAATATGTTATTTATTTGAAATTTTTCATATTTCTTTACAGCATACGAGCCAATCAACATGCTGAAACATTGCAAGCACAATATGCTGTGGTGGTACAACAACGAGATGAATTAGTTCTAAAATTATCATTGGCCGAGGATCGTGAATCGAAAAATCAAGCGGCTTTAACAAATTTACAATGTGCATTAGAACAATTTCAAAATGGTAAGAAGTGATAATATGTGGAGAGCTTAAAACAAATTTACTTTAATCAAAATAAAACGATTTTTTTTTTGTTGAAAACTATTTGTGATAGTTTCCGAGAGAAGTCATTTTAAAACAACACACAGAAAACAAATTCATTCTGACAATCAAATTTCTTGCCAACTTAATGATATGGTTGTAGCAACTGAATTATTTGGTTGTCGTAATCAAATGTATTCCCGACCAAATTGAAATATATGGTTTTAACCGAAATTCTGTTGTATTTACCGGATTTCTATTGTATTAACCTATTTTCTGTTGCTACTAACAAATATATCGGTGACGCCAGGCAAACCACTCGGATGACAAAAAATTTGGTTTTCATAATGAATCCGTTTTCTCTGCAAAAGAACATTTTTTTTTATAAAAAACCTTTTTTTTATGAAAAAAAAAAAAATATCATCGCCCAAGGACCGGAAAATCAACTCAGCATCCCTTTCAAAGTTAATTTATTCCGTTCGACCGTCCGTATGTCGCCATACTGAAGATAATTTACTACATAAATTTGTATTTCTGCTATTGAAAATGGTAAAAATCGGTAAATGTTTTAAGCCAACTCACCAGAAATGTATTGAGCTTACAAAACAACAGCGATTTGAAAAATGTTCATCAGTGATGCCAGAAGCTACGATATTTTGAAAAATCAGTATGTTTCTTTGTTTCCTACACCCAAAAATTTTTCCTACACCATACAGGTTGGTTGAAAAGTTCCTGCGCTCGAAATTAAAGAATACTGTTTTTGTTACGAACTATATTTTTTTTATTCAATATAATCTCCTAAAAGCTCAATACACTTGTTCCAATGATCTTCCAATAATTTTATCCCATCCTTATAATGGTTTTCCGGAAGCTCTGCGAAATAACCGTCTACGGCTGCTATGGCTTCTTCATTCGACGAAAAATGGTTTCCACGAAGGAATTGTTTGAGATTTCTGAAGAGATAGTAGTCACTAGGAGCCAAATCTGGTGAATACTTTACTTTAATTCTTTGAATTTAGCCATCGTCAAAACACTTTTGTGAGCAGGTGCATTGTCTTGATGAAAAATTATTTTTTTCTTCTTTAAACCAGGTCTTTTCTCACGAATTTTTTCATACAGCTGATCCAAAAGGCTGCAATAATATTCAGTATTGATTGTTTTACCTTTCTGAAGATAATCAATCAACAAAATTCCTTTTGAATCCCAAAAAACTGATGCCATAACCTTCTTTGCTGATCGTTGTGACTTTACCTGCTTTGGAGCTGAACAACCAGCTTCAGTCCACTGTAAACGTTCTTGTTTCAATTTAGGATCATGGTGGTAGATCCAAGTCTCATCCATAGTTATAAAACGAAGCAAGAAGTCGGTTTTATTCGGCTTAAAACGCTCCAAATTACGCTGAGAAATTTGTTTTCGATCCAGTTTTTGTTGAATTGTTAATGTGTGCGGCACTAACTTTCCAAACAGTTTTTTCATACGTAATTCTTCATGTAAAATATGGAGTACTCGTTCGTCTGAAATGCCTATGGCATTAGCAATTTTACGCTTAGTTAAACTTGGATCTTCACTAACCATATTATGTACCTGCTCAATGATTTCTGCTGTGGTTGCAGTTTTTGGTCGTCCTTCGCGTGGATCGTCTTCAAGGCTGGTACGACCACGTTTAAATTCACCAGCCCAAAATTCAACGGTGCGCTTTAAAGGTGAGGACTCCTTATACACTTCTAACAATTGTTCATAAATTTCCTTTGCTTTTAAACCCTTTGAAACAAAGAATCTAATGACTGCACGATATTCAATTTTTTCTATATTAAATAAAATCAATGACACGTCAACTTCAAATGGCTTGTAAACAAAGAAAGAATTGACAGAATGACTTGCAACTTTGCATGTGTTCTCAGGACAGTTATACCAACTTGAGAAAAAAAAGTTTGGAGCTAGCATCTCTTGGTGAGCGCAGGAACTTTTCAGCCAACCTGTAAATTTAACAAAAAACTGGCATGTCAGTACGTTTTCCGTGTTTTTTTTTAAATGGCACACGCAAAGAAAAAATATCTTTGGGGCAATTATATTCGAGAGCATCATATATTTTTCGGTTTATGGTTGTGCCAACCATAGTCGTATAACCATATTTTTACCATAATATAGTCCTACAGTTTTATTATGATTCAAAAATTACCATATTATTGTCCTAAATAAAAATGTTATGTTGAATTTATCATAATGTGATTGCACGTAATCATATTATGCCCAAAATATTATCATATTATGCTCTCCATAACTTTATTATGATTCCTGGATTATCATTATATGATCCATAATCTAAGAAAATTTCTAAGAGGAAAAGTTCTTAGAAACTATGAAAAAACTCTTTAAATTTACGAATATTTCTTTTAGAAATGTTTTTTCTAAAAACAAATTATAATAATGACTTTTTGAAGAAAAATTGTTTTCTTTTATGAAAACTTTGACTCTTTGGATTTTTTAAGAAAAATACTTAAAACTTTTTTTTAAATTCTAATGACTTTTTTAATACAAAAATCTTCGATATTTTTAAGATTTTTTTAAAAAATTTTTTAGAAATTTTTCTTTAGAATCTAATAATATTTCTTCTAGAAAAAGTCCTTAGAATCTAAATATTTTTTTCAGAATCTATGAATGTTTATTTCAAAGAAAGGCAATGAATTGATTAGTGTAAATAATATTATATGTATAAGTAATTTTCGAAAAAACCCTTTAAAAAATCTTCTTAATGGGTCAATTGATGAAATGTTTAAATGACATGTGAGAGGTATTTTCTACCCATCTGATATTTGTCCAGTTTTAGTAAACAATGTATGATTGTTTTGTTTAAGACATTTTGTAGTAAAAAAATACTGACTAAACTGATATTTTTTTATGAAAATACATTTTAAATTATAATTTTTCATACTAAATTTAGACGAATTCGATTGCTTTATAATACACATATAAAGAATAGATATTATGAGTATTGTTCGACACTTTACCAAATATTAGTTATTTAATTAAAAGAAAAAAATTATTGTCATTTCAGAAAAAATATGTTAAGAAAAATAACATAAAACTAATTTTTTCTTTCCTTGAAAAGATTAGAATATTAACATAATTTTACATTAACCAAATAATCTATCGATTGTTGGTATTCGAACGAACAATTAAACTACTCTGAATTCTGAATAGTGAAATTTCTACTAAAAAGCCTCAAAACTAAATAATCGTAAATAAAAAGTAGAAAAATATGTAAATTTATACAAAATTTTTGAATAAAAATTACAAGAAATTCATAAAAACACATACATACACAAACACATTCACACAAAAAGTGTTTAAAGCTTCATATGCATACATACATTTTGAATTGTACGAGTATATTAAAAAAAAATACAAAAATGGAAATAATTTTAAATAAATGAAAAAAAAAAAATTATTTTTTAAGGATTGGTAGGTAAAATTTTGACATTTATTTTAACTGATTATATCATTTGTTTCTTACGGATGTGTCAGTTGATTAATCAACATTTAAAAATAAATAACAAATGAAAATTAAGTAGACCGGTTTTCAAATGAAATATCATTTCTTTTAAATGATATTTTCAGTTATTTTAACTTACAAACTTTTCTAAGTGTATTTCTGGGCAAGCGATCTGCATCGATCGAAATAAATGGTTTTCAGACGGGTCAAAATCTGCACTATAGTTTTTAACCCGTCTTATAATGTATGGATGAGCGTTGTCATGATAGAATATTACGTGTTCATGTCGTCTGGCCCGATTTCAGCAGCCCACAATAGATGGACCATTCTGGTTCCACCAAATACAGAGCAATACCTTGGTGCCATGGATAAGCGGCTTTGGCGTTGAATTGTCTAGTTGCCCGGGATTCACATTTTGCCTCAGGTTGTCGTAATGGATCCATTTTTCAACGCCACCAGCATTTCGGACATGCAAAACCGTCTTCCAACGCGTCTCGGGTTCAACTCGTGTTGTACCCAATTTCCTTGCTTTTGGATGAATCCTTATGCTTTTAAAATTGCTGCTTTAGTGACTCCCAATGATGTTGCAAGTTCTTCTTGAGTTTAAAACAAGTAAAAAAGGGCTAAATTCGGCTGTGCCGAATCTTTGAATACCCTCCACCAATATCCTAAAAAGATGTTCTCTTCTGTTTTTGATACAAATAATATAAAAAAACTTTTGAAGTAAAATTATGCAGGAGAAAAAATTTTTTGAGGTGAAAATCTTTTTTAGATGTGAAAAGAACTTTTTTGTTGGAAAAAAAATTTAGAGGTGAAAAAAAATTTTTAAGGTGAAAAAATTTTTTGTGGTGAAAAAAATTTTAGTGGTTAAAAAATGTTTGAGGTGAATACAAAATATTTACTGCTAAGCGACTGGTGAAAAAATATGAGAAAATATGTTATGTATGAAATTGTACTAAATTTGTATGGGCAATTTAGAGGCACCTTTACATTTTCACTAGTTTTTTTAAACATGGACTGCACAAAAAACACATTTTAAAGCATATTTTTTGTCAAATACTCAGTTTTGTTCCGGCTAATGGGAACTAGCTCTTCAGCTGAATATGCCTAATGGAGAGAATGCACTTTCTGATGCGCCACTTATTGATAAATAGTTGCAACGAATGTGTGTTTGTCTAATAGAGAGAACACAGCAAAGAAATTAATTTATTGAAGAAAGAACATGAGTTGAAACTATTTGTCAATAGATGGCCCATCAGAAGGTGCAATCTCCATTACGCATATTTTGCTGCAGAGCTAGTCTCCATTAGCCATATTGTGCTACAATATGCAGTAGAGTATTATTGATTTTCTATTTTCTTCGTAACATAAATATTTGCCAAAAACTATGAAAAATATATGTTTTATGTGCATATTATACCTTAACTTTTTAAATCAATATTCATTTAGATGTTTAAGAGCAAAATATTGTATTTTATTCATGTGTATTTTTTTATAAAAGAAAAAATTAACATATACATACCTTTGGCAATCCCTCAGTTCTCAAAAATACAAATGGAATAAAAAAAATACTATTTTCCTCTATGAAAATTTCTTTTTTGACATAAAAATGTGAAACAAATGCTTTCAACATCTGAATGCATTATAATTTAAAGTATGTAGCTAATTTAATATTTTTGGTAAATAAATTAATTGATAGCCTAATCCAAGGCTATATCGCCATGGGACAGGATATAGTTTTAATGTGATTCTGCGCCACCTATTCAAAAGTAGCGGCACTAAAGCAATTGTGTATTTTGCTCTTTCTTTATATATAAATTTCTTTGGACCTAGCCATGGGGCAGGGTATTGTTTTAGTTAATTCAGCGCCTCCTATTCAAAAGTAGGGGCACTAAAGCAATTATGTATTTTGCTCTTTCTTTAGATATAAATGTCTTTGGTTACAAAAACACAAAATACATTTTATGGAATAAAACGAAAAACCAACAAAGCTTAACAGAAAAACCCAATATGGCTTACTATCAGCGTTGCCACAACGATAAAAAATATGTAATCAAACAATTCGAAAAAAGTAAACAAAATGAAAAAAAAGTAAACATTTTTTAAACAAAAAAGAATACATATTTATTTCATATTTTCAGTCATTTTTCTTACATATTTATGTACTTATGTAATAAAAAAAAATAAAGGAACACATATAATTGTTATATAAAAAAATCAGGTTTGCGAATTTCCGCATTTACAAATAAGTTAAAATGTAATAAAAAATTAACAATTTACTTTTATAAAAAGTAATAAAATATAAGTAAAATTTAAAATTTTTCTTTTACTGCAGACCACACATACTTAGAATCCTGACTTATGCACAATTCTTTGGCAAGCATAATATTATTTATTATTTCCAAGCACAGCTTGTTTCTTAGCTTAGTTTTAATAAGGTTTAAAGTTGAAAATTTCCGCTCTGCAGCTGCTGAGCTATGCGGCAATGTCATTAAATTTTGTATGAACTTTGTCAGGTCTTTGAAACAATGCTCACCCATTCCATCTTTATGCAATGAAACTTTCTCCCAAAAATCTACAATATCCATTTCTTTTTTTAATTCAATTGAAGAAAATCGCAACTTATTCCACTGTCTAACTATTTCATCTTCATCAAAATCAAATAAGTTGGAAAATTGTGACAGTAAAGGCTCAATAGATATTTGGTTTTCCGATAAAACTTTGTAAGGTGTTATAATAGAAAGAAATTTTAAATCATCTCTCGCAAAATCGAATCTTTTTTGAAGTTGTTGTAAAAACTCCACATAAAAATTTAAAATATTTTTTTTTATTTCTATAGTCTTTGAAATAGGCAGCTTAAGTTTTTGCAAATGTTGTTCACCTTTAGATCCAATGTTCACTTTTTGTATTGGCAGATAATTTTGATTATTTTGTAAATCAACACATTGAAGTGACTGCAAACTATTTATATATTCTATTTTCATAAAGTTGCTCATTATTAATTTGAAATTCGTTTCGAGATGGGAGTATAAATATGGCAAACGCACTTTCTCGGATTGAAATTCCTTGTTAAGATCGTTTATTGTTTTTAAAATAAACGACAAAAAGAAAAAATAAATTTTAATTTCCGGATCATTCATTTGTGTTGCAATCTCCATGGCTTTCACTCCATTCACTTCCAAGACAGAATCTATAAAATATAACTGCAAGGGATTCCACTGCTCAATTATTCTGTTGATCACTGATTCCAGTGAAAGCCATCTTGTCATTGAGACTCCAAGAATTTTATGGGGCTGCACTTCACAATATTCTTGAAACTCCTTAAATTCGTCGATTCTTTTTGGACTATGGGAAAAAAAGTTGTATATGTTTCTACAAATTTTTTCGATTTGCGCAGGAATTTTTTTAAACGCGTAAGCGGAGCATAAATGCAGTGAATGGCAAGAACATTTCAAATAAAATAAATTTTTGTCATTTTTAAACTTTCCAACTAACCCATTAAGTTCTGATGCCATTACATTTGCTCCGTCAGTTGCAAGGCCTATGATATTGTCTAGTGGAATTCCATGGTTATTAATAAATTCTTTGATGGTTGAATATAAAGTGGTTGCATCGGTTTTTGTTACGCCAATCAAAGCCAAAAATTGGTCACTAATTCTTTTAGATAATTTATCAAAATATCTGACAACTAACACAAGGCATTTTTTGGTAGAAATGTCTGTGGTTTCATCCACAATGAGTGAAAACTTACAAGTTTTTAATTGTTCAATTATTTTATTTTTCGCCCTGTTGCCTAAAATTCCCGAAACATTCGTTGCCTTTGTTCTTGCTATGTGGAGAGCACCAGCAATTTTCGAATCTGGGCAGCATTCTTTGATGAGTTGTGGTAAGTAATCCATTAACAAAAATGGTAGATTATGGTGTATTAAAAACATGACCAATGTTAACTCAGCATGGTATACTTGCTGAGAAAGGTGCTTTTCCTCTAAATTAATACATGATTCGAGTTGCACTTGGTTCTTTTTACGTTTAACATTTTTTACATGGCATGATAATTTTTCATGTTTTTTCAAGTAAGTGACATTGTTGTAAAGTTTTTTATCACAGGCTACACAAAAGCTACAGCCATTATTGTCTTTCAGCCAATTATATTGGCTCGGCCAAACTGACCTAAACTTTCTTTTAGTTTGTTTTTTAGTTGATGCATCAATATCGCTGTAATATAGAAAATAAACGGCTTTTAATAAAATGAATTAGTTTTTAATGCATCAGTGCAGCATCACCTACCTGTTTTCAGTGTCTGAATCTGAATCAATTATTTCCGTTGATTCGGATGATTTGGCCTTTTTAGTTAAAAACCTATTGAAAATTGTTTGTTGAATTAGTAGACAAAAATAATCGCAATTTAAACTTACCTATCCATTATATCAAATTGAGTGAGCACCAACAGAACACACAATTCACACAATTTGCGCGAAAATTTGCAAACGTCAAATCGAAATAGTGTTGTCAACACCATATTTTTATACGATTAACATAATGGTGCTTAACAGTGTTGTGAAGCTGTTTTGCAACAAAAAATCGAGAAAAAAATTGAAGTACTTCAAAAGAATAAAAAAAATCAAAAACAATTTAAGTATTTAAATTAATAAAAAAAAAATTTAATGAGACCGACTTCAAAAAAGTAAGCAAAATGTAGAAAAAATAAACAAGTAAACATGAGTATAAAAAATAAGCACTATTGCTTAGAAATAAGCAAAACGGCAACACTGCTTACTATATCTCCTATAGTAGCCAAAGAATTGGAGATATTTGAACTGAAAATCCTAAGAAAATGCATTGGAAGAAATTATGAAAATAGTTACGTCTATGAAAATGCCGATGTTCTAACCTTCTGTAGGTACTCCATGTCGTTGCAAGCCAGATTTGTTGTGAAACTTGCGCTACACGATAATATGCTTGTCTGCCAAATATACGAAAGCGAAAAAACCCCATCTGGGCTGGATCTACATATCTTTCTCCTGTCGGTATACTTAATGGACGTATTAACGACGATCCAGCTCCTCTGGACCTTACCTCATTCTATATGAGCCCAGCCTCCGGCAATCATAAGGGCTGAAGATGATATACATACGTATATACTAAATTTTGCATGAACTGTAATATGAATATGTTTTGCCAATTTATGTAACAGAACTTTTGTTATTTAGTTTTAGTAATGTTATTTAGTTTTAGTAATGTTATTTATTTAGTTTTAGTAATGTTATTTACAGAGGTCTGCTCTGTTAGCGACTTTAACATTGTTGCTTTTAACGTTAACTTAGTTATTAGAGTAAAGCTACGGTCACATTGGGCAAATATTTTCCGCAAAAATGTTTGAACATATTTGCCCAAAATTTTGTCAAAGCAATATAGAGATTATTTTGTGGTCACACTACACACATTTATTTGCCTCTTTTTGTTTGATCAAACAACTTTCAAATAGTGGAAAACAAAAATGAAGCAAACATGTTTGCCCTATGGTCACACTTGAACCAATATTTGACAATAAAAATTGTTTGATCAAACTATAATAAAACATAGATTTATTTTCTCAAAAATTAAAAACTATAAAAACTTAAAATCTGATAAAGGACGATACAAGTTTTTTTGAGTTTTGCTTTGAAGCAGTATCGGTACTTATGGAAGAGGAGGAAAACGTTAAAAAGAAGTTTTGGCAAAAGTTTACTTTTTCGGACACCATCAAAAAAATATAAAAATCTCACCCCCTTGGGAATTAAAAAAAAAAATCTCTATGGGGTTAAGTGTGTCGGGCCTCTGTGACCCGCTAGGTTCAAAAAACAACAAAACACACCAAAAGTCGTAACAGCCACGGCTTTTATTAAAGAAAATTTTCTCACGATTAGCAACATGCATTTCGTTTAAGATCCGGGAAATAGAATTACGGAAAAACATATGACCCCCTCTGGAATGAAAAAATTATTTTTTTGGTGGTAAGGGGGTCGGGGACCCTAGTCCCGATATGTCCAAAAAACCGAAACACACCAAAAATGGTATGTGTGATAACTTGAATTAAAAGAAATTTTCTTCAGAATCCGTGAAACAGAATTAGCGTTAGGTTTTTATATGTTAAAAAATAGTAGTTTTTTGTAGTTGCTATCGTTGGCGTTACCCAGGGATTACCTTAGGGTGGTGATAGCAGAAACTGAAAACCGCCATTTTACAAAAAAAAAATGAATTTCTTGGTACAATGTGGAAAATAGCACCGCAGTCGAAAATTTTTTTAAAAACCGCGCGATTTTTTGACGAAATTTAAATTTTAGGTACATTGCGGCACGTAGCGCCAACGCTTAGCGTTACTTAAGTCAAATTAGTATGCGAATGACACAAACCGACGCATAAAAACAGCTATTGCAAAATCATGTAATATTATTTTTCGAAAATTCTTGTACACAGAAAAAATCTTTACATAGTAATAGGTTGTATATCAAACGCTGAAGTTTTCTTAGCAAACATTTTTAAGTAATTGGGTAATATACATAAAATGATTTTTTCTTTGTATCTATTATAGTGTACATACAATTGCATACGATTTTTAAAATAACATATGTTTCAAAAATGTTTGGATTTTGTTTAGTTTGCTTCTAATTAAGTTGGTCATAATATTTTTTAATTAGATGAGAAATTTTCTATTTGATTTTGTTGATTGTCTCAAAAGCATACGATGTTACTTTCAAAAAAACAGATTTTTTAAAATTCGGAAAATTGGTCTGTCAAAAATTAAGTTAACCGAACTTGAATAAAAGTGATTTAATAAAATTAACTTTAATAAAAAAATTTACAAAAATTTTAAAATTCATCTCACTTTGTTCTTTAGAACCCTTATTTTTTAGATTTTAAATCAAAATATTTTTTCAAGTTCAGATAGGTTTCAAAAAATTTAATTAAACCCCTCTAAAACTTTTATATATATTAGTGTTTCCAATTATTCGACACTGCCGGTTAACCGGTTAGGGCATTATTCGAAAAATGAAGAAAATTGATTAATCGGTTATCCGGGTCGATTAATCGGAAATTTGCAATTAATCGATTAATGCAATATAAATGTTTTTATTTTATCAAGAAACACACAAAGAGCTGCTTTTTGTAAAATACCTAGTTAAGTTAAAAGTATTCCGAAGAAATATTGCCATAGAATCTTGGTATTTTTTGGCAGAAAATATTGTCAGACATGATCAGTGGAAATAAACCCTAAAGCCTAAAACTGATAAATTCATTGTAGCCAGTCTATAGCCGCTGGGTAAAGTTGAATATAGAAAATTTTCTCAATAAACAAAAACAGCTTTCAAACAAAACTCAATAAGAAGTTCTTAAAAATATTATACAGGTTTTGCGAAATTCACGAACTAAGTTTGACAGCACTCCCACTGTTCACTGGCAATTTCACTATTTGTTTTGGGCTTTAGAGTTAAAGATGTTTTTTAGTAAAAAAAAGGTACGAAAATCTGCGTGTTTCTAGTGATGCGAATAAGCAAATTCTTAAATATTTTTGACAACACTATCTTATTTTTAAGTTTAAATTATTTGTTTTGACATTAACTAAAATAAAGCGAAATAATCGATGAATCGGGTAATTTATTAACCGAATTGGAAACACTAATAAATATACAAGTTTCAAACAAATAAAATCATTTCAGTTTTAAGATTTTAGATATTTAGACGATTTTTCTTAGATTTTAATGATTTAAGTATTAATATTTGACAAAACTGTTGAAACGGCTGTTATTTGACATTGTTTGCTCTTACAAACATTTTGTAAGATCAAATAATTGTTTGCCCTAAAATGAGGAAAATATTTGACCTTTAGTGTTCACACTATGTTCACATTAGGCACATTTTTGTTTGATGGCAAATAATTTTATTTTCCCAAAATCAGCTGTTTTGTTGTTTGCCCCTCAAAAATATTTTGTGGTCAGACTACGGCAAACAAATATTTGACGGTTTTCGTCAAATATTTGCCTAATGTGACCGTACCTTAACACACTCATAGTATGTAAGACAATAAATGTAATCGAACAAGAAGAAGACTTAATAATATTTTTACTTACTTAACAGAAAACAAAAATAGATACATTTTCACTCATAACTTTTGAACCGCTTGACCGATTTTGCTCATTTAAAATACCAAACTGCTCGGGAGGATGTTCAATAATCTGGGTAAAAATAGGCACCCCTCTTGCGTCTTCGCGTCGTGATCGCCATTTCAACAGACAGACGGACAGACAGACGGACATCGCTAAATCGACTTAAAATTGCATAAGGATCACGAATATATGGAAAATTTTCATCCAGTATTGCCTCCAGTTCATCATCTTCGAACTTTCTTGGCTGATCTGGGCTCCTTTTGTCATTGTTGTTAAAATCATCACCTCCAAACTGCACAAACCATCTATCGCACATTGAAATCGATGAAACATATTCAGGATAAGCTTCGGTGAGCAATCGATCTTCATTTTTTTGTCCAAATTTAAGAAGTAAATTTTTAAGTTCTTAAATTTTTGAGCTTGTGGTTGGTTTTTTTTTATAAATAAAAATATTATTTATTTTCAATATTTTGCTACTCCATTGTCTAGCATTTTCAGGAAATAATAATATTATTATATGCAAGAAGTTTTGCTTTCTTAAATTGTTTTAACTTTTATTTAACCTTTTTTCTTTTATTTTTAACTTCTTAAATTTTTGAGTTTAAGGTTGGTTTTTTATAAATGAAAATATTATTTATTTTTCAATATTTATTATAATATTATTATTTTATTATTTCCAATGGAGTAGCAAAATACATATTGAATTTGAGAATCAGCTCCCTCTCCGGAATTTGAAGCGCTTCCCGGAATAGAATTTAAATTATACTTTGTGTAGGGTATCATATAGTCGACTGTCCAATTTTTAGTACTTTTTGATCCTAAATTATGAAGTAATGGATAAGTGTTGATATTTTTCCATCAAAAAATAGGTTCTTCCGCTCTATATAAGTTTTTTGAACAAGTTCGATGGTGCAAACAGAAGCATGTAAAGATCTGTCAGCAGAAGAAGGCTACATTTTTTTAAAAACAACATTGTTTTGGTTTTTGTAAAACAAATATTAACAAAAGACTATTGACTTCTAATATTAATGATTTTGCTTACGTCATAACTTGTGATAAAAGATCAAAAAATTAACTTTTTGTTTTAATTTTTTAAAATTTAAAGTAATACATTGAAAAATTTTTTATTCTAATTTCGTAGACAAAGAAAACGATATTAAATTGGCTACCCAACGTATACGTAAAGAATTACAACAACACTTTGATAAGGAAACGCAATTACAATTGGAAATTCAACAATTGCAACAACAGTTATCTGATGCCAATCAGGGTTTAAATGCAGCCTCTAGACTTTCCGATCAACTGGAAACCTGTCAACAAACAATTAATGTATTGAGAGAAGAGGGTAAGTTTAAATAAAATATTTTAAACTTTATCAATAATTTTGTAAATAATCCTTAAAAAAAAGAACTACATTATCATAATGTTAACTAACCAATTTTACCAAATCCAAGGTCTACGAAATCACATCCTAACATTTTTAACAAATTTGGCACAGTGGCAAAATTACAAAAAGAAATCAAAATTTTCAAGAAAATGTTTTGCATGTTATTTCAATTTAAACAAAAAAAATATATATTTGAATCACCATTTAACTACTACACCAAACCTCCACTGTATTTATTACTTTGTAACTTCCACCTTTATAAGCAACAAAAACATCATCTTATTTGTAATTCTTAAAAATAAATATCAGCTGGTAATTCTGGGATTTATTTCATTTGTTACCCTCGGAATTTCAGTTGGTATCAATTTTTTTGAATTAATTTATTACACCATAAAAAAAATTGTTACAAAAATGTTTTCATTAAAGTATAAAATATATATAATTATAGCAAAAGTTGCAAATATTTTTTTTTTAAGTTGTATTGTTTATTATTTATTTTATGAACATTTTGGGTTTATTATTTTTTTTTTAATTTTAATTTAATATGTGTGTTATTTTAGTTGTTTGGTTACTTTTTATTACTAATTTATATTTTATTCATTTACTAACTCTTTACTACTAATTTTTTGTTATATTTTTTTTAATTTTTTTTTGCTAAGATTTCTTTAATATTTATTAAATTTAATTTTAAATAACCAAGCACTGTGTGCACGTAACATTGGTAAAATGTAGCAGAAAATGGGAATCGAAGCAATGAAACAATGAGCCAGTTATTAGCAAAATGATAAAATGGATAAATTTAATTATATATTAATTGTTTATGTGAAACACTTGTTTTATATAAAAAAAACGTTGCTGTTTTTTTAGATTTCTTGATAAAAGAAGCACCAAACATGTAAAATATTTTGAATTTTTAATACTTCATGGACAAACAAAAAATAAAGTTGTTAAGATTTCAAGTTATAAGTTTTCAAATTTTTTTTTTTGTAATAATAAATACCTATTGTAATTTTAGAACGTAAAATTTTAATCTTAAAGAAAAACTTGAGATCCTAAGATCTTTTACTTATCTCAAATTTTGAGCAATAATTTTTGTAAACTAAAGATTTTTCTAAAGTGCTTATTTGGAATAAAAAAAATTATTAAGAAATTTTATAGACACAAAGGAATCACCAGACTTCCGTAACTTTGTTCCATCCAATGGCTCGTCAGTAGTTTATTTTTGTGTCAAATAATCAAAGCATTTTTATTTTTGAATTGTTTATATATGAACAACTTTTTTCTACAAAATGTATGTCGTGATCTCTTCACGAGATACACCACGTTTGTCACAGTAATGATGGTTGACAAAACTTCAATTGTCTGACAGCCTTCGCAATGTATTTTTTTTTTTTTGTAATCATAAGAGCCTGAATTAATTAAAGGGTGGTCCAAATACAAGTATTTTTTGAAAATTAATTAAACGAACTAAACTTATTTTTTTTGGTTTATAATGGCTTTTTTAGAAATAACACGAAACCTAATTCATTCATTCGGCTGCCGCAGCTGGCTTCGTCCTGTCAGTCCAATTTTCGAACACTTTGTTGACGGTTTCTGTTTCTATCTCACGATGGCTCGATATTAACCTCAAGGGTGTGGATCGTTTCTGGATTTTTCGCATAGCATCGGTCCTTAACGACACTTCACAAGAAAAAGTTTAAAGTGGCTAAATCGCAGCTCCGTGGCTGATAACACGATTACCGAACTTAGTGCACAAAAGATCGATTGTTTGATGAGCTTTGTGACATCCTGCTGAAACTAAGTTCATATAACAAATTCCATTTCAGTCCATAAAAAGGCCGTAATCATGGCTCTACAGCACTCACCGTTGATTAAAATTGTCTTTTCAGCATCATTTTCACAAAAAAAAAAAAAAATGGGCCACTACTCCAAAATTCACACTAAACTATCACTCTCTGTGTATGTATTGGCTTCTTAACGTGTTTTCTTGACAAAATATGATTTTTCAGCTAAATTCGATGTCAGATTGAAGCTTGTGTAAAGCCCAAACTGTGAAGCCGTAACGAAGAACATGATCGTTTGCTTTAAATTGCCAAGTACGTTGAACCTTGTAAGCGAAAAATGCGAGATCTTTCTGCAAAATTCTCATCATGCTGGTGCGTGAGATCGATGGCAAGACGATGGTCTTGGATTGAGTTGCACACTTTTGGCTACAGCGGCCACGTTCTTATCGGTACGAACCGTACGACGACGGTGAACATTAATGTTTTCCACTTGCAGTTAATCTCACGAACTTTTTGCGCAAACTCGCTTCATTGTCTCACATTATAATGCGATTAATTCGCATTTAATAGTTGGATATAAAGTGTAGGAGATGTCATTGCCTAGGGGTAAAATTTATGTTGGTTTTAGTAAAGTGTTTGTAACCGTTATATAAACAATTGTAATTTATATTAGAATAATTTACTAAAGATTTTTCTAAAGTGCTCATTTTTAGGGAGAAGAGTGAATGTTATTAAACAACTACACTGTGCTCGAAATGAAAACTGTTTTTTTTTTTCACAAGATGGTCACGTTTTGGGTAGAACTAATTCGTGTACTAAAAACTCAATAGTGTAAGTCGTTTTTTTTTTTGTTCAAATTCAACGCTTGTGTTTGTTATATACGCGACTTAATATTCAAATATAAATATTTTTTACACAATTTGAGTAATCTATTACGCTTAAATTAATAAGTCTCTATTGAATATATTGTACATAACATTGTTTTTTTGTTGAGCGCAGCCACCATCGACTTCATCCGTATACGTCGTTTGACGTATAAAAACAGAAAAGAAATAAGATTTGTATTAAAAATTATTTCCTAAATTTATTTTCAAATCTTGACTAAGCTGGTTAGTGCAAGAGCGACCATTCTTGAAAAATCTGTATTGAAATTCGATACCTTGAGGTGAAAAATTATTTGTTTTTTTTTTTTGTGTGGAAACATGTCTTATGTTTACGAAATCTATTTTTTTGTATCTACTATCATAGTACTCAAGAAAACAAAAAACTTATACCCAGAGAGCATAAAGAAATAATTAGTTAACGAGATACTATCATGCTCAGTAGGGTGGGTAGATAAAAAAACTTGCACCGGTCACCCCCTAGAATTAAATATAATGCGAAGACGATCTCAATGCTCAGTGATGCTGAAAAATGTTGTGTTCGGTTACGGACTTGACATTGAGGGGAAACAGAGAAACATGTTTTTTTTTGTATCCTGTGATAATTAGTTTGTTGTAAATGGTTTGTCGCTCGTTAAAGTATAACAATTGATTCAGAATTGAGTTTATTAAAAGATGTCAGTCCGTTTGTCTGTCCGTTTTTCCATGTAATCTTTGTAATTAAACTTTAGGTCTCAAAAATAAAGGTAATAAGATGATAATTGGTGCGTACATGAGTTAGAATTGGTCCATATTGAGATGTATCTCCCATAAAAAGGACCATTCCGTATTAGACTTAATTTGTATTTAGACACACAAATCCCTTGGTATTGGACCATTATTCATACCTGGAGTCCCCTTGTAAAGCCACCTTTCCGGGATTTGCTTAAATAAACTTTAATCAAAGTTCAGGTCCCAAAGAAAGGGTGATTTCTTAATTGTTTGGATTTTGAAAATTGAACAAAAAAAAAACACAAAAAATTTGTGAAATGAATGAAATATTTATTTGGGGCGATAAATGAATGAATGCCTGCCAATTACTTTTTAAAGATTATTTAATTTAAATGTTGCACGCGGCCACAGCCGTAGGTGGTCCATCCGTGAGCTCCAATTTTGCCATACTTTTTCCAACATTTTGGCCGGTATCTCACCAATGACAGCTGTAATGTTGTTATCCAGAGCTGGAATTGTAGCTGTCGTGTCCCTGTATACGTATTCCGACAAAAAATTGTCAAATCGCATGATCCTAGCGGCAAATGGACTGCTCCAAAATGTGAGATTAATTTCTCACCAAACTCGGCTCTTAATATATTCATGGTATCGCATGCAGTGTGACATTTGGCACTGTCTTGATTAAACCATATGTCAATCAGGTTCAATTCTTCTATTTTGGGGAAAAACATGGTAATCATCGGACGGTACCTTGTTCCATTGACTGTAACGTTGCGATTTTCATCATTCTTGCATAAGTACAGTTCAATGATGTCACCCGGCCCACAAGCCCACCAAGCAGTGCATTTTTCAGTTTGCATTGGCTGGCAGCTCTTGAACTGCATCTGGCTGCTCTTCACACCAAATTCGGCAATTCTGTTTGTTGACATACCCATTAAGCCAAAAATGAGTTTCGTTGCTGAAGGCAATTTTTCGATCATTCTCTAATCTTGACCTCTGAAAAACCAAATATCCAAAAAATCACCCTTTATGACACAAGTTGCTAGTGGGCTAACAACAAATTATGTTGAAATCGGCTCATATCTTCAATAAATGGTATTTTTTTTATATTTTTTATATGAGAACCATAAATCATGCCACTAAATTTAAAGAAAATTGGATCATATTTAGACCTAGTAGGCACTTTTGTTCAGATTTATATCTTTATTTTCCGCCCAGCTTATGAAAAAGGTGCAGGACACATCCAGGATTTTGGACCAGCTCCCGAAATTTAATCTAAATTGCGCTTGTTGTATTGTGTCCAATAGTCGGCGTGGCTGGCTTTGATATATTTACTAGATTTTATACTCACTTTCTAATCACTAAACGTGAGATTGAGCAGCTAAAAACATCACGTTTCTCTTATTTTTCTTTTCTCTATCGTATATACAAAATTCATTTAGAAGAACCCGTCGGAATACCTTCCGTGTAACCTAACGATAGGTGCGTTTCTTTACTTTTTGGGTAAAGTTCGATAAAATTAGAATAAAAACAAAATCTTATAAAATAAGGGAAACGCAAAAACTATTTTTCTAGCCCAAACATTGAATTTATTGTGTATGATTTTAGTTTGAATAATTGAACAAATACAAATATTTATGAGCATTTAAATTTTTTTTTAGATTTTGTTCAATTAATTCAAATAAATTGGGCTTTTCTTTCGCGTTTTTCTTATTAATTTTCTAATTTTCAATTTATTATTGTTTATTGTGATAAAAGATAAACAAATCTTTCATCAGAAGTTTGTTTTAAAATTTACCAAAGTTACTCGAAGAAAAAGACAAATATACTCTCATGAGCTCTTTCATTTACTTGTTTTTTGGGTACCCATGGTAATGTAAAGAAACGGATCTGTTATATTTGTTTTATAATTGCAAGTTAACATTTAAATTTGCACAATTATTTTTATATTTGTTTATTTAAATTTATTTTTATTTTCTTGTTACTCATTAAACGTTTGATAAAAGAGTTCAATTTTAAATAAATTTGAGTTAAAATTTCGTTTGGGAAAAATATATTAGTTATTCTTATGGTTGGATGGATTTTATTTAGAATTATCAATTTTAATTTTCACCTATTCTTACCATTTACCTCATTTTTGTTGTTTGATTTTTTACTCATTACTAATTCATTATTAAAAAAATAAATTATTTAATTGTTTGTTTTTTTTGTTACAGTTTACTTTTTCTACAGACATAAATCTTCGATGTAAGTTTTCAAACAATCTCATTATGTAATGTGATGATTTACAAGATTTTAAATCACGTTGCATGTGGAGATTATTTGACATTGCATCTAAAACTTCATTATTTATTCAATTTTGTATGATTTTTAAAATACTTTTTTTTTGTTATAATTTAAATTGTGTTGTCCTTTTTTAATACTATTTTTTTTACAAAAGCATGATTTTTAGTTTATGATTTTTTTCTTTTAATTTAAAGCAACTTTGTTAGGGAATAATTTTGAAAAATAAAATTTGAAGAAACTTTTGTCTGGTAGAGTATTACATTAGGTACTGGTGTTGAATGTGTTTAAGGCATAATTCTAAAATACTGACCAGTACTTATGTCATACTTACCACTAGATGAAATGTAAAACAACTTATTATAAAAATTTTAATAGCTGTGAATCTATTTAAATAAAAAGTGTTTTTTTTTTTATTGTAAAAGTGTTGTGACAAAAGAATTTTTCAGATTTAAAATACGAAATAAATGAAGGATTTTTTATTGAAATTACATTAGTTTAACTAAAGTTCATTTTTTCTTATCTCTTTTATTTAGTGGAGACTTTAAAACAACAAAATTCGGGATTGGAAAAGAAACTTTCTGCTACAGAATCTAGTCAAACGGATAAAATTGAAAAGACTTTGATTAAAAGTCTTCTAATTGGTTATGTGGTCAGTGGCAATCCTAATGATAAACAACAGATATTAAGAATGATATCCTCGGTATTAGATTTTAATCAATCTGAAACGGATAAAGTTGGTCTTAATAAGCAGCAAGCCGGCTGGCTAGGTTCTTTACTTGGCGGAGGTGGGGGCGTTGGATCACAAGGTCTTAAACAATATTTTAATACTTTTAAATTTCGATAATTATTCATATTTTTTTTTTGCAGGCTCTCATTCTAAAGATAATTTAGTACAGGCCTTTGTTCAATTCCTTGAACAGGAATCTCAACCTCAATCCCAACAACCACAAATGCCTAATTTATTAAATATTCAACACACCCCATCGACAACAGCAGCAGCCACAGCTAACTCTAGACGTTCCTCGACAGTTAATAATCCTTCAAATGCTACAAATATGAGTGATTCATCACCTACGCCCGTGCCCATACAACCTTTATTACTCAACTCTACAGTTTTAGATGATTTCGCCCCTTCGCGTAATTCCAGCTCTATTTTAAAAGATATTTTAAATGATTCTTGATTATTATAATAATAATTTATTTTGTATAATTTAAAATTCTTTCCGTACTCTGTAAAAATATACTAAGAGATTTCTGTTTATTTTTTTTTGTGTGTGTGTATAATTGTGCAATTTTTTGTTTATCTATATGTTTTTGCCGTTTATATACATAATTAATGATGTGTCCTGCTGTAAATACTGTCATTTTGATTTTTTAGTAAAGAATATAATGTGTTGTAAAATATATACGAATTATTGGCAAATAAATACTATATTTCACTTACAAAACAATTTTAAAAGAAAATAGCAAATGTTTTATTTAAATTTAAGGAATCATAATAACAAGACTTCAGTTGTTCATGGAGATGTATTTTACGCACGAAATTCTATCCTATGTGATTCGCAAGAGTTCAAAATATACCTAAATTGAAACAAATTTCTAGCACCAAACTCAGTACATATTTATAACGAATAGTAGAGAGTTAGCATATAGTTTATTTATAAGGATTTTTTTTATCTGTCAACTAATGGTTTGTAAATCAACTCTGAAAATTGTGATGCCATCGTGTTTTTCATTATTGCCAACCTTTTAACTGAAATGTCAACATCTTATAAAGATGCTGAAATTTGTATTTAAGTTTTTCCTCAAATTTGTAGAATGGTTCGTAAAGAAATAATGAAAAAAAAAAACAAGAAAAAAAATAGTTTAAAGATATGCAATGACCAATAAAACAATCAAGAATTTCCATAGTTTTTAAATAAAAAATCCTTTTTTTTTCGAATACAAATCTTTTTATAAATTTTTCACGTTTATTTTCAAAATGACTTTAACATAAAACAGCTGTTTTAAACATTTGGCAAGGGTTTGGTAGTTCGTTAACATGAATTTAGCAGAGTTATCCCCTCTGTGCATTATTAAAAATACGCATGTTAAGTCCATGCTAATTTTTAGTTAAAAATACGGCTGTATATCTCTAATAATACTTCCCAGCTTTCTATAGGAATTTGTCAGTTACAGATTCCAAAGGTTGTATATTTTATAGATATTTGGACACTAAAAATAAATCTGGTCAGGTATTTATGTAAACTTAGGTTAAAATTATAAAGAGTTAGGATATTGTTTAACTTAACGTCGATCTTAACGGGAAAAAGAGACCGAAGGAGTGACATGTTTTTGGTGTAAAATGACATCTTATTGAGAGACATTCAACATGTGCAAAATTAGATTGAGACGAGACCTGGCTTTTGAATTGTACACAGTTTTTCAGTACTAAACAAAATACTATTTATTTTTTAAATATTTTAAATTTATTAGAAATTCTGGATTAAATAATTTTGGTGTTGACAAAACACTATATAACCTCTTTACTTCTGCCAACACTGGCATCGTTCGCATTTTTCTACCAGGGTAGGCAGAGGGTAGGGGTAGTTTCAATCAATTCAATTAGACTGCCATGGCATTTTTTTTTTTAAATTTCAACAAAAATTTCATAGAAATTTTTAAGTCGTGTATACCAAACTTTATTTAAAACAACTGATAGCTTGATTGTTTATGTGACTGTTTACGTTGGATTAAAATAACCCTGTAAACCTGGATAGGCATGAACAATGGAATTTGTAAATACAAATATTCCTTTTGTAACTTATCGCTTCAAACTTTTTTTTTTAAGTAACAACATTAAAATATTTCAAATGAAAAAAAAATAGAAATTGAACTTAAATTTAAAAAAATCCGTTTAACTATATCCACATTGTGGGATACTTTTTTTTTTCTAAATATTCGCTTAAAGTTAGAAAATCTGTTACACGAGAGTATCTTTGTTTTTTTTATAAAATTCTTATCTACATTTTTGCAAAAAATTGTATTTTGAGATGCCCTTTTCATATTTGATTTTTAAATTAATAAAATTCAATGAAGAGTTTGAGAAAATGTAAAATTTAAGGTTTCTTTTTCCTAAATACTTATTAATTAAAATTATATAAAAAAATATTTATCATTATTTTTTTTTATAAATAAAAGATCTTAAGCTCAATATAAAAAATAATACACAAATCAAGAAGATCGAAGAAAACTAAAAAAATTATATTTTAATGATATTTAGGGCAGTGTGTCGTTCCATGAAACGTTTCAAATAAACGGGTCCATAATTCTTTACACAATGCATTAATTTTCGAAGATGCTTAGATTCCCTACATTATAAAAAAATTAATTATTTGTATAGCAGCTGTATAACGGCGAGTAATTATACATAAATAATGAATAGTTTTTGATCGCAAACGCTTTAATTGTACAACTGTAATCTATGATATTAATTTTGGACTGAAAAAATTAATACTAATAATACTTTTTTCTCTTTTTAGTCATTTTTATTAATTAAAAGGTTAATATTATAATATTTCAACTGAGTATGATATTTTACTATCAAAAAACAGTATCATAAATCATTTCAAGAAATGACAAAAACTTTTTTAAGGTACATTCACAATAGGCTTCTAAAAAAAAACCATACATAAAACAGTGGAAATATCTTAAATTTGCAGATTTATGCTAAGAATTTTTTAAATTTTTAACACAAAGTATAGTAACATTTGAACAAATTAGATTCTAAGCCGAAAATAAGGAGAATTCCTGCCATGTTTCAGACATATTATTTTCAGTGAACAAATAGAAGATGAGTATGTTTCTTAAGTCTTTTGTTTTAAATCATCTTATTAAACCCAGCAAAAATGAAGCTGCCAAAGAAGTAATAAAAGAATCACTACTATGGCAAAGGCATCACTTCTTTTCTAATGGTTTCATCGATGAATTTAACATTAGCGTGTCATAGGATGGAAGTATTCAAATGTAGCTACTAGCATTACTCATACTTTACTCTAACGAAGCAATGATAACACAAAGATTAGGTATTCTGATGCATGAGTGGAAAAAGTTTATATACTTTGTAGTATTTAAGCTTTGATGAAAATTTAATTCATAAGAATGCAGAAAAATAAATTTAAAGAAGCGAAATTTATGCATTGATAAACAAATACTCTTTATTAAAACAAATAAATAATTCTGCATTAGTGAAAAAGCATTTTTGAAACATTTTTCAAAAATTTTAATGAATTTTTAGACAAATTTTAAAATATTTTTGGATAATTTAAAAAATGGTTGTACAATTGGAAACATTTGTAGACAATTTTGAAATATTTTTGAACGATTTTAAAAAATTTTTGCACAATTTTAAAACATTTTTGGGCAATTTGAAATAATTTTTACACAATTTTAAAATCATTTTGGTAAATTCTGAATTAAAACTGGAAATGATAATAATAAACATAATGCAAAAATGCATAGATTGCGTCGTCATAAATATTTAAGGCTGAAAAAATGCAAATGACAGGCCAGCTAGTATCAATTAAAGGTCAAAAAATCTGTTTTCTTGATTTTTCAAAACTTTTATAAAAATTGCAAAACTGCATAAATTCTAACCCTCATGAAATTTTAAACTAAATGTAAAAAATGATTTAATAAAAAAATTAAAAAAGTTCATCAGAACTATTTTTTTAATTTGAATAAATGCTTTAGATTAATAAAAATATACGATATACTATAACTTATGCTTTAGAAGTAATGAAGAGTGATATTTAAAGATATGCATCGGGTTTATATCCAGATCACTGCATTTGAAATATGAACACATGAATGCTTTTGGAAGTGCCTTAGAATAACACCAAAAAATCATAAAAGAATGTCAACTGAAGTTTAGGAAGCAATGAAAGAAGTTATAGTCACAAATTGACTCCCATTTTTTTTGCTGGGAAGTTTTAGTAGGAAACCAATATTAGAAATTGTTTTAAGGTTCAATTGAAATCGATTTCAATGTACAAGCACTATAGTGTTTTGAGAAAATATAATATATTGTCCATTAATTACAAACTTAACCACACTTTTATTTATCAAATGTAAAAAATATATTGTATTTAAAAATAATGCAGTTAAAAGGAGTGCTTCTAATGAATTTTACTTTACTCCAAAGTTTTTTGAAGATATTTTCTTTAAGCGTTTTAAGGTACAACCACAATGTTTCTTAGCTATCACAGACCTAATAGATGACAATTTAAGATAAACATGGGCTAAGGCATAATTAAAAAAAAGGCATAATTAAGAAAATTTTCTTATTAAACGTTAGAAATAGAGTATCAAAAACCGAAACCGAAAACAGGTTCACCGGTTTCTTTTTTTTTTTAAACCGATCGGTTTCGAATATTTTTTAAATTCGAAGAAAACCGAAAACCGGCTTTTTTAATTACATTACCATCTGGGTTACTTGGTCTCTTTTATTTTTTCCGAACACTTTTATAATCGTTTGTTTGGTTATGAAGATTTAGATGTAAGTCTGATAGATTCCGATGAAGACTTAACTTTGGATATTTCAAATTCAAATAGTTTAATTTCTGATCTAAATAACACAATAAACAGTATTCAAAATCCTAAAAAAAGAGACTGTACAAAATCATTCATCATTTTTATGATGATTTCATATATCTTGATAAATGCGACAAAAGAACTGAAAAGTTGGACAATTTATATAATTGTCTTTTGACTATTTGTCCAACATCTACTATTAGTGAAAGAGTATTTTCCACTTCTAGTTTTATCAAAAGCAAACAAAGAAATCGTCTTAAAACGAAACATTTAAATTGCATGTTATTTCTAAAATATTATTTTAGAAAAATAGATTTTCTTTTAACATATTTAAAATGTAATATTAAAAAAAAACTTATTTAATGCCAAACGTTTTAAACGTTCAAATTACTAACGTACCAAATTTTGCCCAATTTACAAACTCTATTCAATTGATATGAATATAGTTTTATAATATTAATTTTTAAGATATTATATTAAATAATATTAAAACCAATAAATAAAATGTTGAAATGTCTTCAGTGAAAACAGTAGAATATTTTACTGGATACAGCTCATATTACGGGGTCTTTTTTGGTTGTATATACAGATGTCTTCAAAGTATGTGAAATGCATATATATATATATATATATATATATATATATATATATATATATATATATATATATATATGCACATTGCATGTTGCGGGGACGGGTTTTCGTTCCACAAGTTACTATGAAGACATTTTGTTACTTTGGGGACTGTCCTTAAACTTTTCGTTATCCTAGTGTTTACTCTCTAGACATTTTACTGGACACAGCGCATTTTATAGGGACTTTTTTGGCTGTATATACAGATGTCTTCAAAGTATATGAAATGCATATATATATATATATATATATATATATATATATATATATATATACACTCATAATATTATGTAGTTAACTGTTTTCCGTTCCATTTAAAAATAAAGGAAGATACATTTATTTTTCAAAGAAACATCTATATTAACTTTTTTATACATTTATTCGAAATAATTTACTATCATTTACCGATTTTTTTCAGTTTCATTTATTTTTTTCATTTGTTTGAAATTTAATAAAAATTTACCCACAAAACGGAAACTTGTGGTTTATTTGTGTCCGTAACAGTTATTACAAATTAAAATTTTGTTTGCTGTCTGTTTCAAAAAAAATATTCAAAAAATTTAAATTTGTTTTTTTATTTAAATTGGTTGTATATATACAAAATTTTTCAATACAATTTACAAGAACTTCATAAACACACATAACATATACAAATACATTCACACAAAAAGTGATTATAGCTTCATATGCATACATACATTTTGTATTGTACGAGTATATTAAAAAAAAAACAAAAAATACAAAAACGGAAATAATTTCAAATAAATGAAAAAAACATTTATTTTTTAAGGATTGGTGGGTAAAATTTTGACATTTATTTTAACTGATTATATCAGTTGTTTCTTACGGATGTGTCAGTTGATTAATCAACATTTAAAAATAAATAACAAATGGCATTTAATTTAAATGAAAATTAAGTAGACCGGTTTTTAAATGAAATATTTTTTTTTTTTTCTCGGAGAAGGTCACATATAATGATGTATGATTTTGTACAATTCTTTCAATTCTTTTAAATGATATTTTCAGTTATTTTAACTTACAAACTTTTTTAAGTGTATATATATATATATTTTTATTACTTTATATATTAAATTTCTTTTTTTTTGTTTGTAATAAATTATTCAAATGAAAAAAAAAAACGAAAAAACCGTTTGACCGGTTTTTTCTGCAAAAACCGAAACCGGTTTTTTTAAAATTCGATTTTTCGAAGAAAACCGAAAACGGTTTTTTCAAAAGGCCGGTTTTTTGAATACTCTAGTTAGAAACTTAATGAAAAATTAAACGTTTCTTGGTACCATCATTTTAAGGTGCAACACATTCTCCTAACTATGCTTGAAATAACAATTATATTTAACAAAAGAGTTTAGTTGGCAAATAATAAATTTGAATAAAATTTAATATTTTTTTGAAAGAAAATAATATTTTTTTGAAAGAAAATAAAAGCAACTTTCTCGTAAAGAATGGGGATTTGAGGAAAAATAAGCCAAACTTGGAATTAAAGTCTAGTATAACAAATACTCGGTATAACGAAAACGCGATATAACGTACGACCTAATTGTTTGCATTAGCTACCTTACATTCGTTATATTTCTGAAAATTATTAGTCGATATAATAAAAAATATGTAAAAAAAAAAAATAAAAAAAAAAAAATCAAAATTAGAAAATAATTCATAATTTTTCCTTCTAAACCTTCTAGTGTAAGCATCCTGCAGTCCTTTTTTAAATTGTTAATTATCTCAAAAATTTTAAAAATACTAAGGATGAAGTCAAATTCAATCAAAAATGTATTGCGATATAACGAATGGGCCTGACAATATATGATTCGTTGTACCAGGCTTTGTCTGTATTCATTTTATAAAAAAAAAACCGTTCTTGTGTAATAAATTATTACAAAACCTACGATACAATTTATTTAATTCTATTATATTCTTAACCCTTCAACCACTAAGACCGTCTACAGAAGGTCATCACTAAAGTCCAATTATATCCAAAGCAATATTTATGGTGCAATAATCGCCAACGATATTTTTATCTGTTTAAATTTACGTTTCGAACATTTCCGGTTTGAACACGCTTAGTTGAATAGTTTGATAGATACACCCATTTCTGTCAAGATTTTTGTCAAAACAGACACGAAAATTATTTATGATTTTGGTGCAAAATTAGAACTAAAAAAAACATACTTTCCAACAGCTCAATCGACTCGAAATTTTTTTTGAAAAGTAGCTTCAAGCTGTATTTTGATAATTTGTTGCGTGTTTGATTTTTGAAACAAATTTTTTTGTTTGAGTCGAGCTTTTTGTCTTCAGGTTGTCTTTCATTTTTTCCACCTGGCGCTTTAATTTAAAATTTTTTTGACAAATGCACTTCAAATTCGTGCTTTTTAGTCCAAAATGATACTAGAACCAAAATTTCATAACAAAATACCTCGTATTTCAACTCCAGTGGTTAAAGGGTTAATAAGTCAAATTTGGAATCATGTAAGAATTACAAATATAAATTTATTTAAATTTGGATTTTTTCATTAATTTATCTAAAAATGATTTTTGTATGAAAATTATAAAAAAATATTTCAAATGAAGTTACACAAAAATAACTTAGTCACAAGTTTGGTTAAAAAGTTATTTTAAATCAACTTTTTCAAAAGAAAAAAAAATATTACACAAAGTTTAAGTGTTTATTTTTTTCCCTGATCTAAATATAAAAATATAACTTATACTTCCTATATAATTAAAATTAATAATAAAAATTATATAAAAATATATTAAAAAATATAGTTAAAAAAAAGTAATCTACATTTGAATTATGATACATATGCTATTTAGGTCTTCAATATGGAAACTAATCGCAAAAGGAATAAACAAATGTCTGTTTTTGTTAGAATGAGACGTGATTTTAAAGAAGCGTTGGAAAAAAGCTTGAATTAAAATTTAAAAACATACGAATTTTGGAATTTTTTTTGCAAAAGTGATTATTTCAATTTCTTTAAAACTTTATAAAGAAAATTCTCAAAATACACAAAAAACTTAAAAAGAATATGACAGCTATTTGGAAATTTCTCCCCTATATAGGCGAAATTTCAAAAAAAAAAAAAAAACTGGTTAAAAACAAAGAAAGCTGAATGGTCTGTCTAGATCAAGCATTATTTTATGCTCCTAATTGTTTTAAATTTTTTAGGAAAAATTTAAAAAGAAACTATTTTCAGTTAGCCAATACTTTCAGCAACTAGATGTTTTTTAAGTTTTTGCTTTTCCTAAGTTTTCGACATGTACCAGCCAGCATTGGTTAAAATGTATGAACTTTTAAGTTACACTCACCAAAAAAAGTCTGTAATGGCAACTGAAAATTTTGCTGTTATTAAGGGAAATTTTGCTAATTTGAGCCCAGAGGTATTTTTTGCTAATCTAAGTATGCTGGCGTGTAGTACAATGAAATTTGTAGAAAAGTTAGTAGCCGCTACTAAATTTTAGTAAGCTTTTTGTAAAATGAAATTAAAAATCTGTTTGCTAAAATCAGCAACAAAATTTACTTAATATTATTGATATTAGTACAACCACATTAGTATAAAAAATTAGTAAGCGCTACTAAATTTTAGTAATTTGCTGCAAACTTAATGAATTTTAAAATATAGCAATATTTTAATTTGAAAAATATTATTAAAATGTAAAAATTAATTTAATTATTTTTAGATACACTTGTTACACTTTAAAGCTGCTAATTTCTTTTGAAATTGCCTTACAAATTTATATTATTTTTTTTGGCGAGCAACATTTTTTTATTTTATTTAATTTTTTTTCAAAAAATATTTTAGACAAAATTAAAAAAAAATGTTGATAGGCTTAAAAATAAAAAAACAAACCAATTTATCATTTTGTATCTACGTGACAATTTGTCACGTTCAAATATCAAATTTATATTTAGGTAAATTTTTGTAAATGCATTTAGGAAAATTTAACATTATCCTAAATATGGTGGAGTTGCATATTTCGATGTGACAACTTTTCATATAGTAACGGAATAACCTCATTTGTTTTAATTTGCTAAGTTTTGTTTTAAAAAATATTTTTAGAAATTAGTTTTTGGATTTTAAGTTCAAATTATAATTGTTTTAAGGGTTGATTTTATGAATTAAAAAAGTTTTTAGTCCTATTTTAAGTGGATGTCCTATTTTTGAAAATGAGTTGGTTGTGAAAAGTATTATCACTTGCGACCTCTTCTTCAACCAGTTTTAAAACTAGTAAATTTTTTAGCGAATCGGTTTTCAAAAATTTGTAAAATGATTTCTGAAGTTAGCAACAATAATTTTTAAATATTCTGTAATTTGTAAAATGTAAATAGCAAAAAAGTTTACTAAAGAATAATTTTTTTTTACTTAAAATCAATACAAAAATAGTAAAGTGGAATTGAAAATCGTTTACAAATTATTCTACAAACTTTTTTTCCTGAGTTTGATTTTTGTCATATAGAAAATTATATATTTTTGCAAAAAGAAGATGTATATATAAATAATATTCACCCTTATTCTAGTTGTCGTCATCGACAACTAGAATAAGGGTCTTGGGATTTTTTTGAAATTGGTATTCCCGTTGTCGTTATCGAAAATAATTGATAACTGACGACAAGTATTTGGTATTCTGTAAGAAAATGTGACGTCGATATTGTCTTGAAACGACTCTGATTTTGTCAACACAATTTTTAGTAACGACTTGAAGAAAAGTAATGACTGAAAAAAAAAAACGGAAAAAATGGGAAGAAATATCAAATTTATTAAATGCACTTGGCCCACCGAGAATAATGTGAGATGAATGGCAGAAGGTTAAGAAAGCATGATCATATAAAGTGTATTATAAAAATATAACAAAATTTATTTAAAGGTTTGGCGAGACTTAAAATTTAAATGTATGAAAATGTATTTTTAGTTTGACTCGAGATCATAGGAAAAGTTTTTTTCCAAATGAAATTTTTTTTTTTTTTATTTTTTCCTTATTTTTTGATTTTAGTAAACATGGAGAATACACAGAAAAAGTTATTAGACACCAGCCGAATGGAATGCATTCGGCTGGTGTCTAATAACTTTTTCTGTGTATTCTCCATGTTTACTTAAATTAAAAAATAAGGAAAAAAAAGTTTTTTCATTTGGAAAAAACTTTTCCTATGATCTCGAGTCAAACTAAAAATACATTTTCATACATATAAGTATTAAAAAGATCAACTATAAAATATAAACTTCAATCTTAAAATTTAAAGTTAAAAAGAAAATGGTAGCCAACAAAGCCGAGTGTAATGCTACAGGTGGCGGAAGATTCACGTAATTTATATTGAGCCCGCTGGAGGAAGCTGTGGCAAATTTTCTACAGTTTTAGAAACAGCTGAACCCTAAGTTAAAGTCGTTTCCAACACTGAGCTGGTACGACCCCTGGGCTAAAAATCGTAATGTAGCTGCCAACTTTATTGTTTTGGAAATAAATGTGGACTTGATTCCGGTTTTCAAATTAGGTGCTATTGTTTCCAGCACATCTTTGAAGGCTGTTTTATTCAGCCGAAAGTAACTTTCAAACCTTTTAAAAAAATTAGAAGATTAACATTCTTTAAAGTAACAGACTTTGATTTTGCTACTCACTTGTTATCCGGCAGATTAAAGATATTGGATGTTTGTATGAGAAGTCTTCTTTCCAATACTAGATTTTCTTTATTTTCTTCATCACTGGTATCAGAATTTAAATTACACATAAAAAACATTTTTTTGCAAAAATAATAAACAAAATAAATCTGCCGACTCAATTTTTAGAGATGTGTTTTTGTTTAAATCGATAAACTGTAAACGTCGTTACAACACTGTTTTAGAATACCAATTTGGTGTCGAAGTGATGTCGACGTCGAAGCAAAGTGATGTTGACTCAAAAACGACGACGACATTGATAACGACAACTAGAATAAGGGTGATTGTAGTATTAAAATCAATTTCCTTGGCTTTTGATTTATTTTTCGTTTATCCGGATAATTTAATATTATTTTTTACTTTTCTTCTGTCTTGGATAACATTTTTGATACCTTTCAATTAATTTATGTACGTATATTAAAAATGTACTTGGGTCTGGTCAGACCTCAGGAGTTCGTTTGTGTTAAAATAAATGTTGGAAGCTATTTCCATTTCTATTTCAAAGGGTAATACTTTTTTATATTTTTCTACAGAAAACATCTTAATTAAATAAATAAATAAATTATAAGTTTTTTTTGTTATGTAGTTTTTATATACCTCAAAGTGTTTCGATATATGCCCGTTTATTATGTTATATGCCCGTTAAAAATAAAGTCAAAATGGGTTAAGGGTTAAACAATTGTAAAATTTACCATAAAATCTCTACAAATTTTGTTTTTTCAATACGAATTTTATAATAATAAATTGTTTTTATTTAAAGTTAACACTTGAATGAAAATTGAAATAATTGCAATTTTTGAACTATATACGTAATAAACCAAAAAAATCAAAGAAATTTTTTTAGATAATTTTTTATGTTTTTTCACCCTCTTTCTGCACAAAAGGTCTGCACAATAGGGCCTTTCGAATCTAATCACCCTCTTGAAAAGTCCTGCCATTTTTTCAAATGGCATATTATGTCGGTTTGGTTTTGACATTCATGAAGTGGACACGTGCGAAATTTATAGTGAATAACAACGAATCGCTATAGGCCTCAGGAACTCGCTATAATTGTGATTGATTTTTCATCGAAATTGATTATGAGCAGCAAAGCTCATTTTTATTTGAGCGGCCTAGTCAATAAGCAAAATTCTCGGTTTTGCGGACATCCTCTCAAAGTCACCGTGTGGTTGAAAAAGGGGATTGGACCTTATTATTTTCAAGGAGTCGACGGTAACGCTATTATGGTGAACGGCGACCGCTATAGAGCAATGCTGTCTGATTTTTCCTAACGGATGTTTACGATCCGCATTTGGAGGACAAGTGGTTCTAACAGAAGGGGGCCACTCGTGCACGCTACACAATTTGTATTTTGCAGAATGCCTTCCCAGAGCGTACAATCTTGCTATTCGGTGAGTTAGCTTAGCCAAGCAAATCTCCCGATTTGACCGCCCGGGACTACTTCCTCTGAAAATATTTGAAGTCGTTGGTGTACAAGAACAATCCCCGTACCTTGGAGATGTTAAAGAACAACATTCTTACTGAAATTGAAAACATGGCACCACAAATGCTTTGCACAGTTATGCAAAATGTAATACAAAGAGCCCAAATTTGCATCAACGCCGACGGTGGGCATTTTTCTGACATAATTTTCCACAATTATTTAAAACAATATTTATTAGTGCAAATAAACATAATCACTTAAAAACCAAATGAGTTTCAAACAAAAGTTATAGCGAAAAAAATCAGTTGATAGTTTTTGCCTCACCCTGTATTTGGATTTGTGATAATTCTTTAAAGTTAACTTGCTTTTAAGGACACGTTAGTAAAAGTGTTTTAAATTAAATAAAATATTTTTGTTATAATTTAAAATAACTACCAAATAAAGGTATTTTAAATTTGAAATAACTGTATTTACAGTTACCAATAACTACTACCATTAACTATACAAATAACTGACATACGCTGTATGTAAAACATTTCTGAGTGTATATAATGATTTTTATTATAAAATTTATAATCCAAATAAATTACTTACTTACCAGTTTTTTAGTTAGGGCTGTTAACTTATCAAAAAATAAACATAAATTCTGATTATTTAGAGATTTGTTAACAGACCTTTGAGTTTTAAAATAATTATACTACCACGTTTCTAATGACATTCAAAATGTATTTGATTTATTTTTTTTCTCTAAATAATTTAGTTTAAAATAAATTATATATAATTTCTTGGAATAGTATTTAAATATTTTCAACATTTAGTTGGTTTGTAATAAATTACTAACAAATTTTAATTTTGTTTTAAAATTAATATTTAAAAATTAAATTTTTGGCTAAGGACTAACAATTATATATTTATTAAACATTTACATATAAAAAATATAACAGCTGAAGAAACTTAACATTATAAAAAGTTATATGTTTTTTTTTTGGATTATTAGACTAAAAATAATTTACAAAAAAAAAATAATGTTAGATAGAAAAAAGAAAACAAAGAAAAGCTATATACAAAAAATAGTGAAATATATATTCTATACATCTTATTAAATTAGTAACAGTATTAGATTTTCAATATAAATTATTTTCAATATCGCAACAAATATATTAAACAGTTTAATATAAAATTTATAAATTATAACTAAAACCATATGATTTAGTTTTTTTTATGTTTTAATTTATAGAATTTTGTTACAGTTAAGTGTTAAAAATACAAAAATTTATTAAATGTTGTGTGTAACAATTTCTATATAAATATATAAATACATTTTATTGTATTTATTTAAGGTGTAGACATAAAATTGTGTTTTTTTATATAATAAATAAATTAGTTTTTATTTTAAATAAATTTTATAAATATATTTTAATTTTAAAACAGTTTATAACTTGAGTTCGTTTCATTCTTTTATTTCATATACTTTTTGAGCTTTTAAAGATTTTAACAATTTCTTTTAATATTAAATAATTATGATAAATTATAATGTTTAACACTATTTAAACTTTTTGTGTAAAATTAAAAAATTTTTTTTAAGCTTTACCTGGTTCTTCTAAAAGTTCGGATTTTTATGAGATTTGCTAGATTTTTTGTTTGTTTTTGTTTTTGTATTTGTAAATTAATATTTGCAGATTTAAAGATGAATATAAATAGACAAACAAAAAAATATTTTTTGTAGGAGTTAAATTAGTTACAATATTTTCTAGTTTGTCTACATATTTCTTCAAATAAATTCCTTCATAAATTTTTGGTTAACAAGATTTCTCTTTAATAGTTTTTCTCTCGAATAGTGTTAATAATATTTGGTACAACAAAAAACAATACTTTTTCCTTAAACACGAATTTTTTGTTAGTGCAAAGACTTTACTCAGCAAAAAATACTGCTTACTTATAAGCAGTTTTGTAAGGCAAAATTTTTGTCAGATTACATGCCTTTATTCGCGCTGTCTCACTTAGTAGGATTTTCTCAGAAGGTAAAATGCATATTGCAATTACATTACTTTGGGGAAATAACATTTTCTAAAAACGAAAAGGATTTATATATAGTCATATACCACTTGATATAATTGTATAATATTATTGTATATATTTAAAAAGGGTGGACCAAATCATATGTTGGTTTTACACTGATGAATTTTTTCTGTTGAAAATATTGTCTATCAATCAGTATTATACCTGCGCCAATCAAAATGAGTCGCTTTACGCTTGAAAAACTTTGGGAAATATACAAACTTTTTCCAAATTGAGTGCTGTGCGTTTGTTCAAAATAAGTTTTGGCAGAAATAAAGTACTCAGTACGCTACATATAGTTTGCTGGTGGACAATACTCATGGTCAGCGCCATCGCTGTGAGCGAAAGTGTGCAACTTAATCAATATATATATATATATATATATATATATATATATATATATATATATATATAATAAAAAGACATTCTTCTGGATACAGAGGGACTTTTTTGGCTGCATATGCAGATGTCTTCAAAGTATGCGCAATGCATTTATATATATATATATATATATATATATATATATATATACATTGGCCATACTTTGAAGACATCTGTATATACAGCCAAAAAAGTCCCTTTAATATGCGCTGTATCCAGTAAAAAGTCTTCAGTGTAAACAGTGGAATAACGAAAAGTTTAAGGACAGTAACAAAATGTCTTCATAGTAACTTGTGGAACGAAAAACCGTCCCCGCAACATGCGCCGTGCACATATATATATATATATATATATATATATATATATATGTGCACAGCACATGTTGCGGGGACGGTTTTTCGTTCCACAAGTTAATATGAAGACATTTTGTTACTTTGGAGACCGTCCTCAAACTTTTTATTAATCTACTGTATAAACTGAAGACATTTTACTGGATACAGCTCATATTATAGGGACTTTTTTGGCTGTATATACAGATGTCTTCAAAGTATGAGCAATGCATATATATATATATATATATATATATATATATATACAGGTTGGTTGAAAAGTTCCTGCGCTCGAAATGAAAGAATACTGTTTTTGTTACGAAATATATTTTTTTATTCAATATAATCTCCTAGAAGCTCAATACACTTGTTCCAATGATCTTCCAATAATTTTATCCCATCCTTGCAATGGTTTTCCGAAAGCTCTGCAAAATAACCGTCTACCGCTGCTATGGCCTCTTCATTCGACGAAAAATGCTTTCCACGAAGGAATTGTTTGAGATTTCTGAAGAGATGGTAGTCACTGGGAGCCAAATCTGGTGAATACGGTGGATGTTCAAGCAATTCGTACTTTAATTCTTTGAATTTAGCCATCGTCAAAACACTTTTGTGAGCAGGTGCATTGTCTTGATGAAAAATTATTTTTTCAGAGTTGATTGTTTTACCTTTCCGCAGATAATCAATCAACAAAATTCCTTTTGCATCCCAAAAAACTGATGCCATAACCTTTTTTGCTGATCGTTGTGACTTGACCTGCTTTGGAGATGAACAACCAGCTTCACTCCACTGTAATCGTTCTTGTTTCAATTTAGGATCATGGTGGTAGATCCAAGTCTCATCCACGCTTGGTCAAACTTGGATCTTCACTAACGATATTATGTACCTGCTCAATGATTTCTGTTGTGGTTGCAGTTTTTGGTCATCCTTCGCGTGGATCGTCTTTAAGGCTGGTACGACCACGTTTAAATTCACCAGTCCAAAATTCAACGGTGCGTTGAACAATTGTTCATAAATTTCCTTTGCTTTTAAACTCTTCAAAACAACGAGTCTAATGACTGCACGATATTCAATTTTTTCGATATTAAAAAAAAATCAATGACACGTCAACTTCAAATGGCTTGTAAACAAAGAAAGAATTGACAGAATGACTTGCAACTTTGCATGTGTTCTCAGGACAGTTATACCAACTTGAGAAAAAAAATTTGGAGCTAGCAGTGCCATCTCTTGGTGAGCGCAGGAATTTTGCAACCATATATATATAACTATATATATATAACTATAAGTACGATCATATATACTTCTATGTGTAATACAATAAAACTAAAAAATTATATTATATTATACATGACATCACAATAAATTCTTTAAATGAAATATTACTTCTTTTAAATCATTAATTCTTCTGTTTTCACTTACAAACTATTTAGGTGTACCTCAGTGCGTATACTTATTATATAAATCATACGCTTAGGTGTTCCTAAATTATAGAATAACAATATAGATCTTGGCTGAGTAGTTGCTAATTTACAATAGTCAACAGCGTTAGCTAGAACAATGTTAACCAAATAACTGTGCAGATCAACAAATTTGCATAAAAATGGTATCGGTTTGTAAATGCATATTCCTACATACGAGTATTTTGCCATAAATGCATATTTTGCTATAAATGCATATTTTTGCAAATTGTGTTCAAAAGTCACATATGTTATTAACCCTTTAATTCTCTTTCTCCTGATGTTAATAATATTTATATTCCTTGCGTTTGAAATTGATCACTAACTAGTGCAAAGGTAATTAATTTTTGATTTATCGCTTTATTTAGGCGATCTAGCGCAATTAAGGTTGAATACGAATCAAGAAGTTCAATAAAAAATAATATCAGTTTTCGTTATATATAACACTTTCAATAAAATAAAATTATGTACCAAAAATTGGTGATCTAGTTTTGTTATTTTAAAAGTTATGGCGATTGTCGCTTTTTGGAAATTGCGAAATTGAGCGAGATTGACACTAAACAGCAATTAACTTTTAAAAAATTAAATTTTCTTACTACTTACTCCGAGCATATTAACTGTGCTTAATTTAAAAAAAAAATCTCTTAGCTAGTTTTGGAGTTAGAGAGATATTTTCAAAACGTATCCTCAACGTAGCCTGTGTGTTCTGGAAAAAACCTAGTAACTCATTTTACAAGTTGGAACCCCAGTCTAGGTTTGCTATTATCAATAATATTTAAACATGTTTTTGACGATTTTTTGTTTATTTTTTTTTTTTTGGTTTTAAAAAGTTAATTTTTCCAAATTTACGAAAGTTTGACTTTACATCCTTCTCGCTTTAAAGTCTCTAATTGCAGAAAAAATGTTTGAAGGCAAATAAAGTAGTTTATTATGTTTGTTCTTTATCGATATAATACAATTTCTTTAATAAAATATTGTTATTTATTAAAAAAAATACTTAAGATCCAAAGACGGCTTTTTAGCGGCCTTAGGTATTATTGCACATTTACATTATTTAATTAAAAATATTTTTTTAAATTTAAAATAATTTTTTTTTATTTTGTTTTACACAAAGATAAAAAATAACCGAAAAGGCAAATACTAATGTTGTTCACGTTACCTTGGTTATCAGCTTATTTGCTAATAAATATAAAAATAATCTCTGGGCACCTACTTATGTTTTTCAATAAGCTGTGCTTACACTCATAATAATCCATGCTTAAAAATAAAAATATATTTTTCGTACAATATACAAATATTTTGTATATAAATATTACAAAACTTTCGTATATTAAAAATTTCATAAATTAAAAAATTTTGTAAATAATACAATGATATTATAAATTATTTTTAGTATAAAATTGTAACATCACAAAATATTCGTACTCAGCTGGTGGTAATAACTTTCTAAAGTTTACAAATTTCGTAAATAATACACTTAAAAAAGTTTGTAAGTTAAAATAACTGAAAACATCATTTAAAAGAAATGATATTTCATTTAAAAACCGGTCTACTTAATTTTCATTTAAATTAAATGTCATTTGTTATTTATTTTTAAATGTTGATTAATCAACTGACACATCCGTAAGAAACAACTGATATAATCAGTTAAAATAAATGTCAAAATTTTACCCACCAATCCTTAAAAAATAAATGTTTTTTTCATTTATTTGAAATTATTTCCGTTTTTGTATTTTTTGTTTTTATACCCTTCACCATAGGTGGAAGGGTATATATAAGTTTGTCATTCCGTTTGTAATTTCTACAATATTGATCTTAGACCCTATAAAGTATATATATTCTGGGTCCATATGAAGAGCGAAGTTGATTTAACGATGTCCGTCTGTCCGTCTGTCCGTCTGTCCGTCTGTGTGTTGAAATGGGTTTTCCGAAGAACCCAGACATGATGAGGACTTGATTCTTTTTTATTTCTGTTACATGTGATCCATTTCTGTTTGCTATTAAAAATCAGACAGATCGGTTAATAAATGGCTGAGATATTAGCAAAAAACCAGGACTACCTCTAATTTTTCCAGTAAAATCCCTTTGTTTAATAAGAGTGTGAAGATAAATACGTAGGTTAAATACGTTTCACAACTATTGTGAATGATATAAATAAAAAATAAATAGTAGTGTCGCCAACTTTTTTTTGCCTAGAAAATGCCAAATTTGACAAGAAAAGCGCTGAAACATATGGAAAAATATAAATTTGAGATTTTACATGACATATTATTTTGGATTAAAATTTTTGGACATTTAAGAAAAAATAAATGGGGATACCGCTTGTTTGTGGAGAGCTATGAGGTAGTAGATTCCAACGATGTATTCATCTCCTTCAGAATACCATGGTGAAGGGTATATAAGATTCGGCATAGCCGAATTTAGCCGCTCTTACTTGTTTTTTAATATACTCGTACAATACAAAATGTATGTATGCATATGAAGCTATAAACACTTTTTGTGTGAATGTATTTGTATATGTATGTGTGTTTAGGAAGTTCTTGTAAATTGTATTGAAAGATTTTGTATATATACAACCAATTTAAATAAAAAAACAAATTGAAATTTTTTGAATATTTTTTTTTGAAACAGACAGCAAACAAAATTTAAATTTGTAATAACTGTTACGGACACAAATAAACCACAAGTTTCCGTTTTGTGGGTAAATTTTTATTAAATTTCAAACAAATGCAAAAAAAAAATAAAATAGTAAATTATTTCGAATAAATGTTTAAAAAAGTTAATATAGATGTTTCTTTGAAAAATAAATGTATCTTCCTTTATTTTTAAATGGAACGGAAAACTTTTTTATTAAACTACAAACAGTTAACTACATAATATTCTGAGTGTACAAACGAAAATTTCTTTTTGCCCGAAATTATTTTGCATTTTTACAAAATATTTATATTTATTTATAAATACAGTCTAAAAAATGCTTTTAAAATTACTACTATGAAATAGGTAAAGTTCTACACTCTAAAAAATGTTTGTAAATTTACTACAATAAAATGGGTAAAGTTTTATGTAATATTACGAAAATTCGGTAAATATAAACAAAAAATGCCTAAAAATGTTTTGTATTTTTACACATAATGTGTTTAAAATTAAACACTTTGAGCCTAAAATTAGTACTAAAAATGAAAATTATTAATTTAAAAATTTATAAATATATTTGTGAATGTTGTGAATTTAAATTCAAGATGACCATCATGACAGCACAAACCCATTCAGAATATATTATGTATTATATTAATGATTCATTATTATTAAAATATACATACATGAAATAAATTTATTCATTCAAAAAAATATTTTTCAGCAGTTTAATTTAAACCATGCGTTGGTAAATATACGCATTTTTTATATAATCACGTATATAGAAATGCATTTTTAGGCATTTAATGCTTATATTTACTCTTTAAATAGGTTTTTACGCACAATTTTAGTAAATTTTCGAATTACTTTTAAAATTTCCTTTAATTTTTTAGCACTTTCAATGTAAAATTACCCATTATGTGTGTGCCAACTTACGCATAATGTGTGTACTTTTTTTCGTTTACGCACACAGAGTAAATTTATCCAATTTATAGTAGGAGTACAGTTTCCTACTATAGTTGGATAAATTTAAACAGAAATTTATTAGAGTGTATGTTTAGTATTTTTATGAAATTTCGTAAAATATAGAAATAAAAATTTTGCGATGTCATTTGTATATATTACAAAATTTGTTCTTAATGTCAAAATATCCAAATCTTTGGAAAAATTAACCACAGTTTCTGTGTATTTTACCTATGGATTTTTATGAGTGTAATTACTTGTACTAATTTTTATTGTTTTTTTTTTATAAATAAAAACCAGATGTGAATGCCAATGCTATCAACATGTTGCTGAAAAGTAGCTTTTTTGTGCTGCCAGTTAAATTTGTTATATTTTCCAACACAACAAATAAGTATATACGAGTAACTACATAATCTGTAAACAAGGATATAGGTTGCGCAAAGTTGGTTATTTTATTTTTATGTATTTTATTGTTATTTATATAAAGATTTAATCACATAACCTGATAACCAGCCTATCATGAATAACCTTGCTAACCTTTTGACTTTGATTAATGGTAATTAGAAGTTTGTAAAGCATCTTTTAAAACCAATAGAACAAAATTTTATGGATATTATTAAAAGCGTTGAAAAATATCAATAATAAATGCATATTTTTAGAAGCATATTTTTGATTTTGAATAGATATTTTATGTAAATAAAACAAAATTATAAATGCATGATTCTCCTGCCCTGATTATAACAAGTAACATGTTAATCCACTTTACACTGCGAAAATTTAGAAAGAAGAGCTTGTAATAAACAGTTGCAAGTCTTGGCTAAAAAGTCTTGTAATAAACCGTTTGAAGTCTTGAATATACAAATTAGTTAGAAAATTATAAAATTGTTCTTGAGTTACCATACATAGTTTAAAAAAAAAACAATTTTCGCGAATTTAATGGGAACAAATTTTTTTGTAAAATTAACAGATCGTATCAAGAAATTTCCGAATTTGTAAAATTGCTGAATGTTATGTCATTTTCTTTTTAATGCAACAAGCGAAATGTTTTAAAAATTGAGAAGCTATTGTTAATGTATCAGCAAAATTTTTAGAAAAAATTTTGTACATTAGATAGGTAGTAAACTCAGAAAAAAAAGTTAGTAAAAATTTGTAAAAGGTTTTCGATCCCACTTTCCTATTTTTGTACTGATTTTTAGTAAAAAAAATTATTATTTAGCAAATCTTTTTGCTATTTACATTTTACAAATTATAGAGTTTTTACAGAATATTTACAAATTTTTGTTGCTTATTTCAGAAATCAATTTAAAAATTTTTGAGACCGATTTGCTAAAATTAACAAAAAAAATTTACTAATTTTAACCCTCGAAGTGGCACATGGTTCTGGACAGACATATTTAATTTTCATGCTTCAATTTAGCATACTTCTATTTTAGGTACATGGCTGTAATTTCAGGTAATCCCCCAAAATATTGTTGGCTTTCGATGTATAAATTAATAATTGAAAAAAAGTCCTTGGAACAGGACAAAAAAGCCAAATAAAAAATCTTCACCTTACTTTTGGTACATGGTGTCTGGCCAGACCTCTATGCATTTTGTATGAACGCATAGGCAAAGCACATGGCACGAGTTGGAAATATTTACTTTATTCTTTTATGCTTCTTTCTTTCTTCTGATTTTGTTTGTGAGTTAGTTATTCATTGAACGTTGAACAGTGAAGAAGTAATCTAGTTTTTGTGCGGTAATTTTGAACTTGTGAATAATTTTACGCAGGTAGATTTGTTGCGTTGTTAGTATATTATGGCTGATGAACTGGAATTTATGTATAATACACGCTTGCGTAGCGCGAATTTGCAACCCCAATTGTCAGAGGCATTAGTGCGTGATTTTCAAAGTCAGGTAGAAGCTGATGAAAATTATGATGTTTTTGAAAACGATGGTGACGACACTGCTGATTATGTGCCAGAAGATGATGCATCAGACATAGAAAATGATTTGGAAATTGAACCTAACGAACTTTATGATAGTGATGAAGACGTAGATGAAGAAGAAGAAAGTGGAAATGATGCTGAAGCAGCAAATGAAGTCGACTCAGGCTGTTTTTATGGTAAAGACGGTACTAAATGGAACGAAACTGAACCCCCTGCATCTCGTTTGCGCCAGCATAATATCATGCGTTTTCGATCTGGAACAAAAACAAGGCTCACCAATCCAGTTGAGGTATTCAAGCTATTTTTCTGTTTCATTAGTGAAACAAATCGGCATGGGCGAGAATCAATTAGAAAATGGAATGAAGAGCATCCAGAGTCTACCCAAAGAAAATGGATTGATTTGACAAGCTCTGAGCTAGATGCATTCATTGGGATTTTGTTGGCTTCTGGTCTCAGCCATAATAATATGCAAGACTCCAGTATATTGTGGCGTTCTGATTCGCTGCCCATATTCCGTGCGGCTATGTCGCACAAACGATTCATTACTCTGTCCAGATATATTCGTTTCGATAATAGTCGTACGCGGGCATTCCGACAGCAAACAGATACAGCAGCTCCTATCCGGGACCTTTGGAATTTTCTCAATGAAAATCTGCAAAATTATTATGAACCTTATGAAAATATCACCATCGATGATCAGTTGTTTCCGTATCGTGGGTGCACAAAGTTCACCCAATATATCCCATCAAAACCTGCAAGGTATGGGATCAAAGTTTGGTGGGCATGCGATGCTAAGACTAAATTTCCATTGAAAGGAAAACTATACACTGGAAAGGAAGGAGACAATCGGGAGATAAATCAAGGTGAAAACGTTCTAATGTATTTCGCAAATTGTTACGCAAACAGCGGCAGAACAATTATTTCTGATAATTTTTTCACCTCATTGAACGGCGCTAAACGACTGGCTGCTATGGGACTGGAATTTGTTGGCACCATTCGAGCAAACAAAAGATGTCTTCCTAAGGAAGTTATGAAGAGCACCAGACGACCAATTCTTTCAAGTGTGTTTGGTTTTCATGAAAATCTTGTTGCACTTTGCAGCTACGTGCCCAAAAAAAATAAGGCAGTCAATTTAATTTCAACCGTGCATTACGCGAAATGTGTTGAAGGCGTAGCCATGAAACCGGAAGCAATTTTATTTTATAATTCAACTAAAGCCGGAGTCGATACGATGGATCAAATGCTAACTCATTACACAACAAAACGGTCAACCAGACGCTGGACATACGCGTTTTTCTGCAACATGATTGATGTGATGGCATTGGCAAGTTACATTATATGTAAGCTAAATGATGAAAATACGAGAAAAGAAAGATGACGCATATTTTAATATAAACTTGCAAAGCAATTGGTACTGGCCAACGTTGAAAATCGCATCAATAATCCGCACATTGTGGCTCAACCAACAACTCGTATAGCATTTGAAGCGTACTTTGGGAGACCTCTCAATATAGCAAACCGTAATGTGGCTTCACGCAGTGGTCCAGACACACTAGCTGCCAAAAAAGATTGCAGAATTTGCCTGCAGCAAGGTGACAAAATACGCCGTAAGACACGCTTTTTTTGCTGCAAATGCAACAATCCTGTTTGTCAGCAACATTCAAAAGTTGATTATTTATGTTTTTTTTGCCTTCCGCGAAATTCTGAATAAAAAAATCAATGTATTCTTCATAATAATTTTCTATTTTGTCATAAACATTTATTACTTTACCCATAATAAAGAGAAATATATATAGAACAAAAAAATTGTTGCCCTTTTCATTCCAAAGAATTTTTCAGGTCTCTTTTTTCTTCCTCAGGTAGCTAATAACATAGTAAAAAGAAATAGAAACACAAAATATAACAAATATTTTCCTATCTTAGTAAAAATTTAACGGCAAACAGCGCTTATTTCCATACAAATGTATGTAAATGTATAGGGGTCTGGCCAGACACCATGTGCCAGAACTAAGGGCTCAAAATATGTGCCTGACGAAGGGTTAAAAAAGAGGGTATTGAAGGAAATGATGTTATTTCTATTAAAACGTACGCCTACAAACTTAAACTGCCTTAAAACGTTACATGGATTAAAAAAGGGATCGGAAGTGAATATACCAACTTATGTCTGAAAAAAGAACATCCACTTAAAATAGCACTAAAAAGTTTATTTAGTTCTAAAAATCAAAATATTTTTCAGAACAGAAATTACCAAATAACAACAAAATGATTAATTTTTTTATGTTTTTACAATTTTTAAGATTTTTAAGCCTTTGATTTTGTTTTTAATTTTGTATAAAATATTTTTGAATAAAAAAAAAAATAAAATAAAAAAAAAATTGATGCTCAATAAAAAAATAAATTTAAAATTCTGTACTAATATTCACAATATTTCAAATTCCGCTTTACAAAAAGTATACTAAAATTTAGTAGCGGCTACTAATTTTTCTACTAATTTCATTATACTACACGTCAGCAGACATGTGTTGCTAAGATTAGCAAAAAATACCGCTGGGCTCAAATTAGCAAAATTTCTCGTAATAACAGCAAAATTTTCAGTTGCCATTACAGACTTCTGTGAGTGTATGTATACAGAAAAATAAACAAAAAATTTAATATTGATAAATCTTAACCCATTAGGTGCACACAAGGCTTCCAAATTTGAACTTAAATAATATATACCGCCGGTAGAAAAGGAAAAAATCAGCAAAAATGCTTATTGGGAAACCAATACATCTTGTATATATTGTAATTAATACATACTGTGAGTTTAACGTTAATGGAACATATCTTTTCCTACATACATTTTGCGTCTTACATATTTAGTTTTTTATTTAAAGTTCTTTACTTTGTTTCATTGGGAGTTATTTTAAGTACTGCTTATAATATTATTAGTATTTTTTGCTGGGTAGTCTGCTAGAGCGATTATTTACATACATACTCTAATTAATTAAAAAAAAAAACATGTTTATATCATGAGTTATTAAAAAAAATATGTTTAAAAAAAATTTCGATAATTATTAGATAATTTTGTTAGTTTTAATTAAATATTTTTTTATTACAAAGACGTACATATAAAATATTTATTTTTTAAAAAATAAAAAATATACAAATCTTAAAAGTTGATTTCATTACAGGTTACATTAGCTCCGTTCGTTTAATTTTTTTGTTACTCCAAATATACCTATTTTTAGTTGAACTTTAAAATATTTATATTAGTTTAATTTCTTATTTAGTTTCTTTTTAATATTTCTTTTTTTAAGTATAATATTTTTTTTTGTTTGAACGGCAAGATTTATACAAAAATGTAAAAAGTTTCTTCTTGACAAAAAAAAAACTAAACTTTGTTAAATTTGTTAACAATTGTGATCCTTTTTGTGGGGGAAAAAAATGGGCAAGTTCTTTGTTTTGTAAGTTTTACTTAAGATCACTTTTAAACTATAAACGCAAGATATGGCTTAAATATGCTCGCCGCCTGGGTTTTTGGCAGAACCGTTACATTTACATTTGAGGGCTTGTATTGTTACATTTGAGGGCTTGTATTGAATGCATCCATATATATGGTAGTGTTTGTAACGTAAGTTACTTATAACTATTTGATAGTAATCGATAGTTATTAGATTTTTAAATCTAAAAACAATAAAAATGTTTGAAAACTTTCTAAATTTCATTTCTTTATGTTATTTTAAGACGTTCTAGCTATGTTTGTTCGTCTGTCTGTAAATATAACGATCACTAAAAATTTCTCATTCTCAGGAGAAATTTAGTCCAGCGGTTAAAAAATTATGAGTGAAAATGTGAAGGTACATCTAAATTTTCCATACAAATTTGTTTATTTTAGTTCAATAATAGCCACTGGGAAGTAAAATATTTTCTTTGGTTTTTTAACCAGTCCCTTAGAATTGAATAATATTTTATATTCACCTCAAATACTTTCTTCTCGAAAAAGTTTTTTCACCATAAAAAATTTGTTTCAACTCAAAATTTTTTTCCAACCACAAAACATGTGTTTACACCCAAAAAAGTTTTTACCTCCATAATTTCACACATTATTTGTATCAAAAACAGTGAGAAATTTTTTTAATACATTGGTGGAGGGTATTCAAAGATTCGGCACAACCGAATTTAAGCCTTTTTTACTTTTTCTAAATTAATGTTGCCATCTCCGGGTATTGAACTCTCAATTTTCTGTGTAACAGTCTTACGCTCACTGATACTTTACTTTGAGGAATTTTAGCGAGGAAAGTGGAACAAATCTTGGTTAAAAAGGGGAAAGTCCAATCTTTATCACCTAGCCCAAATCAATAAAACGAGAAACTTCAAATTTGGCACGTAGGTCCCTCCACCGGTGTAGGCATACACTAAGATAGCTGGCTTGCTAGTGAACAACACTCATGGTCTCCGTCATCGGACGGTGCTTTCCGATGTGAAGGTGGCTGCTGCGACCGAAAGTGTGCAATAATTTGGCATTTCATGCACCAGCATTATAAGTATTTTGCACAAAGATCTCGGATTATTCGCTTACAAGGTCCAGCAATTGAAGGCAAATGATCATCACTTTGTTACAGCTTCTCAGTTTGGTCCTTTACTAATCTCCAATCGGAAAAAACATATTTTCTGACGAGGCGCATTTTCATATCGGCGGTTATGTCTACAAAAAAAATTGTCACATCCAAGGTTAGCAAAAACCGCACGTCATTGTCCACAGAATGTGAAGGCTTAGTGCGGATTTTGAAGCTATCATTACGAACTTTTTATGTGCTGAAATGTACTCGTGTTCCTTAGACTAAATCGCTGAAGAGATACTTTGCCACCAAGTGGTAAACATGTATTCAAAAGGAGAAAAATGTTACCCAGCCCAAACAGCTGATACCATGAATTTGACATATAAGCTGCTGCTTCGGCGGCGACATCCACTAAAATGAGATATTTGAAAATGGGTAATCCAAAGAGGGAAAATGTCTCTGCCAAACTCCTTTTGCTGCAAATCTGAAAATTTTTATTACCATTATTACCTTTCTTTTAAAGTTTATCTTTTTTCTTTTCGAAATAAAAGTGCCTAATGCTATAAATGAAAAAAAGTTCTTCTGTCAAACGGAAAGGAAAAAAAGTCACATTTTTATCATAAAAATGGTGTAAAGACTTAATAAATTCTGTGACTTGCTATAATAAAACGAACGAACTTAATAAATTAGTCAAAAGAGATAATTTAAATTAATTTAAAATCCAAAAAGTTCATTGTTAAGTTAATGGCATTAATTTGAAATGACTGCCATTGCAACGCCATATAGCTTAGGTCGTTTCAGATAATTTCACTAATAACATTCTTTATTCTATACTTTTTTCTGAAAAGTACAGCTTGGTCTAATAAGTACCATTAGTTTCTGCTATCATTTCAGATATTTAATATAACAGCCTTGATCCGTGTAATGCATTTGCCAGCAGTTTACCTAACAATCGTTTACACTATTCTAGTTCCGTTTAACTAATACTACCATTTTGTTTTTTATTCTCCACTTGGGAATGAAGATTCTCTTCTTCCTCCTCATCATCACCCAAAAGATCCGGTTTACGTTTAGTAAACAAAAATACTTCCATATTATCTTTACCCTTAACATAAACACTACCGCGAGGTTCAAAATCATATTTTAATTGTAAAAATTCTAAGCAATCCTTACCAACTTGTATACGATTTGAAATACCCGTAGAATCCATGCGAGAGGCAACATTAACAGAATCACCCCAAATATCATAATGTAACTTGCTGGTGCCAATTACACCGGCAGTAACATCGCCAACATTAAAACCAATCCGTAGGATAAGATTAAATTCTAATAGATCTTTATTAAAAGCATCTACTACACCCTGCATGGCTATGGAAAATTCCATTAAGGCATGAAGATGTTCATTACCATCACCACGATGATTGGGATCTAAACCACTAGCTGCCATAAAGGTGGAGCCAATAGTTTTAATTTTCTCTACACTCTTAAATTCGGGACGACATAGCAATTCATCAAAATCCCCTATAAGTTCGTTAAGGACACGAAGATATTCCTTGCCACCCAAATAACTTTCATCATACATTTCATTAAAGTTAACAATGGAAGCAAAGATTATACCAACATTATGATGATTTTCAGAATATTTGGCGGTATTTTTCAAATGCTCCGCCACATGTTTGGGTATAATGTTATGAAGTAACATATCGGCTTGATTTTTCATATTTTGAACACGTATCTTATCTTGATTAGCCACTGCATTACCATAGAATGTCAAACGATAACCAATTTCAAATTCACGATTTAAAAACCAAACCAATACCAAAATTAAGAATAAATCTAAATAAATTTCGACATGATAATCTTGAAACCATTTAATTTCTTCTATAATATAATTTGCAACATTCCGGTTTATGGTGGGAAAACGAGTGGCATTTACAATGGCGGATGCTTCGGCGGCATCCGAACGATTGGAATAGACCACCAGTTGGGAGACGGCTATACCTACAAAACATAATGCTGCCATGAAGGCGAGAATGTTACGCATCCAACAATTTAATTGGGTAAAATTACAAAAATGTACTATGCATACAAATATTAAGAAACCATAATGATATTCAAATGCTTCCAATTCATTAAGATCCAAGAGCAGGAAGTTTGCTATAATCAATATAACTGGCATGGCCATTAGTATGGCTAAGCAAATATGCCAGGGATACCAACTAGAAATCGCTTCAAATATACGATCAGCACAAGATTCAGCATTTGCTACTTTTGTTCTAGTCTGACCCGAGTGGCGTCGACACATTTGTCGGGTAAATAGAAATAATGCAAAAATTTGTATGCCCGTAAAGCAGGTAAATAGTGAAACCCATAAACGAAAACTCGGCGTCACGGTATTTGGCGTCATTAGGAATAGAGACACGGAAATACAGAGATATACCGCAAGCCCCACAAATATATCAATGTAGGTAGTATAGCGTGGTGTCGCTAAGGTAGGAGGACCCTCTGTTTCATTTTCATTACCAAAACGATGAGCTTTTGAACGAAAATCTCTTTCCATTTGGCGGGATTTAAAATAAAGACTAAATTTCCTTAAAGGAGGTTTGACTAGATAACTCCTTTGGGATTTGGCATTATCACGTACACAACGTATCAATTGTAAATCAGATTGTTTGCGTAATTGTTGTAGGCAGGCAGCTAAAGGATCTATAACTTGACCGGAGGATGTAGCCACTGAGGGAGGTGGTGGCGGCATCATTGTCGGTGGTAGTGGCACATTAGGTAAATGTTGGGCATCTGCCAAATTTGACATACTAGAAGTGGAGCTGGTGAAGTAACCAGAAACACGATGAGTACTTATGGCGGTTTGATTTAAAGCATATATTTGTTGTTGTATTGAAGATCTCCGAGAATTACTTTTAATGCCGGAATCTTTACGTGAGGTTGCCGAAGGACATATACTTAAACCATCCGGCCATATACTCGAATTTCTGGAATGTGTGGGTGGATGTGGTGTAGCCATACCGGGTACTATTAAGGGTTGAGCTGCATTATTATTAGCTGCCTCCGCTTTGCTGGCAGTTAAAGTGGAAGCTCTAGGTCTAGGTAACGGTGAAGATTCTGATTGTCCACTTCTACCACATTGTGAACGATAACTGCCCGATCTACCGAATGGTGAAATATCACTTCTCGATTGACTTATATACGATCGTATATCGATGATATCATCAAACATGGAATATTGTCCGGGTGAACAGCAACTAGCATCTGGTGACCGATTTACATTCGAGCATATGCCCGTGGAAGTGGCTACATGATGTATCATGGGTTTATGTGGAATTTCCAGCATATTTGGATTTGGGCGTTGATTTTCTATAATCATTGTTGGCAATTGTTGATAACCATTTGGTTCTATAAAAGCTACACATTCTTCATTTGTGGTAGGAGTCTTTGGTATGGGTTGCATTAAACTAATGCTGACTTCAGTATTGGTAGACTTTTCATGAGTCTTAGCAATATCTTCCAGCTTCTTTAGAAATCTGGGTACCTTCCATACTTTTAATCTTATCTTTGGCCTGCCATTTGTTACCGCTGTTGCCGCTACTCTTGTTACGGTTGACTTTCCATTTACCCCATTTGCCTCATCGTTCGTTTGTTCTGGATCATTTTCTGAATCCAAACTACCAGGTAAAGATTTCGTTGTTATTATTATCTTTGGTCTTTCACGGCATACTATTACGGGTGGTATACCTGCTGCTGCTGGATGTATAATACCCCTTTCTACATCCATTTCTCGAGATTGTGATTTTTTACGCAATTTCATACTTAATGAAGTCAGTCTTGGTCGTATTGATAATACAGGTGAGGGATTTAAGGAGGATGATAGTTGGCCCACGGGTGATGCTGGTGGTACATTGGGTTGTATCACTGAGATATTTGTAGCACTTTGCGATAATGAGGCGGGTTGTCCTGGTATGCCAGGTAGCATTAAATGGCTGCCTTGAGAGTTGGCTTGTATACTGGGACTTAAACTATTGGCGCGTGAGATGTCTTTTCGACGACCCACTACGAAATATGTGCGATGTCCTGAAAAGGAGAGGAAGAAATGCGATTAATAATAATAATAGATAAAAAGAATTTTAAATTCTGCTACAATGTTTAAAAAATAAAAACTACCAATAGATATCTTGGTAGAGGTATTCATTGCTTGGAATAACGGACATTAATCAAACAAATTTTATAAAAATGCAATTTAGGGGAAATTCTTTTTTTCGAATTTTGCAAGAACAAGAAATATATTAAAAAATAGTGAACGTAAATTTCGTAGAAAAAAAGAAATCAAAAAATGGAAGAAAATTATTTAAAAATAAATTTTCCCTAAATGTAATATTTTAATGAATTCAGATCAAACCCAAAAAAAAAAGTGTAAGATTCGACTATTTTAAACTCGACTATTTTACTCTTTACAGTTAAACAGATCTCAAAACATTTTTTATATAAATCAAATGTTAGAAAAAAAAAATAAATTTTATAAAGTATCTCAAAAAAATAATTTGAAAAAAAAGATTGCAAGAGAACATAAATTTAATCAAAAAAAATTAGAATTTTATATTTTGGCGTTTTTATTTAATGTATTTTCTTTAAGCAGCTGTTTTAATTCTGCATTTTTTCTTATAAATTAAATTGCCATTACCAATTCAATGACGTCATTTAATTAAAGTCATATATACGCAGCAAAAATAAATGAAAGTGATTCTTAAGGAATCAATTTTTCATTGATTTCAAGGTAACATTTAGTTATCCGTTTCCTCTTCTGAAGGTGTCCTATTTCACAACTTCAAAAAATGTGATTTTGAATGAACTATGATGGGTAACTTATCTTAAAAACAATCTACGTTAACCACAGATATTTTCATATAACTTTGACATTCATAACTATGCTTAAGTACATAACTTTGGTTATTTTGAAACAAGTTATCAGGTTTAAGTGATTTGTATTAATTTTAACTTCGAATTACGAATAAAGTAATTTACTAAAGAAGGCTCAAAATTAAACTTTATAGGGGAAACAACAACAAATGTGTCAGTTAAATTCCATGGTATAAGCTTACGGGATATTGGGGATAATATACGAATACTAAATGCTCCGTTTAAATTTTAAATAAAAATTAAAAATTTATTTGGGATTATCAAAAGATTTTATTTTTCACTAAACCCCAAGAACTGTTTTGGATGCAATGAAAATAAATTATAAAAGAAAACTTCCACCCTATGACACATCTATGTAAAAATCATTGGTTCCAATCCAAATTTTCACAACACCGGAATCAAAATCACTGTTTATTTTTTTTTTCTTTTATTACTTTTTTTTTGCTGAATATTGGCGACAGAGTGTAATGAAGGGCACAATGTAACATTTTTGAATGTCGTGTCTTTTTTAATAAGTTTTAATGTTAAAATTAAAATAAAAAAAGTGAGGAAAACATTTTGCAGAAAAGAAGAAAAATTAACCAAATTTATAAAGTTAATGTATAAAAGTTTAAATTACTCTCAATTTTTGTACAGGAAAATTATCTTACTGGAAACGCCATACCTACCATGAACCTCACGAAAAATTAGCTCGGATTTTCTGTCTGGAACATTAAGTCTATAAATTTTTTTTATCCTGAAGTTGATCCTATGTCCGTAATTTTAACAAATAGATACCTGTAATTACTTAAATATCACACGGCAGGTTTCTCAGTACGAAAAGGTCTATATTGCCTTAAATTTCGGGCATGTAGCCATGTTTCCAATTAATGTTAACAGATTCATTGTGATAACCAATTTTTTTGCCAACCGAATGGTTTGGTTGGCCCCACCGTCATATTTGTTTATGGCGATCGGAATTCGGTTAATACAACAGAAAAACATATATTTCAATCGGATCAGAAAGACATTGGGTTACTTCAACCGAATAATTCGATTAGTACAACCGAAATATTCTGTTGGCAAAAAATTCGGTTGTCACAATGAATCTGTTTTCTGCATTGACAAATTATTTGTCAATTTGGTGTTGCCAATGTCTTAAGTCTGTAAATAAGTAGATGCAGAGTTCTTTCAGAATCAATCTAGCGTTTCGAACAGCGTCTTCATGTTAAAGTCCTTTCTGCCCCACCGGATTAGTAAGAGCTTATGGTCACTCATTAAAAGAGAACCGGTTGATAAAACTAACATTTTTGGTTGAACTATTTGCAAGAAATTTACTTTTGCCGAAAAACTATTATCATTTCTTTCCGAATGTTAGATTAGATCCATTTACCGGTTTTTCGAGAGCAAGGTGATTGCTTTAGATATTTGCAAAGTTTAAGTGAATATTTTTATTCAAATAAAAAAACTCACCAAAAACTTCTTCACCTTCATCTAAATAATAAGCTTCACCCAAAAAATTTGCAGTTTCTTCAGATATATGAACTTGTTCTGGTTTACCGGAAGATTCCATTCTAAAAAAATTAAAAATTCGAATCGTTAGTATTTAATACTGCATAATATCTTTAATGGCACTCACTTATTGGCCAATGTGACATCATTACTCCAAACATCAAACTTAACTCTTCTCGTGCCAACAATACCACACAACACTGTGCCAGTGTGAACACCTACACGCATTTTAACACCTTCATGACGTTGAGCATCAAAACAGCGCATAGCATCAATCATACCCAAACCCATTTCTACACAACATATCGCATGATCGGGTCTAGGTTCCGGGCAACCCGATACACAGTAATAACAATCACCTAGTGTAGAGATTTTCTCGCAGCCGTTTAACGTACACAAATCATCGAATCTTTCAAAGAGATCATTTAAAATTTCCACCAATTGTTCGGCGGTTTTTGTTGAAGACATGCGAGTAAAACCCACAATATCGGCAAATAATATACTAACATTTTCCATGCTATGCATATGAAAGGGGCGAAATAAGGATTTGACATCATTGGAAGGACGTGGTCTCATATAGTGTGATTCGGGTTTAATGGAACCATCCGTATTACCATCTATGCCACCTTCATTTAACAACATATTCGCTACTTTGGGTGGCATTACCGAGTGAATCATTTTCTCTTTCAATTGTTTTTCCATTTCCAATTGTCTCCTGACTAGAAGGTTCTGTCCAACTTTCATAAATGTACCACGCATTCTTACCAAATTCATTATCAGCACATGAAGACCCACCAAATGTACACACAAATGACACAGCATTCTTAGAACCAATATTTTATAACTAAAATCGGCGGTAGCTCCATGCACAGCACTACTAGCCACTACCATTTGAGTCACCACTTCAAATAATATCGAATAGGTAATTGCTATGGCAGCACTTAGCCATAGAGTCATTGGTAATGCTGTATATATCAGTAAGACAATTTCCAAACATATAGCAAAGTGTCCCAAGGGACTAAAGGCTCTTCCCGTATATGTTAAAAATCCTAGGGATGTAGCACATAATAATGCGGCTGTAATTGCTGATGTTGCTATATGATTTGCACGATACATATCCCAGTGTGTGAAGCACATAGCCATGATTGTTATTAACGATAGCAGAGAAAAGGAACTTGATATAGGACGCCAAAAATCTTCCGAACCACCATCGACAAGAAAATAAAGAAACCAAAAGAGAGAACATAGTAGTATATAGAAGAGAGTGAATCTGAAAGAAGAAAAATATAGGATTAGAGGTAATATCATTGGTATTATAATTCGTGTAAAAAAGGTCGGATATGACCAGTTCTCTCTCATTAGATCTAATTATAACAGATCTATATGATATGATTATAATATTAAATTCAATGAGAAATTAAAGATTATCTTTATTTTAATATACATTAAGATGTGATACTTTGATTATGGCATATTTTTTTTTTTTGATATAAACAGATCTGTTACCAAATATCACCTCATATGACCAGATCTGCTTATGTTATATCTGACCATAAAAATCGCCCAATTTTGCAGATCCGTTTAGATGTGAACAAATCTGGCACTAGATTTGATTAGATCTCCTGAAGAATGTATCATATTGACTCTAGATCAATTAGACGCAGTCATATCTGATCAGATCTTATATTTTTTACACGGGAAATTATTATATTATTTTCATAATCAGAAATTCTTTCAACAATCTGGTAGATGATTTAGAAAATTATTCTATATAATACAGCTATTGTCCTTTAGATCATCAAATATCTTAACATGATACTGAGTCTGAGAAGGTACCTAATTATATTTATCAAAACATCTTAAAACAATTTCAAATCAAATGTCTTAAGATTTTCATTATTTTCATCCATTTAAATTATTAACCATTTAATATGACTTGCATTTAAAACAAATTAGTTTTAATCACAAACTTTGCTACCTTTAGAAACTCACATCCTTTTCATTTATTTAGTTTGTTTGTAAAACTGTACACGAATTATGTGGAAATATTGACATTAATTGCTAGACACGAATTTGTCATTAAAGCTGAAGGCAAACAATCGTTAACGCCACATAAAGCAATTGTTTTACAACAAAGTTTCATGATATACCACAAGTCGTTATTGACCAGCAACAAATAATAATCTTTGGCATTCACAAAAGGATTTATAGTTATACATTCTCCTGGTATGTTGTAGCAAAACCACAATAGTGTACATAAAACTTAAATGTACAACAAGGAAACCGAGAACCAAACAGGATTTAATCAAACAGATGGTTTTAAATATTTATGGGATATTCAAAATTTCCTAAAAATTATGTAAAAAAAAAGTATTGTTTTATAAACGTTTTTTTTTTAACATTTTTACTGATTTTCAACTTCAGCAAACATTATTAATTATTATGAAGAATTATTTTATGCATTAACTATTATAATTAATTTCTAGCTTATTCTTAAGATACATTACTGTAATTAGTATTTTATTTCACTTGTAGTTCATTCAACTTTTATTATATTTATCGTAATATCTTAGTGTTTTATAGGTGTCCTTCCTGAGAAACTGTTTTAAACTAGACTAACAACACAAACTTATTAAAAAAGTTTTAATTGCAGTTAATTAGTAATAATAACTTAGTGAAATGTGAGTAATTAAGATGAAGATGAAAAAAAACATTTAATAGTTTTAATAACATGTATAGCAATGTTTTGAAACATTAACGTCACATTTATTAACCGGTTTGGCCCAAATGTTTCATTTTCCACCCAGTTCTATCTAAAATGAAATATATTATTGCTGCACAGAAAAAATAAATTTATATCAACCGAAATTCTGTTGTATAAATCAAATTTCAGTTGCTACAAACAAATATATCGGTGGCTCCAACCAAACCATTCGGTTGGCAAGAAATTCGGTTGTCACAATGCATCTGTGAATCTGTGTGAATACAGATTTTCGAAAAATAAAAAAGTTTATACGCCATCTTGTATCTGCCATATTGAAGAGAAGATATTCTTAAATGATTTTTTAAATTATAACTGATAACTGTAACCTTCACTAATTTTACATGAAAGAGATTTCAGGTTCTTTGAATTTTTTGCATGGTTGGCATTCAATAACTTTTTAAAATAACGGTAGTTGGCTACCATAGCTACTTTAAGACCCATATATGGAAATTTTAAAATGGTAACTCCATTAAAGGCAAGTGTCTTTTTGTATAACCGGGTTTATTGCGTTATTTTACTGGTTCAATTTTATAATATCTTAAACTACCGTTATAATAACGCTAAACAACCGAAACACCGAGTTATAACGGTATTCTGCAAATATATTGTAACAAAATTTAACAGGTAAACCTCGTGATATTTGAAGACACATGTCACTATTGCAACCGCAGTTTAAAAAATTTCGTATCAGTATTGATCAGAGTGTGTTAGACAACAACCGTTATAATGAAAAGGTATTGCTTGCCAACCATAATTTTTTGACAACCTTGCTATTCTTTTCTCCTAAACGAGTTTAGATTTAAATTATTGGGTTTGCAATTATTTTTACATTTTATTTAAACTTTTATTTTATTTTTAACTTCATATGTAAATTATTCAGTTTAATTTCTTTGACCTTTTTAACATAAATTCCAGGTAATAAGTATTCAAAAAAATAATTTTGTATAAAATAGACCTTGAGCTTGAATACTTATTACCTGGAATTTAACTTCATAAATTTTTATTATTTATTTTTCTATATTTCGCTAATCCATTGTGTAAAATTTTCAGCAGGGACTGAAACCGAACCCGAACCCAAACGGGTTCAGGTCCGCTGTTTATAAAAACTTTGAACCCGAACCCGCTGAACCCAAAAATTTAACCAGGTTTGGGTTCAAAAATATAAAAAATATTCTTGCTGTTCATGGCGTTAGAAATGTTTGATAGAGTAATCATAAAAAACATTACACTTTTTGCATTCCAGTTTGAATTGCTTGACACCTAAATAGTCCTTCTTTTAAGCAAATACTTGATCAATGCAGAAGCAACAATTTCTTCTTTAGCTAAAAAGCTGCACTCGAGAAAAGCTAGTCAAACTAGATAGAATTCCAGTTATGACATGGTTCAAGCCTTATTGGAATACAGAAGTTTTTGTTTGGAATTACTGGATGATGTATGAATGATAATATTTGTGAAAAATTCGTAGAAGTTTTTGCTGAAACTACAAAACTTTAGGCGATTTTTATAGAATCTGGCTTAATTTCAAATTAGAGTTAACAAAATATGACAAAACAAAAACATTTTCACAAGAATTATATTTAAATATTATAAAGGAAAAAAAAACACTTTATTAATTTTTTAATTTTAATTATTAATTTTGATTGCATCATTTTATCTAGATAGCGGAATTAAGTTAATGCTAAGTCCCGAAGATGTTAAAAATGCTAAAAAACATATTTTAAAAACAATTGAAATTTTCAATAATTTGCAAATGTAAAGAGTAGAAAAAATTTTATGAGAGAAGCAAAATCGTTTTCTTCAGAAGAACGAACCATTTTCTAAATCAAAGAACAAATTTAAGAGAAGAAAACTTAATAAATATATTTATTTTAAAATTAAACGAAAATTTCTTTAAAAAATAAATAAATATCCTATTAATAAAACATTTATACTTTTTTTAAATGTTGAACGCGAACCCTGAACCAAACCGAATCGAACCCGAACCTGATATTTTTATTTCGATTAACCCGAACCCGAACCTGAACCCATTATTTCAGGGTTTCAGTCCCTGATTTTTAGAAAATAATAATTATTAGAATAATAATAATAATAATTATTATTATTATTATTATTATTATTATTATTATTATTATTATTATTATTATTATTATTATTATTATTATTATTATTATTATTATTATTATTATTATTATTATTATTATTATTATTATTATTATTATTATTATTATTATTATTATTATTATTATTATTATTATTATTATTATTATTATTATTATTATTATTATTATTATTATAATTATTATTATTTCCTGAAGATCCTACACAATAATAAAGACAATTTACTATTAATTAATATTCTTTTCGTTTGCAATCAAAAAAATAAAATTTTGATCAGAAAATAAAACCCCATAAGAGTCATTAAAATCTGTTACAATAATATTACGTATACGTTACAATAATATTACGTATACGTACTGGTGTACTTTAACTCGAATTAAACACATCCCAGTGTAAAGTTAATATTGGGGTATCATTATTTTTTAAACACCAAATAATTATATCTCCTTACCATCTAGATTAATTTAAAAATAAGAACAAATATATTTTTTAAGCTTAAGGTTCGCTTTTTTACAAAAAAAAAAAAAAAAAGAAAAAGGTTAAATAAAGTATAAGAATTTCAACAATAATAGTAATAAAAAGTAAGTGACAAAAACAATAAATTAAGTCATTGGAAAACAATTTTCAAGGTCTTTTCGTTAAAATATAATCAAAAAATTGTTTGAGTCAATAAAATCTAAATATCTTGCTAAAATGACCTGACTCTTCAAAACTGGATTTTCTACTAAATTCAACGATCTAAAATTTAGTCATTTTGACGTACTTACTGTGTTATTATTATTTCCTAAAGATCCTACATAATCAAGTAGCGAAATGTTGAAAAATAAATAATATTTTTATTTATAAAAAAACCAACCTTAAGCTCAAAAATTAAAGAAGTTAAAATTTATCAGTTTGAGTTCAAGGAACAAGAACATATCTATAATATAATATATACTAATTTCTTAATTGGAATGTATAACAATTTATTCCTGAATTAGCAATGATTCGATGGATGACTTCCACTTATACTAGAATCACCATTAATTTTTAAAAATTAGGTTTAAACTTGGAAAGTGCTCTCCTGCACTTGGAAAGTGCTCTCCTGCAAAATGACAAAATCAGACTTAAGCAGTTTTTCCTTTTCGCCACAGATATTTCTTTTCGAAATTGGTGAAGGTTAAACCCATCGATTATAATTTTAAAAAAATTATTTAAAAATATTTTATTTTCAATATCGAAGGAGGTTTCTTAAAACTAATTTTGGCGGAATCCAAATGTCGAATACATTTTTTTAAAAGTGAACGAATGCATTTAAAGCTTTTCACATACAAGCTTTTATAATTTGTTGATAAGAATCTTAAGTTAGATTTTAAAAATTCAAATCACTAAAAAAAATTCAAATCATTTAAATGGACTTTTTCAAAATCCCTTGTGCTAAAAATTTCAAGAAAATTAGATTACACTGACAAGTAAATGTTTTCAAAAGATTTTTTAAATTAAAATTTATAACACTGTGTAACACTAATGTCGGTCATATATGATTACAATGCCAAATTAATCTTTTATCTGGGAAAACAATTGGACGCTGTATGGGCACAATCAGGTATTAGTGTTTTTGAAAGTTTTATTTTTTAGTCAGGTCTGTATGATATAACATGAAAAAATAACAATATAACAGTTGTTCTGAGATTTACTACATGCTCGGATGTCCTCAATGGAATTTAATGAAATTTTTCTTTATAGAATATTTTAACCCTAATCAGCTTTTTGTTGGGTCATTTAAAATATTTTTTCAAGGAATACCAAAAGAGTTACACAATAATACTCTCTATGTGTTAAAATGTTTTGCCTGCTAATTTTGCTAGGGGTTGCGAACGTTCTGGACGCCCTGTTGAGGTATATACACCCAAAACAATTAAAAAAATTCACGATATGGTGTTGGCCGATAGGAAATTGAATGTGCGATAGATTGTGGATTACATAGGCATCTCACATGGCTAAGAAGTTTCAATTTTGAACGGTCACTTGGGTATGAGAAAGCTTTCCGCAAGATGGCTGCCGCGTTTGCTCACAATCGACCACCAACGGAATCGTGTGACAGCTTAGTTTCCATGGCAAAAATCCATGAAGTAGACTACTAATTGCCCCCTCATTCACCTTATTCTCCGAATTAAGACCAAAGTGACTATTTCCTATTTCCAAACCTAAAGAAATGGCTCGGTGGAAAGAAATTTAGCTTCAACAATGAAATTATTGATCAAACAAATGTCTATTTTTTGGACATAGAAAAATCCTGTTTTTTGAAAGGGTATTGAGCTAAAAGGAGATTCAGTTAAAAATATTTTTTTTCCAAAAAAAAACTGTGTTTCATTCAAAAAGTCACGGACTTATTGTTCCGCCCTTTTATATGGCCTCATGGGCTCAGTTATAAACTTATTGAAATAAATTTTTTTTTTTCGTTTTAGATTATTCAACCAACTAATGGTTTGGTGCTGTGCGGGTAAAGCTAGAAAATATCTTTGTTTAAATTTTCATATTTTTTTGGTCATAAATTTTGCATATTTAGAAGAAATACATCTAAATTTGGATTTTTAGGGCCTTCGTTTCCCGCATATATTTCAGTATTTGGCAACGCTCAGTAAAATTAACAAAGGGTAAAATATTTAATGAAAAAATTCTTTGTAATATTTTACAACAGGCGTTAAAAACTAATGTATCTAAAAAGTACATCTAGATTTTCAATAAGACTGCAAGTGATAACTTTAGTTTCTGCCTTAATAGCATTTTAGATCTACCGGATAAATTATTCGTAAAATTTCCGTTTCATTCCACTATTTCATTAACTAAATGTATTTATAAATATTGGTGTTCTTTTTTGTTTGTTAGTTGATTTCTCTAGTAAACAAACGAAGACCATGAAACTTAATTTTCTTGTAGAAATGTAAACCTAAATGAACATTACTGACTGCCAATGACCTGATAAAGGACAAAATGTTGATAGGAAAGTAGACATATATACTTACCAAAACCTTGAGTTAGTATATACTTCATTTGATGAGTTAATATAATAATAAACGTAGAGAAAATATAGTACAAGGATAAATTGTTTTATTAAAATCAACACAATCTTAACTTTTAACAATTTACCAACCAATTTTGAAATACCATTATTTTGATCACAAAATTACTAAATGACTTTTTAAAGACACATGGAAACGTGTATTCTAATTAAGTTAAAGGCGTCCTTTAACTTAATAATCCTTATACAGTTTTAGTAAAATTACTAAAATATCGATTTTAGTTTTAATATCAACAATATGCCAACAAATACCATTAACAACACTATGGGATACATATTTATGATATGTTTTGGGCCATTGGAATATATGCTCACCAAGGAGGTTAACCCGGGACACGTTGAAGAATCATTTCAAAAGATGCAGCAAATTTTTGAATGTTTAGAAGAATCGGTGGTTTTTGCTTGGTTAAGCATAAGTTAATTATATATTAATCTAACGTTTTTTTTTCAACTAGTGCTTATTTCGTGAATGGTAACACTTAGCTCATGTCTGATTTGACAGCTAATTAGTTTTATCCTTCCGCTGAACGAATATGGTTGTGTATACGCTTGAACAACGCTGGGAAATATTGCGACATTACTTTGAAAATCATGGTAATGTTGCAGAATGTCATCTTTTTAATGTAATCTTTTCATATGAAGCTCATTTTGATCTTGGCGGGTATGTAAACAAGCAAAATTGTCGCATTTGGGGCACAGAAAACCCGCACGCATACATTGAAAAGCCGATGCACCCAAAACGAGTCACTGTTTGGTGCGGATTTTGGTCCAGAGGCATAATTGGGGCATTTTTCTTCGAAAATGAGCAAGGAGTGGCCGTTACAGTCAATGGCGATCGTTATCGGGCCATGTTGAACGAATTTTTGTTCACAAAAATTGAAGAGGAGGATATTGGCAACATTTGGGGTTTCAACAAGACGGCGCTACGTGCCACACAGCCAAAGCTACACTTGATGTTTTGCGCCCTGTTTTTGAAGATCGCATTATCAGCCGCAGAGCTGATGTCGTTTGGCCACCTCGGAGCTGCGGTTTGACACCGTTGGACTATTATTTGCGGGGTGCCGTCAAAGATAAGTGTTACGCCGACAAGCCAGAGACAATTGACGCTTTAAAGGACAATATTCGGGAAGCCATTGGTGAAATACAGCTGCACACAATCGATAATGTGCTTAAAAATTGGACCGATCGTGTAGGCTACTGCATGGCCAGCTGAGGCAGCCATTTGAATGAAATCACTTTCCATTATTAACCGGAAGGATTTTACTTTCAAATAAAAAAAGAAATTTGAGAAAATATTCAGTAGTTTTTTTATAGCATTTTCAAAAAAAAATGTTATTTGGCGGACCCTGTATTATAAATTATTTTGTAATAAATAAAATGTAAATACAAGAACATTTGTAGTGTTTTAAGCGCTCGTTTGACCTAAAACGTGAATAAAAACAATATTATCGTTGTTATTAAGCATTTAAATAGAACAATTTTCATGAATTTGTAATTTGTTTATCACATAAATATGAAATTTATGAAATTTACACGCATGTAGTATGTAAAACACAAAATTTTGAGACATTTAAGTTTACACTCTTTACTAACTTTCTAAAGGGTGGTTAAATTTTAAGGGGCGATGTTAAATGTGAACCACACCTAAACGTCAAGTTTTTTTCTGCATTTCATTTGACATTTCTCAATTTCAGATTAACTCAATTTGAACCATGGCTATTCAAGCTTATTATGAAAATGGGCGTTCAAATCAAAATGCATTTCGTGCACTTCGTGTTTTTTTTTGGTCAGCATAATCGACCATAGCTGTCCACAATCGGGAGAAGTGTGGGAAAATTTCAGCAAACCGGGTCTGTGAAAACACCTGTGCATGATCGCCCAGTTCGTTCTGCGGAAAACATTGCTGTTGTTCACGATAGTGTTTCAGAATAGCCGTCAACTAAAACTAAAAATTGAGGATATGTATGTGCACGATATGTGGTTTCAAGAGGACGGTGCCACTTGTCATGCAGCTAACGAAACAATGGCTCGTTTGCGCGACAAATTCAATGGCCGTGTTATATCACGTGGTGGCGATGTCAATTGGCCACCAAGATCATGTGATTTGACACCGTTGGACTTCTTTCTTTGGGGTTATTTGAAAGAAAAGGTGTACGTCGAAAAGCCAGCAACAATTCAAGAGCTAAAGGATGAGATAATTTGGCACATTAACGTCATAGAACCTCAATTATGGAACATCGGGTGGAGGTGTGCCGCCGAGGTCGCGGCGGCCATTTGGCCGATATTTTGTTCCATACATAATTGAACCATACCATATTATCATAATAAAAAGAAATGACAATAATTTTAAAATAATTTGTGTTTTATTCAAAATCATCATCGGCCCTTAAAATTTAACCACCCTTTAGATATAAAGGTAGGCAATTAGTTACCCAGCAAAAATGAAGCAATAAAAGCACTACTATGGCAAAGGCATCACTTCTTTTCTGATGGTTTCATCGTGTCATAGGATAGAAGTATTCAAATATAGCTACTTCCATTACTCTTACTTTACTCCATGGAAGCAATGACAATGCAATGATTAGATATTCTGATGCATGAGTGGAAAATGTTCATATACTTTCTAATATGTAAGCTTTGATGAAAATTTATTTCATAACAATGCAGAAAAATAAGTTTATAGAAGCGAAATTTATACACTGATACACAAATACTTTTTATTATAACAAATACATAATTCTGCATTTGTCAAAATTTTAATGAATTTTAATGCATTTTTGGACAAATTTAAAATATTTTTGGATAATTTAAAAACTGATTGGACAATTTCACACAATTTTTAAATATTTTTGAACAATTTTAAATAATTTTTGGGCAATTTTAAAACCTTTTTGGACAATTTAAAATAATTTTTGGACAATTTTAAAACTCGATTTTAAAATTATTTTCGATAATTTTAAAACATTTTTACACAATTTTAAAATTATTTTGGGAAATTATACATTTAAGCTGGAAATAATGCAGTGATTAATAAAATACAAAGTGATTGAAAAAAAAAAAAAAAATATAAAAGATCTTCAGAACTATTTTCACATTGAAATTTTTGACTTGAATAAAGAAAAGACAATATTTTGTATAAATGCTTTAGATTAAGATAATATACGAATTACTATCACCTATACTTTAGAAGTAATGAAGGGTGATTTTTTAAGATATACATAGGCTTTATATCCAAATCACTACAATTTGAAATATGAACATATGAATGCTTTTGGGAGTTCCTTAGAATAACAACAAAAAATCATAAAAGAATGTTAACTGAAGTTTAGGAAACAATGAAAGAAGTTATAGCCACACAATGACTACTATTTTTTGCTGGGTACCCAGCATTATGAAAGTAAATTTATATAAAATTTTATTAGAGTGTATCTTTATTTGTTTGTCTTGTCAGAATTAAACTCACATAGAACTGTGGTGTAGGTAGAGTATTCAAAAAACCGGCCTTTTGGAAAAACCGGTTTCGGGTTTCTTCGAAAAATCGAATTTTAAAAAAACCGGTTTCGGTGTCGGTTTTTGCAGAAAAAACCGGTCAACCGGGTTTTTCAGTTTTATTTTAAATTTGAATAAAAAGCTTATATAATTCGTTGTTTTAATTACAAACAAAAATAAAGAAATTTAATATATAAAGTAATCAAAATAATATATAAAAAAAAAAATATTTTATAATATATTTTTATTGTATTTCATTTAAACATTTATTTATTGGTTTTAATTTTTTTTAATATAATGTTTTAAAAATTAATATTATAAAATTATATTCATATCAAATGAATAAAGATTAAGTTTGTAAATTGGGTAAACTAGGTACGTTAGTAATTTGAACGTTTGAATATGTAAAAAGAAAATCTATTTTTCAGTTCTAAAATAATATTTTAGAAATAACATGCAATTTAAATGTTTCGTTTTAAGATGATTTTTTGTTTGCTTTTGATACAGCTAGAAGTGGAAAATACTCTTTCACTAATAGTAGATGTTGGACAAATAGTCAAAAGACAATTATATAAATTGTCCAACTTTTCAGTTCTTTCGTCGCATTTATCAAGATATATGAAATCATCATATGTGACCTTCTCCGAGAAAAGGGACCTAGCGTGTCAAAAAACGGGTTTGGACTTAAGAGTGGATTCTGATACCTAATAGGGTGCAGAATAAGATGAAATCAATTAGATTTCTGATAAAAATTTATTTACCCCATAAAAATGTACAAAACGATCTTAAAAAAACGATAAAAATGAGAAAAACATTAAAATTTACTTTTTTTGATTTTTTGATTTTTTGGTTTTAAATTGTTTTTAAATTGTCTACGTCACCACATAGACAAGACGTCACCAAAGTCGGCACCCAATCATAACTAACTATACCAAATCGCATCTTCCAACAGAAGGTGTGTTCACAGTGATAATGCGTTATGAAACTTTAAATTCGTTTTTCTCAAAACTTCATTTTCATACACTAGGTCCCTTTTCTCGGAGAAGGTCACGTATAATGATGAATGATTTTGTACAGTCTCTTTTTTAGGATTTTGAATACTGTTTATTGTGTTATTTAGATCAGAAATTAAACTATTTGAATTTCGAATATCCAAAGTTAAGTCTTCATCGGAATCTATCAGACTTACATCTAAACCTTCATAACCAAATAAACGATTATAAGTGTTCGGAAAAAATAAAAGAGACCAAGTAACCCAGTTGGTGATGTATTTAAAAAAACCGGTTAACCGAACAAAAAAGACCGGTTTTCGGTTTTCTTCGAATTTACAAAATATTCGAAACCGATCGGTTTTTTAAAAAAAAAACAGGTTGACCGGTTTTCGGTTTCGGTTTTTGAATACTCTAGGTGTAGGGCATTATATAGTTCGACCGACTTTAAAATTTTAACTTGCTTTTTAATTGAAACATGCCATTTTTTTTATGGATTTTACCCCATAGTATCTCACCTTAGTTATGTTGAATGTTTTTGGTGTGTAAAAAGGCAAATAAAAAATGCATATTGCATACAACTACAAAAGCACAATACATTTCTCAGCATTATTGTTAACTTTACGACTTAACTTTTCAGTGCATGTTGTTGGTGTTCTACGTGTACATTGTATGGAATTTATGCAACTTTTACATGCGCCACCACCATAGCTATGCGAAAACACTAACTATCACGTTAGTTGCCTGTTTGGTGTTCTTTATAACTTTACTAACTAAACCTTAATGCCAACGACCTCCTGTTGTTTTTCAGTGAAAATTACATACACGCTTTAGTTGTTAGTTCGCATATGCCTAAAGATACAGCAAAATAAAAAAAAAAACCAACACTACCAACAATGCATGGAATTTGTTATAGATGGTGTTGTGTGAATTGTAGTTTGAACAGCCATACTAAAGGAAACCATATTGCAATAATATCCTTTAGCATGACTATGATATCATAAAATATTATGCTGTATAAATATTAGGGTCATTCTAAGGAAAGTAAATTACGAAAATCAATAGTTCGTCAACATTAGAATTAAAATTATATGTCTGTAATTTAACAGAAATTCTTATAAGTTATGGCATTAAAATTAAAAAGTTTTTTTTTTTTAAATTTATATTTAGTAAATCTTTAAAATTTTTTAGATGAAATCAATTAAATTTCATTAAAATTTGTTTATTAAAGTACTTCTAACTTTTAACTTTAATATTTTTTTTATCAACTTTAGTATTAGAACTAATAAAGAAAGGCAGGAAAGCTCGGTATAACGACTACTGTATATGATGAAAACGCCATGTAACGAAAGACCAAATTGTTTGCATTAACTACTTTATATACCTACAAAAAAAAAAAAAAAAGTAGCAATAGAAGAGAAAAAGAAGCAGTGATTTCGATTCCGGTGTTGTGAAAATTTGGATCGGAACTTATGATTTTTACATAGGGGTGTCATTGGGTAGAAGCTTACTTTTATGATCCTTTTTCATTGCATCTAAAACCCTTCTTATGGTTTGGTAAAAATGAAATCTTTTGATATTCTATTTGAGAGTATCAAAAGATCTCATTTTTTAAATTTTTTATTTAAATTTTGATGCATATAGAAACAGTTTTGTAGGATCAATCAAAAATGTTCTATATCAATGGTCCTAAGTAGACGATTCGTAACAGACAACAAACTGGCAAAATTTAGTTAAGCATACTAAACAATTTTTCCATCTTATATAAGTCATTTGGCATCTTTTTCTTAAGTAAAATTGTTTGATACAACTGAATATATTTATAGACAAATAAAGATGCAAGGTACAAAAAGTGCATTTCGGTAGTTTACAATGCTTTCATTAGTTCACATTCAGTAATCGAGCCTTATTTTTTAAATTACTTTATTCAAAGTAAAAATTAATACACTTGAATCACTTTAACCTGATAACTTCTTTCTTTAGAAATTCTTTTTCTTTAGAATGGGAAAATTAGAACTAAATGATACTTTGGAATCAATGAAAAATTGATTCCTTAAGAATCACTTCTATTTATTTTTGCTGGGTAATAAATATTTTTACTCAATTTATCTATCTGAATTGGACTGAAATGGTATTGAGACACACAAAGCCACAAATATCAAATTAAGATTTGGGTTTCGGATTTTATATGGGACCTTAAATCATGTCTTCAAATTTAAAGAAAATCGGGCTATATTTGGATCTAGCCTCCTATAAACCAACTTTCTGTATATTTGCCTTAATGATTTTTTTTTTGCAATTTTTACAGATTTACCTCTATATTTTCCCCCTGTTCTCAAAAAAGTATAAGTTTCCCGAAATTTGATTCAAATTATACTTGAGCGTTCCCGAATTTATTTTTTTCCTTTTTTTTAAATTATAAATAATACTGTACAACACTTTTTTGGTGAGAAATATTATGTATGTAGGAACAGTTAAATTTTATGGCTGTTTCAACTTTACATTTATTTAATATTATACTGCTAAAGTGTAAAAGTTCATCTGAGTTAAATTCAGTATTTGGATACCGATAATGAAATTGCATAAGGAATATTTTCGTAGATCATTATTTTCCTGCTGGCATGTTTTTGAGTCCCTTTAGTCCTTTTTTAAGAAATGACAAAAAGTCTCCTAAAACGGCCATTTTATGTATTAAAATGTTCTGCGAATGTTTTTTCTTTTTTCTAGGAGTTGCCAAAAACGAAAAATTTATTCGGTGGATGTAAAATCGTTAAAAAGCTCGTTTGTTTTTTTGATAAAAAATTATATTGTATATGTGGCAATTTTCGTTAAAAATTTTAAACGCGATTGAGGCTTTTTTGTAAAATTGTCTAAAATAATAATTTTGCATATTAGATTTGTGTGAAAAAAATTGCACTAAATTTTTACGTGAAATTAATTATCGTGAAAAATATTCTTCTTTTTTATATGGACTATATACAGAATAAAATTACACAATTATTTTTCTAATATTGAACATCTTTCATGTAATATTTTTGTAAGTACAAACAAAAAATATTTTTAAAAAGGCACCAACAATGGAATTTGTAAATACAAAAAACTATTTGTTTTTTTTTTTGTAACCTAAATTTTTATTTTCACATAATTTTTAATTTGAAAAATAACAATTTACAAACATTTTAAACAAAAAATTTCAAAAAATTGAATTTGATTTTTTTAATTACTAAAAATTTTGTGATACTTTATTTGGTGTAATTTATAAGACAACATTGTTCCTGTATTTATCTGATTCCATAAGTAAAAAAATTTAGCTATAATCATGTGTGGCCTGATCTTATAGTATATTATAATATATATTTACATATGTCAGTATGCATTTCCATATATAATTATATATAACATTAATTTTTTTAAAAGTTACCATATATTATGCCATATAAAGTTAAATTTTAAGAGCCGATGTTGAATGTGAACCACACCTAAACGTCAAGTGTTTTTCTGCATTTCATTTGACATTTCTCAATTTCAGACTAACTCAGTTTGAACCATGGAAAGATACAGAATCGAGCAACGCGTTAAAGTTATTCAGACTTATTATGAAAATGGGCGTTCAAATCAAAATGAACTTTGTGATTTTTTTGGTCAGCATAATCGACCAAATGTGTCCACAATCGGAATAATTGTGCACATATTTCTGCAAATCGGGTCTGTAGGAAATAAGAAAACACCTGTGCATGCTCGCCAAGTTCGTTCTGCGGAAAACATTGCTGTTGTTCGCGATAGTGTGGCAGAATAGCCGTCAACTTAAACTCGCCAGATCATAACGGAATCCTTGTAGCCAGAAATTGAGGATATGGATGTGCACGATATGTGGTTTCAACAGGACGGTGCCACTTGCCATGCAGCTAACGAAACAATGGCTCGTTTGCGCGACAAATTCAATGGCCGTGTTATCTCACGTGGTGGCGATGTCAATTGGCCGCCAAGATCATGTGATATGACACCGTTGGTCTTCTTTCTTTGGGGTTATTTGAAAGAAAAGGTGTACGTCGATAAGCCAGCAACAATTCAAGAGCTAACGAATGAGATAAGTCGGCACATTAACGTCATAGAACCTCAATTATGCCTCAGCGTCATCGAAAATTTGGACCATCGCATGGAGGTGTGCCGTCGAGGTCGCGGCGGCCATTTGGCCGATATTTTGTTCAATACATAATTGAACCATATCAAATTACCATAATAAAAAGAAACGACAATAATTTCCACAATAATTTTTGTTTTAATCAAAATCAACATCGGCCCTTAAAATTTAACCACCCTTTATATTTTGTATATATTCTATTATATGTATAGAATTATATATAACAATATTTATAATTATATATGACCGTGTAAGCCATATTTTCTTATATATGACTTATACAAAACCATGTATACTTATATATGACTTATACAGTACCATATATAATTATATATGTTATCTTATATTTAAGATATAATAATATATGGTCCATTATTAAAAATATTTTTCAATATGGTATGAGATATAATTGTATATGATAGAATATATGGTCCAATATAAGAAATATATTTTGATAGGGTGTAAGATATAATTTAATATAGTACAATTTTTGCAAACAAATTTGATATAAGATATAATTACATATAATTATATTTGGGTCTATGTCAATAGTTTCGAATCCCAGCCAGGGAGATATTTTTTTTAGTGTTCTTTAAATTTTTTTATATTAATATTTTTCTTGCAAAACTTTCAAATTTAACTCATTTCGTTACCTCCCTAGAATTTTTTGATATAAGATATAATGAGTTTATAACAATCTTGGTACATATAAAATTATATATGATCTTTGTTTTCAAAACTCCAATAACACAGGTCGTGAAAATCTATATATGTTTTTGTTTTAAATATAACTATTTATCTACATTTTTTTCCACTCCATATGATATTAATATATATTATTATATATAATATTATATATAGTTCTATATACGAGTAATTATAGAAAACCAGATAAGTACAGAACCAATTTAGTCTTATTAATTCCGCCATGGTATGTGGAAATTTTCCGAATACAATTATAAGAAAAATGTAGCCTAATGAAGTCAGCAACACACTGCTGAGTGCTTAACTCACTACTACTCTGGCAGACCGAGTTCAAATCCTGGCGAAAGCCATTAGATTCGGAATATATATTATATTGTTGGAACTATTTGTCCGATAAATTTGGATTTTACATAATCCCTAAATATATTGCTGGATCTAATTTGATCAGCCATTTTTAGAATCAATTTAGATCAGCTAGATATTAAAGAATATTAAAGTGGATAAAATTAAATATTGCGCCAGAAAAATGTTTTTTTTAATCGGGTCTATATAATTATATAAAGTATTATATATGATTATATTTGACTATATACAATTATTTATAATCGTATCTTCCTTTCCTGGAAAAAATATGCAGAAAGAAATAATATTTGAAAAAAAAAATCACTACTAACAGGACTTAGGACTTATATAAATTTATGTACCTAGATTATTATAAACTGTTTATATCTGATATGACATTAAACATTTCTAACTATTGTTGTCACGAAATGGGTTAAAATTCTAAAGTTTTGTATAAAAATATTAATAAGAAAATAAAAATAATTAACTCCAAAATATTATATTTTAATCTCCCTGACTGGGATTCGATACCATTGACATGGAAGTACATATAATTATATCTTATATAATATTAAAAATACCATTGATATGGAATCATATGTCTCAAATTTGTTGGCAAATATTATAACATGTATAATTACATTTTTTGTTATACCATATCAAAAAAATTACTGATGTGGGATCATATATTCAGTCATATTAATTATATCTTATACCATATTAAAAAATTGTTTTGATAAGCCACCAAATATTATTATATCTCAAATATGTGATAGCATGTATAAATATATATGGTTTTCTAAAAGTCATGTATGATTCTCTAAAAGACATATATAAATATATATAGAGCCCTGTATGAGGCATATATAATGTTATATGATATAAAATTTATTTATTTATTTTATTAAACATATAATTACAAATTATATCTTAATTCCCTAACCGAGCACTAGCAACGAAGGCCTTCGGCTCGTTGTAGCGATAACAGACCAGAGCCTTTGATGGGAATCGAACCCACGACCCCCGCACTGATAAGCTAGCACGCTACCAACTAGCCTACCGGGGCGCTCATATAATATATAACATAACATTTTATATAACGTTTAAAAATTTAAAAATATCAATATACATTTGTATGTACTGCACAATATACGATAATTAAAAAAATATGTAATATATATTTATATATGGTTATGTATACCGGCATTAGATAATATAAAATTTTATTAAAAAAAAAATCTTAAGCTCGAATAATTGTGTTTATATTGTAATAAATAAAACTTTAAGCGGCCATAAAATTTGGCTGTATCCACGCAGCGCCAAATGCTTTGGAGATTTTACTATTGCAACAACGTGTTTTTACAGTATGCTGAGGCAAAAAGAACTCTGCGACGCCCAGGGTACGTTACAAACTATTTGTTTAACCCTACGCATTCGTCCAGAATACGAATCATACATGCCCGAGATCATTACTCCTTCCTCTGCATACTGTAATTAAAACTTACACCAATTTTTGGCTTGGTTGGCAAAAAATTTTAATAATCAGAAAATCCTGTTAAATAAAAAAATAAATATCATCAAAAAATAGCGAAATGTTATCAGGTTTGAACCCGCCTACTTCTTTCATTTTTATGAAATATGAAAAAAATTGTTTCATATTATTTTAGTGTCTTTTACCCGCACAAACTTTTTAAAAAAGTGGGAAAACTTAAAAATCTTTAGTGATAGATGGGAAAATTTGCATGTTTTTTGGGAATACCTTACTGTATATAAATCGTGTAATATTTTACAATAGTTTTATGTTTGTTATTGCCGCATAAGTTAGTGGTAGAAAAGTTATTAAAACATGCAACAACTTATTTGATGTTTTTTTTGTTAAACAAATAACATTAGTGGCACATTAATGTCTTTTTCATTACAATGATGAGGACTTTAAATAGTTGATTTTTACTATTTTTGGTTAAAAACAATTTTGACCAGCACTATGAAATTTCAAATTGTTTGTATTTAAGTAAAATATCAATAGAATTTCCACATATTAGTTTTTTTGTTTTTTGAAATACGTTCTTTAACAGGCAATTATGTTACAAACATCTATAAATTTTTCTCTTTCCCCAGTTATAGTAATTATATTCGGAAATATTTCTTATGTTCGTTCATGTATTTAATTTACCTGTATCTCATTCGTACATGGGGGAAAACACTAGTTTGAAATTGACCCTCCAGCACAGCCGAATCAAATCTAGGATCCAGCCATGAATTGGAGGCGGCACGTTCAAAAGCTATAGGCAACATAACGCTACAGCAGGAATGGCGACGACCAGTTTGACTTAAATAAGTTTGTATGTGTGGAGCTAAAGCGATTTGTATGTCATCGGTGGAATTGTAACGACTGTCATTGGCCAAAACACCAGGTGGCATGGCGGTAAAGCTGACTGATTGTCGACGCGACTGGAATGAGAAAGAAAAGCAACAACCATAAAAATATTTATAAACATTAAAACATTCTGTAGTACTACATGGCGTATAATTAATATTTTATTACTTATACGTCTCGGTATTTTTTGAAGCCAAAAAATATAATTAATCATACGCTACGTGATACTTTTGTTTTATCCCTATTAAATTGAGATTTTATTTATCAGCTTTTATTTACTCTTAAATTTAATTATATTTTTTTTTTATTTTTTCTTTTATATTTTGTATGTACTTTCAGTTTATATGGTTGACAGACCAAAGCAATTAAAACTATAAATGACCTTATGATATATTTTTCCCTTACTCATTTTATTGATATTGTACACAAATTTTTATTTTTTTGTTTTACGGTTTTGTACAATGGGTCAGAATATTCTTATTGGAAGTTTAATCTTTCTAGTATTTAACGTCTTATTGCACTAATTTTTATTAGTAATAAAAAGAAAATTATGTACTGGGGGAAATTACTAGTGTGTCTTTTTCGCGTTTAAGAATTGAAAAAGGGATCACTATTTCACTTTTAAGGATTTAAAACTGATTTCGAAAATTACCCCGTTTTTCGATTTTTGGCTTTTTTTCATGTTCGTTAAAAAAAGTATGCAATACAAATGGGTAGCAAAGGTAATATATTTTGAACATCTCTCCAGTAGAGTATGAAAATTATAACAAAGTTTTCAAACAAATAAGTTTAGAATGATTTTGTAATCAAATTTAATTCAGCCAAAAAGATTATAACTGAATGTTTTTTTTTTATTTGGTCTAATTTACTTTCTCCTAATTTAAACAAATTTCTTGGGATAAGATATGAGTACCTATAGCAGATATAGCAGTTCATGAAGTGTAGAAAAAATCAACAAAATTTCGTTGAAGTAGTTTCCCTTCGGGAAAAGGACATATCCCAGGACACATCATGCGATCAGTTAATTGTGATAGGGACCGGTAACCCGACCGGTTTTACTTTAACATGGGCTTTTCCTAGGAGTGGATCAATCGCCCTCTGTGACATGTCACATGTCAAATTAAAGCAAATTTGTCAATTTATTGATAAATAGCTTCCAAGGCGATAATCGGATTGAAAAGTATTGTATGAAGAATTGATATAAAATTTAATAAACTTAAATTAAAATATAAAAAATTTTAAATCCAGTGTTTTGGTCCTGAGATATTTTTATTTAATTAAAATCACTTTCTTTAAAATTAAAAAAATTGGCAATATCCCAAAAACTGTTCTACTTTTGGACTTCATTTTTGGATTCAGCGCTTGATTTTACATAGGTAATGAAGGCAATATATCGTGATACGCAAAATTGTTCCAAATTTGTGAACCAGTGTAATAAATGTAAAAGTAAATAAAAAATAAATCAAATATGAAGAAAGCAATACAAATCTTTATTTCTTTCTTGAACTTTGTTATAAAAAACGTTGAAAAAATAAGAACTACCGTACTAACGCATCAGACCAAGCACACAACCTCAAAATAATATAAGTTATGAGTATGATGAGTACTTCAAACTTAAGAATAAGTATGAGGTTCGACAAAATTTCAGTAAGTATAAATACGTATATGTACATTAGTCATGAATCATCATTTAACTCTACTCACTATGTCACTATTCATTGCAGATCTCTTATTCATATTAAATTATATTTTTATTTGTGAAAGCCAATGATCAGTTGTTGAATTTAATATTTATGTTCCACATATATATTCATACGTTCTCCAAAAATTTTTTTTAAGAAAAATTTTATTTTAAGTTTTTTCAGGTGTCGAACCTTACAGGCAAGAAAAAAGTGCCGAATTAGAATATAAAGTATTTTTGCAAGACAATTTTAAACCAATATGTATCGTTAGGAGGAGATGCTATGAGAGTTGTAGGTTCGATTTCCGGTCACAGAAAAAAATATTTCATATAGAGACAATTTAAAAATAAAAATACTTTGATTAATAGATACAAAACTAACCACTGATGAGTCCTTGGGTGAGACGAAACAACGGCAGTCTGGTAATCAAAATATTTTGGCCATCTGCCTATAAATGAGCACTTTAAATATTTTTAATTAGTTAACTTTTTCAAATGCAAAATGATTTTTTGGAATCCACAATTTAAAAATCAGAGTTTTTAAAATGTTTAACAAATATATTATGTTTTGAATACGTTATGTAATAGTTGGTTTTTTGTGATAGTTTCTTTTGTACAATTCTGCTGGTTTTCTAACCCATAGTGATTTGCTTTGAAACTATAGAAAATATGAAAACGTATGATAAAATTGTAACAAATAGGAATCAATGCATTGGCTGCATCTTAAATATAAAGAAAAATGTTGGACTTTCCAAATGGGAAGTAAGCCTAGTTTAAATGTCCCAAAAATATCTTCGAAATTTATTATAATTGAAAATTGTGGTAAAAATTTAACTCTGATTATTTTTAGATATGTTAGCCTCATTTAAGTTCTTGCAGATTGTACACACTCAAATAAATATGTTTGTAAAAGTAACAGAAAAATATTTAATTGCTACAGAAAATTTAACAAATTTTTAACCAGCAGACCGTTTAACTAAATGTGTCTGTATTTTTTTTTTTTTTTTGTAAAATGAAAGTTGTAGAAAAATTAATATATGTTATTAAAAATTTGTTAAATTTTTATAAATTCAAATCAATTATATAAAATCTGCCAATTTTTTTTTTTTGATAATAATTTGTAATATTAAGATTTATTTTATAAAAGTCAAATTCATTTTAAATATTGTTTGACTTTTTTATTTAAGATTATACAAAATTTTAACATAAAAAACTTTGCTCTTAATTATAAAAAAATAATAACAATTTGTGCTAATTTTAGCAACTTGGTTTAAAAAAATTAGTAAAAATATTTTGTCAAAATCTGCAACGAAAATTACTTAAACAACTGTAATTTGCAAATAAAGGCTAGAAAGAATATTTACTAAAAAAAATAATTTTGTACTTAAAATTGGTACAAAGCTGTAAAGTGGGATATTAAATCTTCTCATATTAAACCTTATTAAAATTCGAACCTACAAGAAAAGATGTACAACTATGTCCTAGTTTTGGCCAATAGTCGGTTTGGAAAAGAGTATGTTTTACTTGCAATGCCCCTCTTTCAACTTAATCTAACTGAAATGTACTGAAATCGTATACTAATGTTATATTTTATTTGCATTTAAAAACTTTTATTTCAATTGATCCTTTATAACACAGAAAAAACAGATTCATTGCGACAACCGAATTCCTTGCCAACTGAATAATTTGGTTGTGGGAATCAAATATATCCTGAAACAATTAAAATATTTTGTTTAACTGAACTTCTATTGTATTTATTTCGTTGTATTAATTGAATTTCTGTTGAAAAAATTAAATATATCGGTGGCCCCAAGCGAACCTTTCGATTGGCTGTCGAAAAAAATCTGTTTTCACTGTGTGCAGATAAAATATTTATTGTCTTGTATATTCTTTAAATTTTCCACAAAATTAAGCCTAAAATTATTACCTAAAGTTGCTTTCCCATTTTTGCTTTTTACCCACATACAAAATATTATAACCCTTAAGGGCAGATAGTGTTGTTTTAAGGTCGTCCTTGACCGACTATATTATTATTTTGATTTAACTGCTTTTCATCACATTCTTTCCGCTTTAATGATGGTATTAACAATAAATAGTATATTGGCTTATATTAAAGCTTTCAATAATATTTTTTATTGTTTTATTTTTCTCATTCCGTCTCTAGACAACAAACAATTTATCTAAACCAAATTCAAACAACAACCAACAAACATATGAGGCCTTCTTAGTAATTGTCCTGATAAAAAATAAAATGTATATTGTATAAATGTCAAATCGTTTTTAGTTATTCCATCATTTAACCAAATATTCAATAAAAAATTATATATTTTTCCTATACTATGAGGGCGAATCACTAAGTCCGTGACTTTTTTAATGAAACACGGTTTTTTTTTTGCAAAAAAAAAAAAAAATATTTTTCAACGTAATCTCCTTTTAGCTCAATACACTAAGACCGACGTTTCTCTAATTTTTGTATTCCTTCCAAAAAACAGGATTTTTCGAGGTCCATAAAATAGATATTTGTTGGAGCTAAATCTCTTTCCACCCAGTCATTTCTTTAGGTTTAAAAATAGGAAATAGTCAATGGGGGCTAAATCCGGAGAATATGACGGATGAGGTACCAATTCGTAGCCCAATTCATGGAATTTTGCCAATCCTTATAAGTTGTCACACGATTACTTTTATGGTCAAGTGAGAGCAAACGCGGCACCCATCATTTTAAATCGAAACCACACTGTCATATAAAATGCCTATGGCATCAATATTCTCACGCACTTTTACTCTTCGATCGACCAACACCATATCGTGGATTTTTCCAACATTTTCGGGTGTATATGGTGCAGAGTCCCCATATTATTTATCAAGTTTTTGCTTGGTTTGATTGACGGGTTTTTTCGCTAAAAATAATGTTTAATGAGCACTCGAAATTCATTTTTTCCATTTTTAAAAAAAATCCACGAGGTTGTATGTTTTGAACAGCTGCTAAACGCAAAGTGAATGATGGAACTTGATCAAAATTTGACAGTAAGCTATTAACAGGTGGTACTTAGCAGGAGCAGTGTTGCATTTCATATAACTACGATGGAAGTTCGAAAAGTCACGGACTTATTGATCCGACCTCGTACCTAAAACATTGTATATATTACAAAATTATTAGTTTTGAGTGAATATTTGGATCATACAATATTGAATAAAAATGTTATTCTCTGAAACGAAGCCGAGTAATATGTTGAAACTTTCGGAATCAGCATTGAATTTTTTTTTTTGAGTAATAAAACAACAATAACTTTTGGGCGATTTATAGATAAATTGGAGCCATCTATTACAATAAAAATTTAAAACTAGTTCATAATTTTTATAATTTGTTATTCTTTTATATTAATTAATAATATATTTGCCTGTATTTAACCAGGCCTACTTCACACACATTCGTATAATTACTGTAAGTTTGATATTTCTCCGTCATACTTTAATGTAGCAGGGCAGTTGGTATGAAAAGCTGCATATGAATGTTTTTTTTTTGATTATTAAACTCTTTCTTTTTTAACACCTTCAGAACTACTAGAGAAGCCTTTGTCTGTTGCAATAAATCCCAGAAATTGGATTTTGATAGAGTAATATGGATTTTATGAGTGATCCGAAATTTTCGACCTTTTTTATATTTTAAGCATAGTAAATTGTTTTTCCCGTGGACAAATTTTCCTCAAACTTATAATGCTGCAAATTATATTTTAAATTTCAAAACTGAATAATTGTTATATATTTTATAAGAAAGGCAAAATCCCAATAAACCCAAAATGTACGTAAGTTTTTTATATTAAACTTACGCACACAATTTTCACGTGAAACTTATTATTTTTTTCATGTGAAAACGGAACATCTTACTATAGTTTAATAATACAATTATTTTGTTATAAAACATTTTCTAGAGATTTAATATGTGCTTTTGTACTCGTATAAAAAATAGATTTCCTGTAGAGTGAAAAATAAACATCGACATATGTAGACAAGTGCATTAAGAGGTTAATGTGTAAGCGATCTAAATAGAAATACCCTGCGAGAAAAAAAGGGGTCAGTTGGGAATCGGGACCTGTCCCGGGATAGGTGAAAACTCTACCGGTTCCGAAAAAACATATCATGAGATAGGTGAAAAGAGTACCGGTTCCTAAATTACCTATCACGTGACCGGTTTAAAAATCACGACTTGTCCTTTTGGACCTGTCCTGTGATATGCCACAGAGGGCAATTGACCCCCTCCTAGGACAAGCCCATGTTAAAGTGATCGGTCCCGTGAACGGTCCCTATCATGTGACGTGTCCTGGGATAGGTCCTTTTCCCGCAGGGTAGCTATTATCCTATAAATCACAAAAAAAATGAGCGGGGTCAAATATGCTAAAATTATTTTTTATATTTGAATTTATATGTAATACGAATGGATCTCTTGATCAGAAAGATATTTTCATGGGCCATTAATTAATTAAATCCGTTCTGGAAAACTGTTCTGAAAAATACTTGTTGTGTATGTTTAACACCAAGTATAGTTTTCATCTCACAAATGTTAAATAAAAAAGCGGTAGAGTTGAAAAGAATCCTACATATTGTATATCGTATACAAAATAGCTAACAAAGTGTTGCTTCTTTAAACCAATATTTTTTGAATGGAATTTATTTCACATGTTTGTGTGTGTGTGTGTGTTCGTTGTGCTTAATATTTTTATTGCTGCAAATTTGTATTTGTGTTCTGGTTGTTGAAATTTGTTAGTGTCGTAATTGCTTTAAACATGCTTGGTATCATTTAATATATATATTTTTTTTTGGTTTTTGTTTGCATTTCCCATTTGACTTCTTGGGCACGTGTTAACTTTTTTCCTCACAATTTGTATTCTTATGCTACAAAAAAATTAGTATTTTGTTTTTTTTTGCTTTGTACTAAAATGGTAGTGCTTTAATGTATATATAAATTTTAGGATAATATTTTAACTAATGTTTCAAAATTAGCATAACAAAATAATTTTTTAAAAGTAAATTGTTTTTTTTTTCAATAAAAAATTTCACTCAAACTTTAATGGCCTCAAGTAGTAATTTTAATAGTTAAAATTTCTAATTTTTTATTTTATAAGAAAGAAATAAAAGAAATAAATAATATTTTTCTACAAGGTTTGGCAATAAGTATCACCCCGTTTTTAAAAATGAATGCACGATAATTATGGCAAACTTTTTTTTAGACAGTACCACTTGTCACACTGCACACGACACAATGTGTATTTTGCATTTCTAGCATTTCGGTGATTTGAAATCAGATGATAGTTTTTGTCCAACCCTGTATATTAATTCCGCATGAAAACAAATTGAACTAAATTTTAACGTGAAACTCATTCTTGTGAAAAATATTTTGTTTTATGTAGAATATAACAGTTTTTTCATCATTTAAGCTCCATATAAAAAAATGGGCTTCCAGAATAATGGAATTCACGGAAAAAATTAATACAGTTTGTTTCCATGCAAATTTAATAGTAAAAAGTCACATTATGGGGTTATTGTGATTGTGCCTTTCTTATAAAATAAAAACAGTTATATAATTTTACAATTTTAATTACGATTAAAAGGCACTTAAGTTCAAGAGAAATGTTTTCACGGACCCAGTCCATATAAACACATAAGGGCATATATTGATACTCAGTAGAATCAAATATTTTGTACGTTTTTCTCTATAAAATAGAACCATTTGTAATAAAATAAAGTTCGAGGAGGTAAAGTTACATTCAAAAAAGTTTGATAGTTACTACTTTACAGTTGTTTGTGAAACAATCAATTGTCATTGTTATTACTTGTAATTACGGTGTTTTTTTACGGATTTATTTTTCATTTGCATTTATTTTTCAAAGAAATATTTATTTTTAAATTTTTTTTTACATACATTTGTTCAAAATGATTTACTGTCATTTACTGATTTTTTCAATTTTATTTATTTTTCATTTGATTGAAATTCAATAAAAATTTAATCGCATAAAAAAAGGATTCAAAAAATTCCATTTTTTTTTTTATTTAAATTATTTGTTTATAAATTATTTATTATTTGTTTATACCCATGTAAAAATCGAAATATATATGAACATTCATGATCATACATGGGCTTGTATATGATCATACATGGGCATACATGGTCATTTACGTCCATACATTATCTCGTATATGGCCATATATCTTTGGATCCGAAATTTGAGGGTATATGGTGATATATGTGCATATATTATCATACATGCTCATATATTATTCATGTATGCTCGTATATGATCATATACGTCCATATACCCTCAAATTTCAGATCCGAAGATATATGATCATATATGAGATCATGTACGGTCATATATTGAACAATGTATGGACGTATATGACCATGTATGCCCATGTATGATCATATACAGGCCCATGTATGATCATGTATGCTCATATATATTTCGATTTTTACATGGGTATAAAAAATTATTTCAATTCTAATAACGGGAACTTTATAAGCACACATAAGACCATTCACACAACATTTGCTTATAGACTGTGGGAGTCCACAATTTTCAGATTAAAAACAAAAAACCACAACAATTTCAAATATATGAATAATCCTTTAATTTTGCGGAACTGGCAGGTCAAATTTTAACATTAATTTTTAACTGATTTTAAATAAAATACCTTTTTTTAATGATATTTTCTGTTATTCCAACGTACAAACTATTTTAAGTGTAGTGACATCTAACGGGTAATAGCAGACATATTAAGATATTAAATATTAACAATAAATTGTGTAAAATTTAACAAATGGTTTTTTAAATATTATTTATTTTTTAAATATTATTTATAAATAATTCTTAAAATTTACGCTCAAAATAAAACAATGAAAATTTTTGGTGTGTTGTTAACTGAAGACAACTGAAATCTTTGTTGAAATCAGTGTTTAAACATCTAAGTGTTTAGAAATAAGTCAAATCGATTTGATAATAATTTGAATTTTTACTAACGTATTATTTTAAGTGTAGTGTCAAATTAAACATTTGTGACGGGATAAAAAAAATTGTAGACCAAGCAAATATGAAAAAAAAAAATCCATTGAAAAATAAAATAGTTATAACAAAATTAAAAATATTACATATAACAACTATTAATCGTGAAAGGGTTAAATGAATTTTGTATATGAAAATCTTTGTAAAGTTTAAATACGTGCCAAACGATGTCTTAAAAGTGATTCTTAGATATTTATCTAATTTCCCAGCTAAAACAGGGGTTTAACTACTTACTAGACTATTTACTCGCTTAATTACTTTTGTTCGCGATGTCCCAAAAGTAATGAGTGGTCATTACCTTCTCACTTACAAAAAACACAATGTAATGGGTGACATCGCGAACAAAAGTAATTAAGCGAGTAAAAAGCCTGGTAAGTAGTTGATACCATGTTTTTGCTGGGTTATACATACACTCATAATATTATGTATTTTACTGTTTGTGTGCTAGTTTAATAAAAAAAATTTTTGTTAAATTAAAAATACTATTTTGCAAAAGAATAATAATTTCAATTTTTTATACATTTATTTGAAATAATTTACTCTCATTTAAACATTCTTTTTTAGTTTAATTTATTTTTTTTATTTAAAATAAATTCATTTATTTTTACTGAATCATTCATTTATTTTTACTGATAGGAAAAATTTTAATATTTATTATTAACGGAGTAATCATTTGTTTTTACTGATTTGTCAGTTGTTTAAATAACATTTAAATAATATACACCATTTGATTGAAATGATATTATAATTTCTTTTAAATCGTATTTTTTTTTTGTTTTAACTTACAAATAATTTTAAGTGTAGATTACAACTGTCTTTAAAATACATAATTTTAAATTTTAATAATAAATAAATTACGCCAACAAGGTCGTGACAATGAAACGTCTCTGACAATTTAAGCTTAATTAAAATTTAAAAAAACACAAACAAAAACTTTTTTGATAAGTTGGCAAAAACAACATAAAAAGCTTAAATAAATTTGATTTTCTTGACTTTCTTTCTTAGGTCCGAGAGCCCAATGAGATGTTAAAATTAAAGCAACAATTAAATTTAAATTTTAAGTGGCAAACTGCATAAAATGTGTTAGCTAAAGTGTCAGTTAGTTGCTAACTAAACATTGTGTTAATGGGGCCTTATAATAAATCGAATACGTAGTTTTGATTTGGATTAACAAACCAAAGAAATAGATTTATTAAAAAAATAAAACCTTTTATGGTTGATAAAATTGTTGTCTGCAAATAAATGGAAGATTTGTAACTGTTGTCTATTAAGTGATTTTATTGCTTCAAAATTATATTGTCAGTAAAATTTAAATTTTTTTTAATGGAAAAATTTCTTTGGTGTCATTAAAAGTTTTTTGTTTGTCACAATTTTACAAATATAATTTTTTTTGGTATAAAATATTGTAAGTTTGTCAATTTCGTTCTTGGTATGGGGTTTTTGTGTAAAAAATGTTGACACCAGTTATTACAACATACTCATCACAATAAGCACAAGGATGTGGATCATTAAGTACTAAAAACAAACAAAAAATGTATCCTCACAATTTCCTATAACGTAATATGTGATAATAAATGTAAAAAAATACACATTCGTATAGTGCTTAAAGGTTCGAACAACAACAGTTTTCATTTGATTCCATAACGGTTATTTGTGTATACGAATATATAACCTTAACTTTTTGCAAAAGTTCATTTTAAACTTTTCATGAATTTTTTATTAAACAATGTTGCTAACAATTTAAGCTTCATTGGTTTCACAACATAAAAAATGCTTTTGGGCAAACAAAATTTTTAGCGGCCACTAGGAATATACCCACAATATTTATTTATGTAAATACATATAGTACAACATATGTACTGTTAAAGTTAAAAAAAAACATTTTTTATAAATTGTTTTTTAGTTTATTTTAGTTTAACTGCATTTTAGCACGCATTTACAGGGACATTTATTGTATATACACAAAGAAAAATGTTGACAATTTCCAACTAAAATTTGGTTTTTAGGACTGAAATCGGTTGATACAGCTGAATATTGCTGAATATTGATACAGCTGAATATTGCTTTCGATTAATACAACTGAATTTTGGTTAGAACATGTAAAATATTCAGCATTCACATTGGAATATGGTTGTGCTAACCAAATTTATTGGCTACCGCAACCAAAATACAATTTTCAATTCGGTAAGCTCTTTATTTCTCTATGTGGACATGATATGTATGTGTACACAGAGAAAACAGATTCACAGTGGCAACCGAAATTCTTTTTGACTGAATAATTTGGTTGCAGCAACCGAATTATTTGGTTGTTGCAAACAAATGTATTCCTGATGCAATTGAAATATTTAATTTCAACCGCAATTCTGTTGCATTAACCGAATTGCAGTCGCGACAAACATACATATCTATTGCTTCAACCAGGGACTGGTTCAGGCTCGCTGTTTATAAAAACTTTGAACCCGAACACGCTGAACCCAAAAATTTTACCAGGTTCGGGTTCAAAAATATAAAAAATATTCTTGCTGTTCATGGCGTGAGAAATTTTTGATATAAAAATAAAAAAAAACAAATTACATTTCTTGCATTCCAGTTTGCAGTGCACTATATCTAGTTTTTCTTTTGTTTTTCAGTGTTTTCAGTGCACTATATCTAGTCCTTCTTTTAAGCAAATACTTGATCAATGCAGAGCTACTTGCAAAAACTTGCAAACACCAAAAATTTCTTTAGCTAAAAAGCTTAACTTGAAAAAAGCCGTACTAGACTGTGAAACTAGATGGAATTCCAGTTATGGCATGGTTCAAGCCTTATTGGAATACAGAAGTTTTTGTTCTGAATTACTGGAGGCTACATTAACTATAAATGATAATATAATATTCCTTATTGAGCCAAAGATCCTTTATTTATAAAAAATTTAATTATAAATCTTTATTTATCCCAATATTTCGTCACCACATTGGGTGACTTCTTCAGGGGAAATTGTCTTTTTTTTTTATAATTAATCAATTAAAATTATAAACTGAAAACTTATATGTAACAATTTTTTTTAAAAAATACGGTAAATCAAAAATTATTTTTTGTCAATATTAAAAAATAAAAATATCACAGAAAACAAAAATAACAATATTTGAAAAATTAAAATATTACATGAACAAAAATGTTTTATATACATATCATTTAACATAATAATATTTATCCTAGTTTTTATTAACTAAATGTCTATAATTTTGTGCAATATTTGCTATGTCTGTTTTATAATTAATTCGTTGTGTAGATGGTACCTTCATAATTTGTAACATTTCTAACATATATCTACGTCTGTAATTATTTTCCGTATTTAAAATTGATGTCCTATCAAAATCAGGATAGTGATTAAATTTACAATTACAATTACAATTTCCCCTGAAGAAGTCACCCAATGTGGTGACGAAATATTGGGATAAATAAAGATTTATAATTAATTTTTTTATAAATAAAGGATCTTTGGCTCAATAAGGAATATTATATTAATAGAGAAGATCGAAGAAAACTAAAATAATTATTATAAATGATAATAATTATTTTAGTTTTCTTCGATCTGCTCTATTCATGCAATATTCCTTATCGAGCTAAATATTTATAATTAAATTTTTTTATAAATAAAGGATCTTTAGCTCGATAAGGAATATTGTATAAATGATAATATTTGGAATATTTGTAAAGAATTCGTAGAAGTTTTGCAACTGTTTAAAAATTAATGATGAAACCACAAGAAGAACATATGACTTTAGGTGATTTTTATAGAGCCTGGCTTAGTTTTAAATTATATTTAAATATTATAAAAAGAGAAAACCATTTTATTAATAATCCACTTTTGATTACAGCACTATATATCGAGATAACATAGAAGAATTAAGTCCTGAAGATATTAAAAGTGCTAAAAAACACATTTTACAAACAATTTAAATTTTTAAAAATTTGCAAATGGAAAAGAAAAGAAATTTATGAGATATCAAAATATTGTTCTTTAGAAAAGCTTAAAAAATATATTAATCATAAAATTAAATGGAAATTTCTTTGAAAGATAAATACATTTCCTATTAATAAAACATTTACATTTTTTTTAAATGTTGAACCCGAACCCAAACCCTGAACCGAACCGAACCTGAAATTTTTTTTCGATTAAACCGAACCTAAACCCATTTTTTTCAGGGTTTCAGTCCCTGGCTTCAACCAAACCATTCGGTTGACACAATAAACCAATTTTTTCTGCGTATATACACTTTTCGTGGAGTATTTTTTTTTGTCAATTCCTGATTCCAGTCCATCTGGGCCTTTAGGGGCTTTGCAATGTGTAATCAATATAAAAAAAATTGATTGTATTTTTAATTCTATATTTTATCTTTTAGTGTATATTACATCAGCCGTTTGTATTTAGTAGTAGGTTGATAGTTTTCGTGGTTGTTTTATAGTATGTTTGGTATACATTACCATTAACTCTACCAGTTCTATTTTTTTATTGAAGTATGCAGCATTTATTATGCATGTACTACAAGTATAACATACATAGTATGGATGCCTTAAACATTAAAATAAACTATTCATACTCAAAGTTATGTGGTTGATTGTTAAGTGTATCATTTGATATGAGTACACCTCAACGTAGTAGTAAACTATAAAAAAACACTATAAAAAAAGAAAGAAAAACAAAAATATTGTCATCAACATCATTTATACTTGTACATATAAAAAAACCGCTACTGTTACATTATAGTAGAGTGTGTAGTAAAGTGTGGTAGTTTGTTACTACTCATACTTTACTGCATTTCCACATTGACCTAGTTCATTTTTACCATACACTTACATTCTAACACACACACTCATGCTCACATACATACACCTATACACTGATATGCTAAACGATTGTTAACTTGATTGTTGTGCTTGGTTATTTTGGTCAGATTGTCATCGACGATGTGGTGTTGTTTGTTGAAAAGCATATTTGAAAAAGAATATATTCTTAAATTTAATATTTTTGAAATGACCACGAAAATATTATTATAAAAAATAAATGTTGAAATCAGTGGTTGTGTAGCTACCAGGGCAGCGACTTTTTATGCACTAAAATATCGAAAATATGCTGTTCAAATATGCAGTGAATATAACAAAATATGCACTTAAATCAAAAAATATGCATTATAAATCCAAAAAAAAAAACACCAAAAATCAAAAAATGTTTACTTAAACTAAAAAATCATATTTAATACCAGAGAGCATTTGTTCAGAAATAAAATCCAATATGATTGTCTAAATAAATCACCATAATATGCTTGTTTCGTATGTGTTATATTAAGGTTTACATATTCTTCCGTATGTTAAGTTGGTATATATTATTCGATCTCTATGTTTTTATTATATATTTTAAGAGTTTATCAGGTTCGAGATCATAATCAAATGTTACTAAGGAATAGTAAACACTAATTTTTTTTAAATGAAAAAAAAAAAAATTGTAAGGATCAGCGCATGAGGAAGTGCACACTTTCGACCTAAACGACCAGGTCACTGATTCACCAAAAAAGTCTGTAATGACAACTGAAAATTTTGTTGTTATTACGGGAAATTTTGCTAATTTGAGCCCAGCGGTATTTTTTGCTAATCTTAGCAACACATGCCTGCTGACGTATAGTACAATGAAATTTGTAGAAAAAATTATCTGCCGCTACTAAAATTTAGTAAACTTTTTGTAAAGTGGAATTTAAAATCTGTTTGCTAAAATCAGCAACAAAAAAATTACTAAATATTATTAGTACAAAATTATAAATTTTTTTTATCGAGCACCAAATTTGTTATATATTATTTTTTTTCAAAAAATATTTTAGACAAAATTAAAAAAAATATCAAAGGCTTAAAAATTGTAAAAACAAACGAATTTATCATTTTGTTTTAATTTGGTAATTTCTGTTTTTTCGTAATTTTTTTAATTTTTAAGTCAAATTTTAGTTGTTTTAGGGCTGATTTTTAGAACTAAAATAACTTTTTAGTGCTGTTCTAAGTGGATGTTCTATTTTTAGTCATGAGAAGGTATATTCACTTCCGATCCATTTTTTTTATTATCTATTTAACATTTTAAGGCAATTTAAGTTTGTAGGTGTAAATTTTAATTAAAATAACATTACCTTCAATATCTACTTTTTTAAAATAATTATTTTTTTTTGCTAATTTTAACAAATCAATTTTCAAAAATTTCTAAAATGATTTATGAATTAAGCAACAAACATTTATAAATATTCTGTAAAAATTCTGGAATTTGTAAAATGTAAATAGCAAAAATATTTGCTAAATAATAATTTTTTCCTAATTAATTCCCAATTCGTTTCCAAAAATGGAAACATTAACTGTTGCAATGGTAATCCTGTCAATTTGTGCTACGAAAATCGAAGATATTCATTCACTAACTGCCCTGCGGGATAAAAGGGGTCAGTTGAGAATTTGGACCTGTCCCTTGATATGGTAAACTGGACCGATTCTAAAAATACATATCACGCGGTAGGTAAAAAGAGGACCTGTTCCTAAAGTACCTACCACGTGGCCGGTTTAAAAATTATGACATGCTCTTTGGTTCTGTGATATATTCTTTGGGTATGTTGTGTGACATGTTCTTTGAGACCAGTCCTGTAACATGTCACAGAGGACAATTGACCCCCTCCTTGGACAAGCCCATGTTAAAGTGACGGGTCCTTTTCATATAAAAAAACCGGTACCGTGACCGGTACCTATCACAATAAACCGGTCACGTGACGTGTCCTGGGATAGGTCCTTTTCCCGCAGGGTGTGAAAAGAAATTCGGCATATCCTTAAAGTGTTTGATATATAAACTTGTTCAAACGATGAGGTGTTTGTAGGATGGGTGGTTCAAAACAAAGTAGATGAGGACCTGGTCGCTCAGGTCGAAAGTGTGCACTCTCTGTAGCGCTGATCCTCACATCTATTGTAATCTATTTAAAAAATTAATGTTTAATATTCCTTAGTAACATTTAATTATGATTTCGAACCTAATAAATTCAAAAATATTTTTCCTTACTTTATTTTGAATTAATGTATGATTTTAGTTTTTAGAAAATATGCAAAAATGTGCAATAAAATTCAAAATATGCAAAATTAGGCATTAAAAATTATTAAAATGTGCGATCTTAACAAAATATGCAACAAAAAATTCGTGCCATTTATTGCTTATTCTTTGATTCAGAAAATTATTTAGTCAAAATCGTTTTTAGGCTATTGACTAAAAACATGAACGTCGCTGCTATGGTAATTACACAAATTTCTTATTATTTTGTATTCCTTGTATACTCAACGTGTAATTGTAGCCATGTATTATTTATGTGTACTTTTAAATATATTTATAAAGTATTTGTTTATTAACGTACTTAAGTATTTAAGAGTTGGACGGCTATTTTATACAAAAATCTTGAAATATTTATGTTTCTAATTTTTTTTTGTTTCTATAATTTTCAGATTTTGAGAAATTGCTCCAATGGAAGAAGTTTTAGGTTCTAAAGACATTTTCCTAGGGTTATATTCAAAGGACTCTTTTCTATGGAAACCCTATCACACTTTAAAGATTTTTTATTAATCTGCAAAATTTTTAGAAAGATTTTAGAAAGCTTTCACATTCGAATAAATTTTTCTTAAACAAAAAATTGTAGAATCTAAAAAATATAATATTTCAAAATATAGATTCTAAAGACTATTTCCTACAGATATTTCCCAGATACTCAGAGTTTTTTCCCAAACTCCCGGCAGAGCACTTCCCTGACAACTATAATATAGAGAAATTCAAGTATAATATCCATAAACACTGCTCCCTTTTTCCTCCTTCCCACAACATGTTTTCCTGACATCACCACAGTGAACTGATTTATTGGGGGCAACCCCTGAGAGTTGATACAATGAAAAAAAGGGAAAACCACAGATTCTGGCGACTATAAAATATTATACGAATAATAATTTACATGTATAATCTGAACCTTTTTGTGTAATATTTATAATTATCGTGTATTTTTAAATTTCTCTTGTAGCAACACGCAATTGAACTATAGTTTTGTTAATTAAAATATTTTGAATTTCCTTTCGTTATTGTGAATTTTTTCTTAACCCGTAGCTTCAGAGGTGGAAATTTTGGACATACTAAAAAATTCGAATAAAAAACATTTCTTCTAGTTATGTGTATTTTTTTTTTAAGCTACGACATTTTTTATTAAAAAATTAAGAAAATGTTATGTGAATTAATTTTAACAAAACAGGTAGTTTACCACCAACTTCACAATTAAAGGTTAAATGATATAATTTGGTTGATTTTAAATTCCATTGCAGTTTTACTTTATTCAAAAAATAAATCATTCTTTTAAACTCTGATAGTGTGTGTATGGTGTCTTTGGTAGCCAGCCTGTCGGCCAGTTCTTTTTGATTTTATTTCATTGGTTGTCTATGGGGTCATTATTAGATGTTGCAGCAATTGGTTTTATTTTTTTTCTTTTCTATTTTGCTGAAGGTTATTTGCTTTTCAGACGTTTTTTGTAACACTTTAGTCATGTGTGTGTATGCAATAAAACTTTAAAATAGAAAATTGTTGTTGATATTGTTAAACTAATGCGTACGTAAGTATGGGAACTGTTATAGAGTATAAGTCTAAAAATCATTAGATCAATGCATTTTAAATGGGCAAACAAAGTGTGACAAGAGTTTTATAAAATATTTAAAAAATTATTTACTATAAATTTAATATCACGTAGATAAATTTGATATTTCTAATATATAAATTATTTTAGTATGCCGGAGTTAATTTTAACATAGACGTTGTTTTAGAAAAAAATACTCTTTCAGAAAATGTTTCTGAACTTTCTCTATAAAAGTTGATTTAAAGCTTTCTTTTAAGCAACTTCTTGAACATTTTTGGAGTTTTTTATTTGATAGTACGGTGTTTTTAAAAAAAAATTTTGAACGAATAGTTTTGGAATTAATGAAGTTCAACAAATATTTTTTTTCGATTTTCACACTTGACAATTTTTTAGTTTTTTTTTTATATCGAAAACAGTTATATTTAAAGAACATAAGTTATATTTAAAGAACATAAGCATAAGCGTCGGCCCAGATAACAACGTGATGTATTTTTCTATACAAATTGACAATTAAAACACACTAAGCGGTGCAGTTGTGAAATAGAATGTATTTTATTTTCAAAACGTTTCCCTTATTTTCTATTATTTTTTGTTTCTAATTCTCTTAACATCTTTTTTTCTAATTTAACCGTTTTCGGTTAACAAATATAAAAAATTGTTAAGTGGCAAAATTAAGAAAAAATTTGTTTTTGGAATTTGTTCGTCCAAATATTTTTAACGCCATTTGATAAAGCTATTTAATAGCAACTAAATACTAAATAGCAAAAATCAAGAAAAATTGGCTGTTAAAAATGCATTGGAAAAGCATAGGGGAAATAAAATTCTCAGTTTGGAAAACCAGAAATTAGGTGGTCCAAAAAAATATATTTTAAAAGAAAGTTAATTTGTAATTTTTTTTATCATCCGCTAAGTAAACGAGGTATAAAATAATAAAAAGCTTAAAACCTAAATGAATTATACACTCACAATATTATTTCGTTAAAAATAACTTAAAATACATATTAAATTAATATTGAAGTTTATATTTTATAGTTGATCTTTTTAATACTTATATGTATGAAAATGTATTTTTAGTTTGACTCGAGATCATAGGAAAAGTTTTTTTCAAATGAAAAAATTTTTTCCTAACTTTTGAATTTTAGTAAACATGGAGAATACACAGAAAAAGTTATTAGACACCAGCCGAATGGAATGCATTTTCTGGTCAGCTACGACTTTCATCAACATTCTTTGTGCCGAAATACCAATTGTAAATATCTCTATTTAACTCACAAATCAACGGAAAAAGCTATTTTATGCTAACATACAATTGATTTTTATTATTGAGTACAGATGAAATTTACTTACTATTTTTGTGTTATTTATATTCTCCTTTGTTTACCGTATGTCCAAATTAGCTATTAGCTAATACTAAAGACATGTGTTTTTTAAAATTGTTTTTACATATGTTTAAACAATTCTTTTAACCGTGCCAAGTTATATTTTAATATTGAAGTTTATATTTTATAGTTGATCTTTTTAATACTTATATGTATGAAAATGTATTTTTAGTTTGACTCGAGATCATAGGAAACGGTTAAAAGAATTGTTTAAAAACTACTAAAGCGATCGCAACGAATTATAGCTCGTTGGAAAGGTATTGAATCAGGCTTTAATTAAAAAATAAAATTTTCCTAATTTTTTTCAGAAATTTACCTTTTTTCCCATGAAAATTAAATTTTCCCATGAAAATAAAATTTTCCGATTTTCCACAGAAGCTCCTAAATTTTCCGGCTAATTTTATTTTTTTTGGATTCCTCATAATTTTTGCTTTAAGAATCAGCAATAAAAAAATGGGCCCCGACTCCTTGTTTGGACAGGAGAAGAGCATTTAAGAGACCACCTTGTTCTCATTGTTTTTATATTTTTTATAATTGAATTATTTTTAATTATTTAACATTATTTTATTTTATTATTAAAAATACATTTTAAAAATTATTTTACAGTTAAAAATACATTTATGAAGAAAAAATCAATTTTTTTTAAGAGCCCCAAGTTGAGTGTGTAGTGAATATGGTCTGCCTTCACAAGATCGGCCATAAATCCATGGATAATAGCAGCAGTGGCATGTAATGGCACACCAAACCCGACTGAGGCTACAGGTCATAAAATGTTTTGTAAATTTTTTAAATTACCAGGTAATAAATATTTCGCCTAAAATGACACGTGCAGAAACAAGTCATAAAACACGGATTTTCCATAAATATGGCGAAATATTTATTACCTGGTAATTTAAAAAATTTACAAAACATTTTATGACCTGTAGCCTCAGTCGGGTTTGGTGTGCCATTACATGCCACTGCTGGTATTATCCATGGATTTATGGCCGATCTTGTGAAGGCAGGCAGACCATATTCACTACACACTCAACTTGGGGCTCTTAAAAAAAAATTGATTTTTTCTTCATAAATGTATTTTTAAACAACTTTCAATGAGGTCCCTTATGAAGAATTCTTCAATTTTGTCACATGACAGTGGTGTACACCACCACTAAACCAGTCACTATAAAAAAAAAAAAAATATGTAGGCACATTATTTTTTGATGGGCAATCGATTGAGACTATTTATTTTAAAATCGGAGAGGGGTCGTCCAAAAATTTGCCAATTTTGATTTTTATTGGCTTTGTGTGTATGTATATTTGAATCATTTCTTTTAAATTTTATTGAAATAATTTTGTATATATACAAACTATTTTGGTAAAAAAAAACAAAAATAAATTATATGAATTTCTATTTTTTGAAGCAGAAAACATAAAATTTTACATTTAACTGAAAATATCAACTCCTACTGAATGTCTGTAAATTTTTATAGTTTGTTTTTTGAATGACTGATTCAAATAGTTAAAAAATATATTGTGAGTTTAGCTTTGGATTCGCTTATATGATGGCATTGGTATAAAGCTTGTTGGAAATAACATGCCAACGTTAGAAAAACAAAAAAAAAGGTCTTAAAAAGGCTCTATTTACGAATAAAAAAATCTATTAGTAATATTAAAAATTATAAAACAAAGTGATGCCTGTAACGGTACTCGAACCTGAAACATTCTGACTAATATTATATTTTTCTTATGAACCCCTAAAATTTTTGTAAAACAAATACCGGCAAACATGCTTTTGCAATCGCTGGAATATCCTTCGAAATGAGTGTTGTTCCGGTATTCAATAATTTTTTTCACGATTACCCAGCTGGTTTCACGATTACCCAGCTGGTTGCCATCGATTTATTGTACCACTGGCAATTTGTGATTGCGTTAATTTAAAGAAATCTTTAAGCCCAATTTTTACAATATCCAGTTAGCTGATTATTGTGACTTTAATTGACACAAATGTAGTTGTTTAAATCTGTTGATTTAAATTTAAACTGAACATTCAGTAAACGGGATTAAGTCGATCTAAAAAAAATCTTCCCTGTATATATATATATATATATATATATGTGCACAGCACATATTGCGGGGTCGGGTTTTCGTTCCACAAGTTACTATGAAGACATTTTGTTACTTTGGGGACTGTCCTTAAACTTTTCGTTGTTCTACTGTTTACACTGAAGACATTTTACTGGATACAGCTCATATTACGGGGTCTTTTTTGGCTGTATATACAGATGTCTTCAAAGTATGTGAAATATATATATATATATATATATATATATATATATATGTGCACAGCACATGTTGTGGGGACGGGTTTTCGTTCCACAAGTTACTATGAAGACATTTTGTTACTTTGGGGACTGTCCTTAAACTTTTCGTTATTCTACTGTTTACTCTGAAGACATTTTACTGGACACAGCGCATTTTATAGGGACTTTTTTGGCTGTATATACAGATGTCTTCAAAGTATGGGCAATGCATATATATATATATATATATATATATATATATATATATATATATGTATATACAGATGTCCTCAAAGTATGGGCAATGCATATATATATATATATATATATATATATATATATATATATATATATATATATGTATAAATATATATATTTTTATTTTTATAAATATTTATTTTTCTAAAATGATTGTGTATAAAAATCATCTGAAAATAAACATTTCGAGGTTAAAATAATCTGCGGAACACCGTGCTGTGGATTGTACACTAACAGAATTGTATCGGTAAGATTAACTGTAATTGCAGTTAAAAAGTGAACAATGGCAATGCATTTACAATAAATTAATATTGCAGTTATTTTAACCACACAAAAAGTTAAAAATAACTGAAAAATTTGTTAATATTAAATAAAATTACAGTGTACACTATTAACCTGCTATTGCTCTTATTTTACAGACAAAATTCTCGGAATATATAAAATATTAAAGCCGGATTTATGGAATTTTTTGCAGTTTCTTATCGATATTTGCTTTGACTGGAACATTTGGACTTAGGAAATTTCGACTATTTGTTATAATTTTTGTCCATAGACTTTTGTGCTTTTAGAGCTTTATGTCATACTATAAGATCTAGTTTTTTTAAACATTTGGAAAATTTTCAGAAATTAGATATTTTTTTAAAATCGTTACCAAAAATTAAATTTTTCATAATAACCTGTTCATAATTAATATTTTGTTCGTGATTTAGCTATTTATTTTGAAAACAAATAAAAACCGTTCACATGATATAGAAGACGTTTTCATGATCTCATTAACAGCTGTTTGATTATTTTTGTAAGCAAAAATTCAACAAAATATTTGAAAAAAAAAATATTTATGTCGGAATACAATATTTATTAACTTTGAATTACATGCAGCATTACTATTGTTATCGAAATCTTTTTTGAATAGTCATTAAAATATAAGATTTAAAATTTTTTTGTAGTAGAAAGATAGCAGCTCTTTAAGTTCTGTTTGTATAGAATTTATTTGCCGGAAGGATGAATGTTACATTTCACATAAATTTCAGTGGAATACATAATTTTATTGTGCAACATTTTGGCTTTGTTGATTTGTATTACAAATTAAAATTAATTATTGTTTTAATTTTTGTTTGTGTTTACAGTAAAGTAGTTTGCCAGCAAAAATGTCAAAATAGCGCTGAACATATTAAAAACATGTTTCAAACTCTGACATTTAAGAGAAAATTAAAAATTTAATATATATTAGAAATTTGAAGTGGTTATTAACAGAAAATTTCGTTCATGTAAATGGCGTATATTAAAACTAAGCAATGCATAAAAATAGAAAATTTGGGGAAAATTAATGACAATTTTTATTATGACAATTTTTCTAATATTTCTGTATAAATTTCTATAAGTGTATGTTGTTGTTATAATTATAAATCATACATATAATTTCCTCTTTATTTCCTTTTTATTTTGGTGTATATCCTGTTTTGTCTGCATGCAGTTCGCAAAAAGAATATACATTAATTTCCGGTAAAATACACTTACTGCAAAAATGATGGTTGACCAAAAATATAATTGCTACAACATTCTTAAATGTTCTAAATTCATGTAACTTCATTTCCTCTTTTCGTATATGACAAATTACATTATGGTTAGAAATAAAACACCTGTTGAATTGAACCACAAATGAAATGAAAAAAAGGCAGGACGTTATAAAAAGGCTTGAATTTACAGTGGTTATTTTTTTCTTTAGTATTCGAAATTTTTAAAAAAAATTTATGAATTAGAAAATGAATGTACGTAACTACGACATTATTGTGGTAATTTAAATTACACATTTTATTATTTTATTTATAATTTTATCATATCACCCTTATGTTAAACAACAACATCCTGTGTCGGGTTTACAAATTTAAACTATTGAATATTTGAACAATTTTGCAATTAAAGTAAATATGTTTGCATATTATATCTCCTCATGTCAGCTTTGTAGTTAAACTATTTTAGAATTCATATTAGTTGAGGCATTGATTATAAGTATTAAATTTTTTTTTAAGGGACAAGTTAATTAGCAGAATAGCATATAAAATACTAAATAGGGCGCCCGGACTTTAACCTAACGAACTTTATTTAAATATTCTATTTTGGAGTTATGTCTGAAAACTATTCAGTTATAATCCCAGCAATACAAATCGCGGTTATGGGCGTTGTCAAAAGGCCGATTTTATTGGGATTATATTATATTTAAATACCCAGGTGAAAATGTTCATATATGTTCATATATCATCATATATGGCAATATGGCAATGTTGGTTCATATGCGCCATATATATTCATATATGAGTACATATATTATTCCATATATAGGGTAATATATTTAAATTTTTGTCAGATAATGCCATATATGAGGTAAATTTAAACCTTTGTTCTACCAAATTAAGATACAGTTTGAATTCTTAAGTGAACATAATGGCAGAAACGTAATTAGATTAAATGACTTATACTAGATATTGTATTTCCGTTATAAACAAAATTTTTTAAAATTAAAAATTTGTATTTCCAAAATTTTGTGTGATACCAAAACAAAGCTTAAGTCACTTAAACCAAATGTAGTTGGGTCTTAATACTATTAATAATTTTCAGTCTTTTTTATCCTTCGCCTCTGGCGAAGTAATACGTAACAAAAAAAAAAAAGAAAAGGATTAAGATCAATAATACAAATTTCAAAATCTTTCTTATTAAAGAAATATAAATGAAATTTTTATTATTAATATTTATATTATTAAAATTAATATTATTTTTAGATTATAGTACAACAACTCTTCATTTAATGTAACAATTCATACTTTGTTGTTTATTTTTTTAATTATTTATTCTATTTTTAATACTGAAATTTTGAATTGTTATAAAAAATGAAGATACTATAATCTAAAAATAATATTGGTTCTCTTTTCCCAAAATTTATGTGTGTTTTTTACCTTAAATTTATTGCATGTTAATATCCCTTTTTCCTTTTAATTTAATGTTGATTTAATGTTACTTCATTTAATTTTAATAAAAAAAGCAATATTTTTGTTTAAAAATAAAAAAAAGCATTTTTAATATACCGGCATATAGAAAAAGCACTTATATATGATCTTATATGAACACTGATATATGTCCATATATGGCCATATACCCTCAAATTTCGGATCTGAGCATATATTGAATAAAATATGAACCCATATATGTAGCCATATATGACCATATATGAACATTTTCAGCTGGGTAGAGAAAAACTTTGGTTAGCAAAGCCAGAGTTGTATTAGAAGAAAAAATTCTTAATACCGGCTTGAGGGCGGCTACATAAGAAAAATTTTATTAGAAAAGCAGGTATTGGACATACCCCAGAGGAGAAAAGGGTTGAGCGCTGCCGAAGGCTGGCCACCCACAAAACATTTATTTGGCAAAGTAGTAGGTGAATATAATATAGATTAACTCGAAAATTGTATGCGTATTTTTATGAAGTTTATGTTCATTTTCGTATACTTCGGTCGTAGTCCCAAATTCCAATGTAGGTATTATGTCTGAAATTTTTTAAGACATAATCGCAAAACCGAATAGTCACCACAAAATAAGACATGAGGCTGCCTAATGTATTTGTATTTCAGAGTATGTAAATCTCTTGTGTATATACATCTGTTATGGTTTTTTTGTACAATTAAAACATTTTGTTTATAATTGGTATCAGGTTTTTCTTTTTTATTGTACACGTCAAAAATATGTAAGGCAAAGTTTTTGTCCGAAATTCAGCTTGTTGTTCAGACATTTAAATCTAGGTGAGTATCTGTACTTTCAAAAGTAAAATGGCTCAATATAGAGGTAATGATGGTGAAGCCAATATGAAATCGCGGGTTGAAATGGAATCTCGGGATGAAGGAGTAATGAAACAGGGAAATGGCGGACGACTTTTTTTAAAAAGTGAATAGGAAATAAGGAGTAAAGAAACAGGGAAATGGTGGACGACATTTTTTAAAAATTGAATTGGTAGTAAATCTTTAATTGCAAAGTTTTGGATCGTTAAAATCCGGATTTGATAACAAAATTATTTCAAATTAGAAATGATGGATCCAATATGGCGGATTATTTATTGATAGATATGATATTTATTAAAAGTAAAAATTATAATAAATCTAAATCTAAAAGTCCTATCAACTTAGGCTGCTGGCGGATAATTTTCTTGAATAGTGATCATTGTAATTATTAGAATATTTACGGGTCACTAAATACGAATTTGTATTAGTTTGATGAAATTGAAAATTGCGGAAATTACTTTAAAAATGTATTAATCGGAAAGACTTTAGAGGCGTTTAATGTGAATTTTACATAAAATTTAAAATGTCAAATTTAGTATGATCGTCAGATTCTTAAATGGGCACCCCCAAATACCCCCAGATAAATACTTTACAAAAAGAAAACAGAAATCATCCTCAATATTGGATCCGCCATTTAATATTTAAAATATATGATGCCAGATTTGCATTCAGCGGCTCCCAAAAATTCCAAACGTAAATAGTTTTATAGCCGCTATTACAAAATATTCCGAAAAATAATTTTCCACGAAACCGATCACTTTCCAAAATTTATCCGCTATATTGGGGACGCCATTTTAAATTTTGCAAACATAATAGTATATTTATATTCAGAGACCCCCATAACTTTCCGATAAAGAATTTGATAACACAAACCTTTTCTTTAAGAAACTTAAAAAAAATTATTTTGCATTTCAGATGTCATTTTAAATTTTTAAAATTCTGATGCCACACTCACCAAAAAAAGTCTGTAATGGCAACTGAAAATTTTGCTGTTATTATGGGAAATTCTGCTAATTTGAGCCCAGCGGTATTTTTTGCTAATCTTAGCAACACATGTCTGCTGACGTGTAGTACAATGAAATTAGTAGAAAAATTAGTAGCCGCTACTAAATTTTAGTAGACTTTTTGTAAAGTGGAATTTAAAATCCGTTTGCTGAAATCAGCAAAAAAAATTGCTAAATACTATTAATATTAGTACAAAGTTTTAGATTTATTTTTTTTATCGAGCATCAAAAGTTTTAATTATATTTTTTAAAAGATGTTTTATACAAAATGAAAAAAAAATCAAAGGCTTAAAAATCTTAAAAATTCTTAAAACACAAACGAATTTATCATTTTGTTTTAATTTGGTAATTTCTGTTTTGAAAAATATTTTAGTCAATTGTTTTTTTTACTTTTAAGGTGAAATTTAAATTGTTATTAGGGCTGATTTTTAGAAATAAAAAAACTTTTTAGTGCTATTTTAGGTGGATGTCCTATTTTTAGACATGAGTCGGTATCTTCACTTCCGATCCCTTTTTTAATCCTATGTAACATTTTAGGGCAATTTAAGTTTGTATGTATAAGTTTAAATTAATAGAAATAACATTTCCATCAATATCGACTTTTTTAAAATTAGTAATTTTTTTTGCTAATTTTAGCAAATAGGTTATCAAAAATTTGTAAAATGATTTCTGAAATTAGCAACGAAAATTTGTATATATTCTGTAAATACTCTGTAATTTGTAAAATGTAAATAGCAAAAAGATTTGCTAAATAATAATTTTTTTACTAAAAATCAGTACAAAAATAGTAAATTGGGATTGAAAACCGTTTACAAATTTTTCTACTAACTTTTTTTTCTGAGTGCAAATTCAGGTTTACTGACCGCAAACCCCTGCTGAGTAACAAGTTTCGAGATGATTCCGTTACACTTACAGGATATTGTCTTTACTCGAGAACGGGTAAGCAGAACTAAATAAAATTTGGCAAAATAACTGTTCTATACATAAGTAGGACAAATGTAAATTTAAACAAAATATGTTGAAGTTAAGACACGATATATATATTTTCGTTATTTTTGAAAGGCGAAAATTGTTAAAGATTCGAGAGTGACTTCTATAGCAACATTCAAAATCTTGATATAAAATTATATCTTGGTGAAATGTATAATTTAGCGCCACGAAATAGCATCAAATAAAATAACTCACAAACAAAGAAATGAAATAACCAACCATAAAATAAAGCCCAAAAATGATATGAGACTCAATGTCACTCCTTTTGGTTATCAAATGACATCCAAAAAGAATGACACTATCCCCAAAAGAGAACATAAAATAAACTCCAGCATTTTTATGTAATTTTTTTGGAAGTTATTTCAATATTTCCCTTTAGTGGTTATTTTTTTAGCGACGATAAATTTAAACATAAACCCGATTTTTTTAGCGTGGGCTTTAATAGTTAACTTTAAACTTCTTTGTCGAAATTGAGCTTTTAAATTGCCTCAAATATAAATTCTTGCTTTAGGGGAGTTAAATGAGCCCAGCAGCAGAAGTTTGGTTTTGTTAGGTTATACATATTGAAATAATTAAACTTTTTTCACAGTGTAAAAGTTTTGAAATATGCTATTAGTTATGACTGCTCCCTCAAACTACTCATACTAATCTCCCGTTTGATGACACATTACAAAAAAAAAAAAAAAATCCAACCGAAAAGTTGACAAACCGCAAGTTGAAAGAATAGTGTATTCTGTAGTGAATAATATATAGAAGTTAGTTTATGTGTAGTAAATCAACGTGTAAATTACTTTTCATCACTAATAATGTAATATAATTTATGTTTAGTAATGTTATAAATTATGTTTATTAATGTTACTTTAAATTACTAATCATACATGGGAGTTATTGATGATTTCGTTTCCATTGCATTGTTACATAGCAATTGTAGTGAAATAATATATTTTCAAACTTTTTTTTTTTAAATCTGGCAAATTCTAAACCTAAATTTTTTGATCTTTTTGAAGCATTTAAAGCAAAATTTACGTCTTTTAAATTCATAAACAATTTTTATTTTAAACTTATTTATTACATTGACTGAGATCTAATGTATACGTTTAATATTAAGTACATTTTGATGGTTTTTGTGTTGTAAAACTTTTCTCCACTTTTAGATAATTTTGATAAAAGAAATCTATTATGCTACAAAATTCTTTTGACCAAACGCCAAATACTCGGCTTGATGCAATATATTATAAATTCTTTACCAAAATCGCGAGATTTTTGTTAAAAAAATTTCATTTTGGTTTTCGTATAGTAATAGAAAAATTTTTTTTTTCATACATTAAGATCAAATATAATTCTTAACAAGTTCCAAAATTGCCAAGTTTTAAGACGCAATGTCATAGAATGCATTGTTACCAATGTTATTGTTACCAACAAATTTAATAAGAACTCGCTGGGAGGACACACTCATGGATCGAGTGCAGAAAATTACTTAATTTTTGAACTATTTTGAAAGGCAGTGGTTGCGCATCACTAAAATATTTGATTTATAAAAAATAATTGGTATTATAATTCATTAAAATATTTCAATTTAGGTTGGAACTTTAATGTTTAAAAGGACTGCATTCGGATGTTATTGATTCCATGCAATATAAATGTGTATAATGCTGTGCATAAGCGACATTTCTTTGCTTTGCATATTTTGGGGTCATTTTTTATGTCATCATATTTGGGGTAATTTCTTTAAATTAGTGTTATTTTACATAATGAATAAAAAGACTCAATCTAATAAATAAAAATATGCCCCAAACTAAATTTTGGGGCTAATTTTTCATTATATTTTTAGTGTTATTTTTTCATTATGAATTTTTGCCCAAATTTTACTCAAATTTAAAGATGATTTCAAAACGACTAGATCAAAAACTTTTGGAATGCCTCCAATTTATAAAGCATCAATTGAAATTCAAAAACAACAAATTAAATAAAATAAATATTTGTTGAGTTTCAATAATTTTTTTAATTGCGTTTGGTATTTTTTAATTTTAATTGATCTTTTTAAGTGTCAATTGTGAATTTTTGAATTTTATTTGTAATTTTTTGAATTTAAATTGTGTTCTTTCATTTCGTTTTTCTTTTTAACTTCAATTATCATTTGTGTCTATTTTTTTATTTTTATATCTCTATGTCTATAACTACTTGTTCTCATATATGGACTTGAACGGAACACGAATTCATGTGTGAGCTTTTGTTGTTTTTTAATATTTTATCAAATTACAAATAGAAAAATTTCAAATATTTTTAGGAAAAATATTTTTGTTTACATTTTAAAGACAAAACCCAAGAATTTCCAAGACTTGACAGCATTTTTATAAAATCTTACTTTTTAACTACTATAACTACTTTGAAAGTCTATATAAGTGTTGTTGATTAAGTATTTTCAATTTTAAATACATATTTTTTGATATAAAATAAACTCATTAATCTGAAATATTGGGGATTCCAGTTATGACTTAATGTGGTATTTGAATCTCAGATTTTTAATACGAATATTTTTGTTTTAAAAGAAAATATACAAATTAAATAATTCCACTTAGTTTTATGTAATATTACGAAAATTCGGTAAATATAAACAAAAAATGCCTAAAAATGTTTTGTACACACTTTCATATAGAATAATACACACAAAAAGGATTTTTAGACATAGTGTGTTTAAAATTAAACACTATGTGAATAAAATTAGTATTCTTCTGTTAAATTAAAATTTTACGCGCAAGTTTTGTAAAAATCTAACTTAGAATGGTAATAAATATTTTGACATTTGGAAATTGGAAAATTTAGTTTTCAAAAGTTTATAATATAAATATAATATTAGTGAATATTGTGAGTTTCAATTTAAGATGACCATCATCAATGTATATTATGTATATTATATTGTTATTAAAACATACATACAAAAAATAAATTTATTCTTTCAAAAAAAAAAAAAAATATATATATTTTTTTGCAGTTTAATTTAAACCATGTGTTGGTAAATATACTCATTTTTGTATATATTATAACGCATATAGAAATGCATTTTCAGGCATTTCATGCGTATACTTACGCACAATTTTAGTAAATTTTTTATGTGTGTACCAACTTACGCATAATGTGTGTACTTTTTTTCGTTTACGCACACAGAGTAAATTTACCCCATTTATAGTAGGAGAACAGTTTCCTACTATAAGTTGGGTAAATTTCAACAGAAATATCTTTGACAAAATATTTTAAAAATTTTTAAAACTTCATAGAAATTTGGATACCAGAATTTATTTTAGATTTTTTTAAGCCATCTCACACCCACAAAAAATACAACACTTAAAAACAATAAACTACATATATTTTTTTCCAACGTTTTTAATATTTTGTTGTTTTGCTGATTTTTCAAAAACACAATACTGAGAAATAGCAGATAAGGATAATCGACGTGTAAATTAACCTTTAATTGCTACTTTTTTAGAAAACGTTCGAAAAAAGATAAAAGGCGTTAAATTAATCAGCTTTTCAAAATTTAAGTGTATTTTGGTTGTTTTTTCCCAAATAATATTACGAGTGTGGAAATAATCAATTAATAGAGGAAGGTTAAGTATAGAGATTTCATTGAAAGAAGCGGCCAAATAAAATTTTGTACATATTACAAGGTTAGGTAACTGAGAACATTTCCCTGATTTTAAAACAAATTTTTTTCATTTCTGTACAAATTTCAGCAAAATCTGGTAAAACCTAATTGGACATGCAAAAATATTAATTGGGCTTGCAAAGAAAATCAATTAGAAAAACAATTCAAGCAATTTTGTATATACCCAGCAAAATAAGAGCTGAGGAAGAAGTAGTTAAACACTATATCTACTGAACACGAAGTTGTGAAAATGTCGGTGAATCATTAATGATTTTAACATTGGCGTATCATTGGGAGGAAGAAGTTTGTTTCGGTGCTATGAAAAATCGATGAGCAAATGGACTTTTTCATTAGTTTACGGAAGTTGTTAAATATAAAGACTACAAATAAATATAGGGAGTAGCTTTGTTTTTAAGTTAAAAATGTGATTTTGGACACGCCATGAATTATTATTCCGACCAGGACAAAGTGAAAATCGCTGGTATGCAAAATTTGTTTTCAATAAGGGATTTAATGACTGCGGGAATTAACCACTTATGGACCAACTAAATAATTGTTTTTTTTTTTACTAGTAGGGGTTAATATCAACATTTTGGAAGTTGTTTAAAATGACTTCTTAAAAATCAAAAAATTTGCACTATTAACTTCTTTGGATGTTCTGAAAAAGAGATTCGCAAAGAATAACATTCATTTTATTTTGCTGGGTATGTATACTAAACATAGTAAAAAAATTGTTTTTTGGAAATAATTTCGGGGGGGGGGGGGGGGGGGGGGGGGCCGGGCCCCCATGGCCCCCCTTGGCACGCGTACTGTCTTTGCTAATACAAAATTTTTCATATTACTTAATTTGCTTTAGGTGAAATTAATAGTAATAAAAATTCCCAAGTATGTTACCAATACACAAACATAATGAACCTGTACGTACTACATATAAAGTAAAACTTCACATAGTTTGCATACCCTGCAAGACTTTTTTATAATATTTATAGGTTCGTGCTGATGTTTGCCACGAACAACATTTAAAGCTTAACTTTCACCAGCTTTCACTAAGACGAACTCTGTGTTTTTTTTGTCAAAAACAGGTAGAGATCTATCTACTCCTCACAAAAAGATTTAATTTTGAATGAAATCGGCCATCTGGCAATAAAACTTGATGTGCTTTAGTTTGTTTACGGTGTTCCGATTTCCCACCAAATACTCCAAAAATCACTATAAATCAAAATTTTATACAAAAATTAAGTTTTGTTTTACAGATTTCAAATTAAGAAATATTGGGATTTTGAAACAAAATATTGTAAGGCTTCGTATGGTCGATCTTTATCAAGCATAATTTGTTTAGCAGTTGTTTGTTAATTAGTTGCATTAAAAATAATAAATTTATATTTCATATACTATGTACTCGTACCTGTAGTATTTGAAACAAAATATGGTAAAATGTTTTAAAAGCAGTTTCTATTTACACATTTTGTTGTAAGTTTTATTTAATTTGTATATTTATAGCAAAAATGTTTCACTCTTAATTAATTTCATTAAAGTTTTAAAATCTTTTCGCAATAAAAACAACAGCACATCAACAAATATGAATAAAATACATTTTTCATAATATTTATTTTAAAATATTAAATAATCATTTTATAAACATAGAACACAGGGATATTTATAACAACATCTGCTTGAAATAACTAACATTATCATGAAAAGTTTTATTGCAAGTTTTTTTTTAATATTATATAAAAGTAGATTTTCATTGTTAGAGTAATTAAAAACACTGTGCAACAGTATTTTAGGGCTTGCAGAAATCGTATGTCAGATTTGGCATTATGTGGTTGTAGTCAAATTGTATGACCGTTCGAAGTGTTAATATTTTTTGGCCAATGCTGTGTGATATATGACTTAAAACCCATTTTAAATATTAAAAAAAAATCTGTGCTAAATTAAGTATTTGAAGTACATTGAAATTTTATGAAGAATGTTTTCGTAGCACATTTTTTAAACATTTTATCTGGCGTTTTCAAATCCCACCTTAAAACTTTTTCAAGAAATACGAAAAAATTCCCCTTAAACCGACAGTAAAATGTTCTGTGAATGTGTTCTGCTGCAAATTTCACTAGGGGTTGTCAAAAACGAAACATTTGTTCAGATAATGTATAATCTTGAAAAGCAGAATTGTTATTATCACTTAAAAAATTATTTTTTCATTGGGTACTTTAACTCAGCATCTACAATACCATTTTTTAGAAAGTTCCACCTAAAATTCTATATTTACCACCAAAAGTCCACATAGAAAATTATTAAAATTCCTCTTAAATCTAGGTAGAAAACCATTAACTTGGTAACACGGCACAAAAAGTACTAATATAAAAAAATTTGATGTGAAAACAAAAAAAGTTTTTGAAGTTAAAACTTTTTTAGCTGTAGAAACAATTGTTGTGTTGAAAAATATTTTTAGCTCAAAACAATTTTTGTTGTGAAAAAAGTGTGTGCCCAGGTGAAAGTGTTCATATATGTTCATATATCATCATATATGGCTTTATATATCATCGTATATGTTTTCATATATGAGCATATATGAACATATATGTCATGTATGGAAGCATATATGGGCCAATACATTTAAAGATGAAGTTCATATATGGTAATATATGAATCCATATATGGTAATATATTGCATATGTTGGTCCATATATTGGTTCATATACGCCATATATGTTCATATATGAGTACATATATTATTCCATATATGGGGTACTAAATTTAAATTCTTATCAGATATTGCCATATGAGGGAAATTTAAACTTTTGTTCTACCGAATTAAGATACAGTTTGAATTCTTAAATGAACATAAAGGCAGAAACGTAATTAGATTAAACGACTTATACTACCCAGCAAACAAAATGGTAGTCATTCTGTGACTATAACTTCTTTCATTGCTTCCTAAACTTCAGTTGACATTCTTTTATAATTTTTTGGTGTTATTCTAAGGCACTTCCAAAGAATTGATGAGTTCATATTTCAAATGCAGTGATCTGGATATAAACCCGATGCATATCTTAAAGAATCACTTTTCATTACTTCTAAAGCATAAGTTATAGTATATCGTATATTTATTTTGAATCTAAAGCATTTATTCAAATTAAAAAAATAGTTCTGATGAACTTTTTTAATTTTTTTATTAAATCATTTTTTATATCTTAGTTTAAAATTTCATGGGGGTTAGAATTTATGCAGTTTTGCAATTTTTATAAAAGTTTTGAAATATCAAGAAGAACTGATTTTTTAACCTTTACTGGCCTGTCATTTGCGTTTTTCAGCCTTAAATATTTATATGGACGCAATCTGTGCATTTTTGCATTATGTTTATTTTTTAACACTGCAGTTTAATTCAGAATTTATCAAAATAATTTTAAAATTGTGTAAAAATTAATTCAAATTGTGTAAAAATTAATTCAAATTGCCCAAAAATGTTTTAAAATTGTGCAAAAATTATTTAAAATTGTTCAAAAATATTTTAAAATTGTCTAAAAATGTTTCCAAATTATACAACCAGTTTTTAAATTATCCAAAAATATTTTAGAATTTCTCTAAGAATTCAATAAAATTTTTGAAAAATGTTTCAAAAATGCTTTTCACTAATGCAGAATTATTTATTTGTTTTGATAAAGAGTATTTGTATATCAATGCTTACATTTCGCTTCTTTAAACTTATTTTTCTGCATTATTATGAATTAAATTTTCATCAAAGCTTAAATACTACAAAGTATATGAACATTTTCCACTCATGCATCAGAATACCTAATCATTGTATTATCATTGCTTCCTTAGAGTAAAGTATGAGTAATGCTTGTAGCTACATTTGAATACTTCCATCCTATGACACGCTAATGTTAAATTCATCGATGAAACCATTAGAAAAGAAGTGATGCCTTTGCCATAGTAGTGATGCTTTATTGCTTCTTTGGCAGCTTCATTTTTGCTGGGTAGATATTGTATTTCCGTTATAAAAAAAAATTTTAAATAAAAAATTTGTATTTCCAAAATTTTGTTTGATACCAAAAGAAAGCTTAAGTCACTTAAGCCAAATGTAATTGGGTCTTAAGACTATTAATAATTTTCAGTCTTTTTTACCCTTCACCTCTGGCGGAGTAATACGTAACCAAAAAAAAAAAGAAAAGGATTGAGATCAATAATACAAATTTCAAAATCTTTCTTATTAAAGAAATATAAATGAAATTATTATTATTAATATTATTAATAATATAAATATTAATTTTAGATTATAGTACAACAAATCTTCATTTAATGTAACAATTCATACTTTGTTGTTTATTTTTTTATTATTTATTTATTCTATTTTTAATACTGCTTTTTAATAATAACAAGAAATTTTGAATTGTTATATAAAATGAAGATACTATCCCAGCAAAAAAAAATGGTAGTCATTCTGTGACTATAACTTCTTTCATTGCTTCCTAAACCTCAGTTGACATTCTTTAATGATTTTTTGGTGTTATTTTAAGGCACTTCCAAAAGAATTCATATGTTCATATTTCAAATGCAGTGATCTGGATATAAACCCGATGCATATCTTAAAATCACTCTTCATTACTTCTAAACCATAAGTTATAGTATATTGTATATTTTTTGAATCTAAAGTATTTATTCAAATTTGAAAATAGTTCTGATGAACTTTTCTTAATTTTTTATTAAATAATTTTTTATATTTTAGTTTAAAATTTCATGAGGGTTAGAATTTATGCAGTTTTGCAATTTTTATAAAAGTTTTGAAAAATCAAGAAAAACAGATTTTTTTAACCTTTAATTGAAACTAGCTGGCCTGTCATTTGCAATTTTTCAGCCTTACATATTTATGACGACGCAATCTGTGCATTTTTGCATTATGTTTATTATTTAACACTACACCATTTCCAATTTTAATTCAGAATTTATCAAAATAATTTTCAATTTGTGTAAAAATTATTCCAAATTGTCTAAAAAAGTTTTAAAATTGTGCAAAAATTATTTAAAATTTTTCAAAAATATTTTAAAATAGTCTAAAAATGTATCCAAATTGTACAACAAGTTTTTAAATTATCCAAAAATATTTTAAAATTTGTCTAAAAATTCATTAACATTTTTGAAAAATGTTTCAAATATGCTTTTTGACTAATGCAGAATTATTTATTTGTTTTAATAAAGAGTATTTGTATATCAATGCATAAATTTCGCTTCTTTAAACTTATTTTTCTGCATTCTTATGAATTTCATCAAAGCTTAAATATTACAAAGTATATGAACATTTTCCACTCATGCATCAGAATACCTAATCATTGTATTATCATTGCTTCCTTAGAGTAAAGTATGAGTATTGCTAGTAGCTACATTTGAATACTTCCATCCTATGACACGCTAATGTTAAATTCATCGATGAAACCATCGGAAAAGAAGTGATGCCTTTGCCATAGTAGTGATGGTTTTATTGCTTCTTTGGCAGCTTCATTTTTGCTGGGTACATATGACCATATACGAACACTCATATATGCCCATATATGACCATATACGGCCATATACCCTCAAATTTCGGATCCGAGCATATGTTGAATAATATATGAATCCATATATGTAGCCATATATGACCATATATGAACATTTTCACCTAGGTGGTGAAAAAAAATATAATTTCGAAATGAAAATAATTATTTTGGTAAAAAATTTTTGTGGTAAAAAAATTTTGATCAGAATTTAAAATATTATCCCCCCAATTTATATTAGAAAGAGTTACCTTAATATTTTGGCTTACAACGTTTTAATTGCTGAACCAATTTGGTGGATGCAAGAATATGCGGTAAGATATTCCTCTTTTGAAAATATATAAAAAAAGTATATTCTCGGCTTTTACCAGACTAATATCAGAACTTCCATCTCACCACAAACTAATCAGACTCGACATGAGATTTTAAAGCCTGGAAATTTTGCCCACAAATACTTTTGTTGGCAACTGTTTGATATTTTGTGTTAGAATGATACAATTATAAATTTGATGATATATTAATTATATTAAATTTGAGGGAAAATTCAACGTTCCTTCTCATTCTCATACTAGAGCCTTCCATTACCCGGTCTTACGGTCGACCGATATACCCCGTCAGATCGGTTTTAAAACCAGTCTACTGGTATTTACGGCCTAGACCGTTTTTGGGTCATTTTTTTTATATCAAATTAATATAAATTGTAGCATTTTTTCTATTATTTATTGTACAATAGAATAAAAGGAAAAAGTACTAAAAACGTACCTTTTTGTAGAAAGTACCAAAGCCAGGTTAACTGGTAGATCAGTTGACCGGTTCTGACCTCACTCAAACTTTATTACAGCAACAAAAAAGGGTTTTAAAAACTTTTTTGACATTTGTTGTATCAGTTAGGGCTGTGGTCTCGCTGCAAAGGAAAATAATTTTTTTATATGTTTGTGTGCATTCCGAGTGTTAATTTATCAAGTCGTTCAAAATGAACTGCAGCACATTTATAACATATATTTATTGGCATATTATAAGTGACTGACGTGCGGAATTATTGTATCGTAGAACCCTGGAAAAATTATAAAAATTGAAAATTTACAAAAACATGAAATACTTTACGGTATTTAGAGTATTTATATCTCCACACATTAATAAAATAAAAGTTAGTGGACGAAAAATTCTCGTAAAATTTTATTTTACGTGCTAAGACAACAAATGTTTTTCAGCTGTACATTTTATATTGTAATTTTGCAGGATTAAAATTTTCGTCTTTGGCGACCCGTAATGAAATTTTATTGTGAATGTCCGTACACTAAGACAAATTCAGAAAACCCTTTTTACTGGTTTTTGAGTATTATTTAATACAGTATTTACAAAAGTGTACCAACACAGTGCCAAACCCTTTTGGTGGTTTTACTAAATAAACCTTATATACAGTCGAGTGTAAGATTCATCCATGAATCCCATTTTTGTTGCATAGTGTAATATAAAAAATAATAATTTAATATTGTAAATTTAATTATCAAATAAATTAGTTGGGTTTTATTAAATATTTTTTTCAGAAAATATATTATTTCTCAATTAAAAAATCATTATGAATTATTATATGTTTAATGATGAAAATTTGTTAAAAACATTTACATGGTATTATTTTTTTGTGGCCTATGAAAAAATATAATATTACAATATTAAAATATTATTTTAATTATTTCTCTAATGAGCAAAGCTGCCTTTAGTATGATTAATCTTTTAGGGAATATTTTTAAAATTTTTAATGGGTGATGAAATTTTTCACGTTATAGGTACAGCACAAATCATTAAATATCGTAATATTTAAAGAAAGAATATTGTATTTCAGAATAGAACATAATTTGATAAATTTACAAAAATATTAAACCTTAATGGAAGAGGGTGACAATGCTAGTAAAACCGGTAACAAGATAGAAGGCCAAATTAGCCAGCCACATGGGCCTAAAGGTGATATTACCGATTAGGGTGATAAATTTAGAGTCTGATTTTTTCCTCTGAAAAAATCTGCGAATTCAAAAAACACATTTCTTTTATAATGTTTGTAAAAAATGCAAATCCATAACAAAACATTGAAAGGTGGTAATTTATAACAAAAAAATAAATCAAATAAAAGGAAACAGTTGGAAACAATACTTGTTGTTTGGGAAGTAACATGGTTAGTTAAATGCTTGCGGGTTATGAGAATTTAATTTGTTGTGTGGTTTTGTAAACCCGCAAAAATACGCAAGTATTAAAATTAACACAAAGCACTTGCTATAATAAACATTTGGCTATACATGTGTAACAAAGAAGAGATAAAAAAAACACAGAACTATTAAAGAAAAAATATATTAAAAGATAAGTAGCGGCATGCTTATGAAATAAGCTCTTAAGTTATTTCAGCTAAAGAGTGCAACAATATCAAAACTATACAAAGGGGCTGTTTATTAGGGATATAACATTTTTGCAAATATTAAAACTTGCTTGGCAAGGCTGAGTAGTCCATGAAAAAATATGAATTAATGCTTTTTTACTTTTTGGCGATCGTTAAAAAAAGCAGTTTGGAATTAGGATTTTTTTAATGTCACTATTTATAATAATTTTTTTCAGATTTCAGTTAATCTTTGTTTCAATTTTATTTATTTTTATGTCTTGTAACAACTGGTTTGTACTTTTTTTTATAAATATTGTTATGATGTTTTAAAATTGTTAAAAGAATATAAAAAAAATCTTGGAAAGCTTTAGAAATCGCATTTGGTGCGGATGGGTTTTGTTTCATGCTGATTTATAATATCGGGTTTTATTATCAGTACAATATTTCCCATAGCGAAGTGCTCAAAAAAAGTTATACACTCATCAGTAGAGAAAACTTTCTTTGAAATTATTGTTCAACATATACTTACGTATACGTTATGTGAAATCGATGTAATACTAATAATCATACGCTCCGTAGTGTTAATATGAAGACAAAGTACAGTGATGTTCATTGCATGGGACAATTGTCCCCTGCTCAACTCACATGTATTCTTACGCTCTTGCCTTTAGTCGTCACTGAAACAGCGACGAATGAACACGTGTGGCGGATGTGTGCTGATTTTACTTTAATGCACTGAAAAAAATTAATAGCAATGTACGAAAAATATTTTAATAATACAAGATCTATAAAAATCTTTAATAAACATAATAAAAAAAAACGCATTTTTTAATATAAAAGTTGAAATGTTCTTAAAAGTTCATTCATTTATTCCGATCGAATGTATTGTATTTTTTTTTCCTTCCAAAAATAGCATTTTTTTTAATAGAATATCATAATAGATCTATACATATTACAGATATTTTATTAATATGTAAATATAATGAAATCATTAATATTGATGGAAAAAATTTACAACTTTTTGTTTTTTATAAAATGAAAAAAGGCACCCTAATGTATATACATATGTATTTATTATTTTCCTTTCAAAAATTTACTTTTTGTTTAATTCATATTTCTTTAAAACTGTTTTACACAAAACATAACAGTCTCATATTTTATATAAAAAATAAATTCATACAGATACTAACAGTGCTATTAACCCATTGAACATTTCTTACAGTGCAATTCTCATTTTCTCACCAACACAACTACATTTTTATTTTTGAACAGCACTGACAAAGTATAAATGGTCCTCAGCTTATACCCAGCAAACAAAAAGTAACAAAAGAAGAGAAAAAAGCAGTGATTTTGATTCCGGTGTTGTGAAAATTTGGATCGGAACCAATTATTTTTACATAGGGGTGTCATATGATGGAAGTTTTTTTATGGTCCTTTTTCATTGCATCTAAAGCCCTTCTTATGGTTTAGTGAAAAATGTGATCTTTTGATGTTCCCCAATAAATTTCTAAATTTGTAATTCAGATTTTAACAGGACATCAGTAATTGGGCCTTGACCTCATTGTCACAATCTCCCGTTAGCTTCTACCTGGAAATTTAACTGATACATTTATTGTTGTTTCCCATATGAAGTTTGAGTTTTATTGTTGGTTAATTTATAACGGGACATTCAGTAATTGGGCCTTATTTGTTAAATTACTTTATTCGAAATTCTTGCAATTTTTACTACAATCAATTTTTTACTTTTTCTAACAATAATAACAAAGATTTAAAAAATTTAAAATCTGGTAAATTGTAAGTTAAAGATGGAAACAAATCACTAAAACTTAAAGCATAGTTATAAATGTCAAATTTATATAGAAATATCTATGATTAATGTTTAACTTGGTTGTTTTTAAATTAAGTTACCAGTCATAGATTTAAAAAGTGTTAAATTTTTATCAAAAGTCACATTTTTGGAAGTTGTGCAAAACAACTGCCTTAGAAGAGGAAAATCAGAACCAAATGATACTTTGAAATCAATGAAAAATTATTTTTTTAAGAATCACTTCCGTTTATTTTTGCTGGGTAAGAATAGGAATAGACTTTGAAAATTATTCTGCGTATAACAGTGTACAAGTACTATAATATTCCTATACCTCTATTTTATGTCGTTACCAAGATTAGCACAATCCCTAAAATTGTAGGTTAGGTTGCGTATATATTACGATTGAAATCTTTTATTTAAACAGAGTTCGTAATATAGTTCGTTTACCATGAAACGAGTGTACCTTGGAATATTAGTTTTTTGCATATATATGTAAATAAATTTGAATCCTACCTTTCCGTCCAATCGTTTCTTCCATTTATGAGGAAAATAATTGGTACCTCTGTTTAACATGCTCCTATCGCAAAAGCATTTTTTATACGTCCAGTTTTCATTTAGAATTATTAGGGTCCATCAAATCAAATGTTACTACGATATGAAACAGAAAAACACCAACGTTAATATGTAAGACCATATGAAAAATTGTAAGGTCAGCGCTAGAGGGAGTGCCACACTTTCGACCTGAGCGACCAGGTCATCGTCAGCCTTATTCTGAACCATCTCCCACAACTAAAAAAACAATATATCTGTCATTTTTTTTAACCAAAATATTCTTCTAGGAATTGTTAAAGTAGCATTGCTTTAATATAGATTAAGAAGAAAAATAGCGTTGTGTTTCTTGGAATGCTAAAAGTAAATTTTTTGACAAATAATTTAATTAATTTTTCTAAATAATGCATTAGTATTATTAAGCTTTCATTGTAAAGAACGAAATCTTTCGTTGCGCTTAATCACCTAGCACAACTTGTGAATGAATCAATGCAAATTTTGTGTGTTGAAGGTGAACTTCAGAATACTCTTGAGCTTTTTCTTACTTCGCACTCTGGAAAGTACGAAGTACAGATTCTTGCACCTCTCATTAATTCGGATCATTGTGCCGTGTCCCTCTCATTTTCGTTCTCTGAGCTTCCCAACATTTCGAAAGCAGCTACGAAACATTCGGTTTTTATTTACGAGAACTCAGGTTTGCCTGAGCTTAACGATATTTTCGGCATTTTATTCGGAAACTTTGTTTCCTCGACAAAAATGTCGATGCCTCTGCGGAAGTCGTCGGATATATTATATTACTTGGAATTACACTTTTCATTGCTTCTAAGTTGCAGCTAAGCCAAAAGGTAAATGTTGGCTTAAAAAGACTTGCAGAAACGCAGGCAGATCCCGAGTGGAAGCGTTCAGTTATTGGCGTGTTAACACAAATTTTAATACTGAACTGCAAACAGGCGAAAACCAAGTTTTCCAGAGTACTTTATACAGAGTAAACAAATATTCACTGAATCGGTTGATAAAGCTAACCATTTTTTGAATTCTTTGCAGGAAAATCATTTGTGCCGGAAAGCAATCAACCACAACCCGAACACGAAAGAGTGATAGTACACGACACTCTTTCGATTTTTTTCCGCATTCGATCACTTAAAACGGTTCTTGCGGATCTTAATACAAATAAGTCTACGGGGCCGGATGGTGTATCAGCACTGGTGCTGAGGCAGTGCTCCTCGACGCTATCCATTGGCTAACCTTTACAGATTTTCATACCGTGCGGTTGTCCTGCATCGTGCGTTTGTTTTCCCATTAGCCAATACCCAAATAGGGTCCAGCATATTACAAGAAAAATTACCTCCAAATAAGCCTTGACAAATCAGGGTGGGGTCTTGCAAATAGGGTAGATTTTCATATACGTAAGACCCAATGTTGTATGATGACTCATAACGATGTGGAGTCTTCAACGACATCTGTTAAAATGGTTGGTATCGATATTGAGTAATCGGAAACTTTTGATACTCTGGACATGAGAATTCAGTTTGGTCCCCATTGGAATATGCATGTTTTTAAAGTGTCCAAATAAATAATCAAGTGCCGAAGTTTTTCCAAATCCGTCCAAGTCTGGAGCTTTAAAACCTATTTTGTTTGTCGCTGTTCTATCGATATTATCATGTTAGGTGTTCTGAGCCCGGATTTTTGTCCGGAATACTCCTTTATCCAGTGGAGTTTATTCGCTTGTGGTCGATTGTGCAGGGAACTAAACAACGCATTACAAGAAGAATTCGTTCATAAGTTCGATTAGTCTTATGTGGAATAAACTCCTTGCAGATGTCTTCCAATATCCAAAAGCATATCAACAAAATGCTTTGAATTTGTAGGAGGCATTCCCTTAGTGTTTAATCGCTGTAGGAATTTCGGAAACATATTTATAAAGTTATTATTAAAAATTCTTTATAATATTTGCAAGATTTACATTTTTCAAACACCTTGAAACGTTTTGAATTATTAAGCCAATTATAATTTTAACTACGTCTTGACATTATAGAACGTTATTGTATTGAGCAGACTTGTTCTCTGCATTTTTCTTTTGTTTTTTTTTTGTTTTTGGAAACTTTGTGTTAAAATATTTGTGATCAAAAATAGTCTTAGAAGAAATCCGAATCAATTCTTTCATAAACAAACACCATTTTGGCGTATTTCACAAAATATTGGCCATGTTTCAAGGCACGCCTTGAATCAAAATTAAATTTTTGAAAGCTCAATATTTTTGCAAAATTAGTATACTTTGTAAACTTCTCAATGCATTCCATTTATACTCAATTAGTTACAAATATTTTAGGTTTTTCAAAACAGACATTTAAAATGCAAATGTCTCATAGTACACCACTTTTTCCTACCATATGACCAGTCAAGTTTAAACTAGTTTTCGAACTTTATGTAAAAGCAATTTTAGATAAAAATATTTGCACATTAAAAATAAACTAAAAACCTACAAATAAATCGTAATTCAAAAAGATAATACTCGTATCGACCTGCCTGCAAAGAGTTCCATGTGCGAGATTTTTAATTAACCCAGCCGTTCTTAGTTATATCAAGAATGAATACATACCCAACATATTCATGCGTAATCCAGCAGCTAAAGCTACTTTTATATGAAATCATTTCTTATTATTTTTATTTTTGTTTTATTACTAAAGTGTAAACTATAACACGCAATATCAATTGAAAATATGGTAAATTTATGTAAGAAACAACAATTTAAACAATTTATTAATATTAAATATTACAAACGAAACGTGTTTGCGTTGAAAAATATTACAATAACTAGGAATAAATTAATTTCTAAATTGCATGTTTTTTGTCGTTGTCTAAAAAAATTACTACCCAAATGACATGAAAACGCACTTTATTCATTACCACCAATCAATTCCAACATACAAGATAAATATTTTCAATTAAATCATATTGTCACAAAACATCATGAAAATATATATATTTTGTTTTTTTTTTTCAAAATCATTATAAAACACGCAACATTTATATGAAAAAAAACACGCTTGATTTAAACGTTTTTTTTTAATTGTTCTTATGCATATTAGAATTTCAAGTTGTTTTGTTGGTGGAGAATTTTATTTGTTACGTTTAACGTTGCCAAGACGTTACCAACTGATTTCAATTATGAGTATGAATTTCTCTAGCCCCTTTTAATTATAATATAACGTTGTTAAATAATTTATGTCTTAATGTCTGGCATTTATGTGTGTACGGATATTAGGGTTGCTTTAATTTTATTTTTTGAATATTTATAATTTTTCGTATAATTTTAAATATAATATAAAAATATGATTTCAAGTTTCGTTCGACTTGACAACTCAAAATAATATTTTCACATGTCCACCTTTGATCCATTTACAACTCAGTCAAATATTAAGATTTTCTGAAAATATTAAAATTTCATTAAAGTTTTTTAATCAAAACAATTAATATTGCCAAAAGAAAATTTGTTGGAGTTGATCGCAAGTACAGGGATTGTGATGTGAATGTATACATGTTTGAATTGGTACAACCTTTGCTAGAGGCTAAGTTTTTCTGTAAATCGGCTAAGAATTTCGTGGTCTCGACTAAGATTTTTTTTGGTAGTCGCATCATTTGGCATCATGGCATCATGTGTGGCTAAAAATTTTGTAGTTTGTTCATCCTGGTTTATAGGGTCCTTGTTTTAAGTATAACGGCATGTCAGTTATTTCGGTAACGGTATTTATTTCGGTAATGGTGCTGGAGATACGGACTACTCAACCCAACTACATCGTATTTCGGTAATGGTATTTTTAGAGTATCAATATTTTATTTATTTTGAGGATAGCGGTATTTTAGTTATTTGTGTAACGGTATTTTAAGGATAATGATATTTATGTTATTCCAGTTGCGATGTTTAAGGTGTAATGGTAGTCAGTCGAAAGGATTTTAAATTAATAATGGTATTTTTGCAGTATTTTCTACCAACCCTGAAACAAACACATGTGTCTTAATATCAGTTGATAGCTAATTTGGGATATGTCCAATAATAAATGCAGATTATTAAACCCAGACAGAGTTTGTAAGTAAATTTTATCTTAATCCAATACTTTAACGTTGGCTTTAATTTCGCTTTAACGTTGTGAGTTTAATAAGAGATATTTACAGTTAACACTAAAATACATACATAATGAATATTGTTAAAGGTACAATATCATGCAGATATTGTGGATTATAGGCTTTTTACACCGAACATCATCTTTGTGAAACGCGTGGAAGATGTTGAAAACGTAAAACATGTATTTACATGTCAACATCTTTCATCTGCCATTTATTTATATTTTTTGTTAAAAATAAAAAATAGATTAAGAGAAAGCATTAATCATTGGAGTAGTTGTTGCTTTGCTTCTTGCAAATCTCAATTTCGATGCAGTACATTGAAATATTAAAGGTCATTCTGGAAGAAGATGATGATGAAGAAGAATTTTTCGTAGACATAAAAATGAAATTCTTACATGTGCCGCTCATTTTCCTTTGTTGAATATTTTTTTTTTTTGTTTATTTTCTGCGATGTCAGTTTGCTAGTGATGGCACAAAGAAAATCGCTTTTTTTTTGTCATTTTTTTAGTGATGACACTTAAAATAACGAAAGATGTAAGATGGAACAAAATGAAAAAGGATCATTTTTTGTAGATGTAGAAAGATGTAGAATTTTTGGCCTGTATAATTCTGATGGGAAGATGTTAACATCTTTGCAAATTGATGAAAGATGAAAGATGTAGCTCAGTGAAAAAAGTCTATAAGGGGAAAAAATTGTATATATAGAATTAAGGGTATTTTAAGTAGAATTTTTATATTTATAAAGAACTTTATATATTTATAAAGAACTTTATACAAAAAGTGGGGCAACAAGTATTGAAAGTGTTGCCATTTTTACAATTGGCATCGTAGTTATGTCACTTTGGTTGTAAAGACACGTGCGAAATTTATAGTGCATAACAAAGACTCAAGAACGCACGATTTTGGAACTCAACAACGAAGTGGTTGATATTCCGATTTCACTGTTATCTCAACGGTTACATGAATAAGCAATATTTTTGGGCCCGGGTCATTTGTCATACTGCAAGCTGCACAATCTGTATTTTATCTTTCGATTATCTTTCGATTGGGTAATTTGGCTTGGCTTGCAAGATTTCCGATTTTACTGTCCCGGACTTCTTCTTGTGGGGCCATTTCAAGTCGTTGTTATGCACGAACAAGCCCCGCAACTTGGAGGAGCTATATAATATTTGCTTCAATATTGACAACGTGACACCAGAAATGCTGCGCACTGTTATGCAAATGTAACCAAAAGATCTCAAATTTGCTCAACGCCGACGTCGGCCATTGGTCGTACATAATTTATCACAATTAATTAAAACAAATTTTTATAAGTGCGAATATGTGATGAAAACGAGTATGTGATGAAAATCGAAAATGGACATATTATCAATCTAGCATACTTAGTTTTGTGAAAATACAATTGATTTACAATTATTATAAGGTATATTAATTTGTATTACTCAGAACTTTTAATACTTTTTGTTTTAATATAGATCATAAAATATTGAGCATTAAAAATCCTATCGTGTTCGTTGTCGACTTTCATTACATGCCTGATAATCAGTAAAAAGGCACATGACTTTTCAGTTTAAACAAAAGTTATAGCGAAAGAAAATCAGATTATTGTTTTAATAAAAAAATTTATAGATTTTCGTCCACTGTAACGCTGCTTTAGAAGAATCCAAATTGATGACATGCTTCATTATATTTATGATGGAGTTTCATAAAATTCTGTGAAACATTTCATAAATACGATGATTTTTGAGTTGGCAGCATAGATAAGTTGAAACGAAATTTCGAATAAGTTCAGACCTACTAATCTGATCAGGATACAATCTACACAAAAGTCTTTGAAAAAATATTTTCATATACAAAATTGTCACTTTATCGGAATTTATAACTTTTGCAAATAAACTGTCAGTTTTGTTTTGATATTAGTGAAGTAAACAGATACAGAGAATACGTCTACAAGCAATGGAACGCTATACACCTCAAGAACGCGGAATGCTTGTAAAGTTTGAGAATTTTTTATGAAATGATAATGATCTAGCGAAGATTTATAAAACAATTTTTTGATAACAAATGATTTATGAAACAGTTTCATCAATATGAACAAACTTTTTTCCTTGAGTGTAGGCGATGAGTATTAATTTATTTTTTATTTCTGTTGTTACCATAGTTTACCTTGTTAGACAAAGTTATTTTTATAAGCAGTCTAGCTTACTCGCTATTATTTATTTAACTACAAAAATAATTATTTACAAAAATGTGAGAAAGCCTTATAATTTACAAACCTGTAGTCACTTAATTTTTAAGTGCGTTAAGCACATGAACCACTATTTATTTTGTTAATTACTAATTTTTTTTATTTTTTATCTTTTATAGGGTCCGCCATCTAACGTTTTTTTTTCAACTAGTGCATATTTCGTGAATGGTAACACTTAGCTTTGACAGATAATTAGTTTTATCCTTCCGCTGAACGAATATGGTTGTGCATACGCTTGAACAACGCTAGGAAATATTGCGACATTACCTTGAAAATCATGGTAATGTTGCAGAATGTCGTCTTTTCAATGTCATCTTTTCAGATGAAGCTCATTTTGATCTTGGCGGGTATGTAAACAAGCAAAATTGTCGCATTTGGGACATTGAAAAGCCAATGCACCCAAAACGAGTCACTGTTTGGTGCGGATTTTGGTCCAGAGGTATAATTGGGCCATTTTTCTTCGAAAATGAGCAAGGAGTGAACATTACAGTCAATGACGATCGTTATCGGGCCATGTTGAACGAATTTTTGTTCACAAAAATTGAAGAGGAGGATATTGGCAACATTTGGTTCTAACAGGACGGCGCTACGTGCCCACAGCCTAAGCTACACTCGATGTTTTGTGCCCTGTTTTTGAAGATCGCATTATCAGCCGCAGAGCTGATGTCGTTTGTAGGGTGCCGTCAAAGATAAGTGTTACGCCGACAAGCCCGAGAGAATTGACGCTTTAAAGGACAATATTCGTGAAGCCATTGGTGAAATACAGCTGCACACAATCGATAATGTGCTTAAAAATTGAACCGATCGTGTAGGCTACTGCATGGCCAGCCGAGGCAGCCATTTGAATGAAATTATTTTCCATTATTAACCGGAAGGATTGTACTTTCGAATAAAAAAAGAAATTTGAGAAAATATTTAGTAGTTTTTTTTATAGCATTTTGAAAAAAATAAAGTTATTTGGCGGACCCTATATTTAACCTTTTTCTCTTGTTTTTAATAACTAATTTATTCTTTGAGCTAAAGGTTCGTTTTTTCAGCAATATTATTTATTTTTCAATATTTCGCAACTCCAATGTGTAGCATCTTCAGGAAATAATAATTAGGACAAAAAAAATTTTAAAATTTTTTTCAAAACTTTAATTTTTTTTTTAATTTTTACAAAACTTTAATTTTTTATAATTTTTCATAATTATTATTTCCTAAAGATGCTACACAATGGAGTTGCGAAATATTGCAAAATAAATAATATTTTTGTAAAAAAACAACCTTAAGCTCAAAGAATAGATTGGTTTAATTTTTTATTTTTTATAATGCAGCGGGTAAGCAGTTCTCGAATAAAAGAAGAGATTTGACACTGAATTATATGCAGTATACAACACTTCTACTTATTACTTATAAATAGTAATGAGCACTCATTTTTCAACATTCTCTTTATCAAACACTCCAAATCGTTTTAATTTTTATTTGTATTTCTTGAAATCTTAATAATATATATGCCACCCTAATCGTTTGTATATAAATAATATTAAGTCTCACTTTTTATATCGTCTCTAGTTTTTCTATATATTTATATTATACATCATGATACCGGTAATTATTTTATTATTGTTTTCTTTTTATATATTTGTTTTTTTTTTTTTTTTGTTTTAACCTTTCTATAAATACTTACTACCTTTTGTTGTCTTTGAAGCTTTTTTATTCTTACAAACAAACAAACATGCATACTACGTAAGTTTATAACTTCCAGATAAGCTGTTATAATGCGAATAAGAATGTGATAATGATAATAAAATTGATAATAATTGCGGTATGTGTATATTTAAGTTATTAAAAGAGAATAAATTTTTGCATTATTGGTTGAGCGGGGTTTGAATTATTCTATAATTAGAATATTTGACTATAAATTTATTTTAACCCCAGAGAGTTAAACTTATATTAAATGCGTTTTCGAGCTCAGCAAAAAAACAGAATAACAGATTGGAGAAAAATCAAATGAATAAACATGTGCGGCTCTAAAAGAGCCAGTTTAACTTTTTAGTGTTAAATAAAGCCAATAACAAATGCCAAGTCCACGAGATGGCTCAAACTCAGAGACGGGTAAAAAAAGGACAAAAGAAGAAACGTTACCTTAAAAACTTAATTCTAATCTTATTACATTAGAAACAAACACCTTCTGTTTGCATCTGGCGAAGCACGGCTTATAACACCACGTCTTGCAAGAAGATTTCCGGAGGCGGACCTGCAAATCGTAACGAACTTTGGTTATATTTTAGAGTAAAAATATCGAAAGGATATGTGTTTTTTTGTACGAAAGGATATGTGTTTTTTGAACCGAAAATGTTTGTCATTGTCGTAGATAGTTTCCGGATTATTATTTCAAATGAAACTGCGCACCGCGTCCATAATAGGTTTTTTTGTACTACCCAGAACCACCCTAAAGATTCAAGCTATTGATGAAGGCAAGAACCTTTCCGGGTGAAGTGATCCAAATATCGAAAGGCGACAAGAAACGGTCATCCAAAAACCTGATCCTCCTGGCACAAAGCCCAGGACAATCGCAGAGGACATGCTTTGACGTCTCCGATTTTAACCCGCAAAACCTGCAAAACTCAGTGTCTGATTGTGCCTATGGTACTTAAGGTCGCAATGCCCAGTAAAGTATCCAGTCAGGGTCTTTAGGTCCCTTCCGCCAAGGGCTAATAGTCGTCCAGACCCACCACTGGGCATATACATAAATCTCGTGGCCTGCCGTTGGTCACGAGATGTTTGCCAGTTTATTGATGACCAAGAATGATGACCAGAAGAAATGTCTTAATCTGCAGAATACAATATTTATTATATATTTTCGATGGATGTCTCACCTTAAAATTGTTTAGTAGCATTAATCATTTTTAAATTTTTTGCACCACAAATATTTTTTCCACATCAAGCAATTTTTTCCCCGTCACAAAATTTTTTAACTATAACAATTTTTTTACATTGAAAGTTTCTTTCGATATAATATTTTGTTTTGTTTTATATATATTTTATTTGTAACAAAAACACTATGGAGATATTAAAAATTGAGATAATCTTATATATGTATTTTAAATGAGGGAGAAGACTTAAAATTACCCTTTAGGAGCTATTTATTTATTTGTGATACACCAAAAAATAGATTCATGATGGCAATCAGATTTGTTTTTAGACAAATGGTTTAGTTTCGTCCAACCGAAATTTTCAGTTATAACTATACAATTTTTGGTAAGGTATGGGAAATTATGTTGTCACAATAGAATAACGGTTGCCTCAACTGATTTTCTTATTGTCACCAGAAATCTTTTTTTTCTGTGTATAGCAATATTCACCAAAATATGAAAATGTTGAAACATTGTTACTGCGAAACATAATTTCTAATAGACTTTGGAGTGCCGATCATGGATATGAAATTTTTTTCACGATTTTGTTAATTTTGTTATTTTGGATCAAATTTAAACTCTCTATTAGAGCTTTATAGCCTTTTTCCACTGAGCTACATCTTACATCTTTCATCAATTTGCAAAGATGTTAACATCTTCCCATAAGAATTATACAGGCCAAAAATTATACATCTACAAAAGATGATCCTTTCACATTTTGTTCCATCTTACATCTTTCGTTATTTTGAGTGTCATCACTAAAAACAATGGCAAAAAATCGATTTTTCTTTATGCCATCACTAACAAACTGACACTGCACAAAATAACTAAATTTAGCCACCACCCACTTGACCTTAATAATAATACTAGATAAATCATTATATATTATATCCTAAATCCCTAACCGAGCACTTGCAACAAAGGCTATCGGCTCGTTGTAGCGAAAACAAACCAGAGCCTCTGGTGGGAATCGAACCCACGACCCCCGCACTGATAAGCTAGCACGCTACCAATTGGCCTACCCGGGGCGCTCCAAATAATAAACAAAAAAAAAATTATTCAACAAATAAAATGAGCGGCACATGTAAGAATTTCATTTCTATGTCTACCAAAAATTCTTCTTCATCATCATCTTCTTCTAGAATGGCCTTTAATATTTCAATGTACTGCATTAAAATTCGGGTTTGTTCTTGTAAATCAACATCTACTCTAATGATTAATGCTTTCTCTAAATCATTTTTTTTTAACAAAAATTATGCGTCGTTTTCTTTTATTTTTTTTTTGCAGCTCTGTAAATAACATATGAAAGATGTTTTCAAATTCTACCATGCGTTTCACAAAGACGTTGTTCAGTGTAAAAAGCCTGTAACAATTTCGGTACTTCCAAACACTCGATACTACAAAAAACTTTTTAAGTATTGAGCCCATACAATACTTTTCATATTTATACATTCAAAAAAGATTGTAGCTTAAATTAGCTGAAAATTGAATTTAAAATAAATAAAAAATCACTTAAAAATGGTTTATTAACTTTTTATATAAATCAAAAGAAATTTTAATTTATTTTTAAATGTTCATTGTGATAGGGACCGGTCATGGGACCAGTCAATTTGACAAGGGCTTATCCTAAGTGGGGGTCAATTGCCCTCTGTAACATGTCACAGGGCTGGTCTTGAAGAACATGTCGTGAGCTTTCAAACGGTCGCGTGGTAGGTACTTTAGGAATTGGTCCTCTTTTCTCTTGATAAGTTTTTTCGGAACGGGTACAGCTTTCACCAATCACGGGATAGATTTAAATTCCCAACTGACCCATTTTTTCACGCAGGGTTAACTTGAAGTGTCCATAAAAAAAATGATTTTTAATTTATTTTTACTGTTAGCAAACCAACTTTAAAACCCAAAGTACGAATATTATTACCTTTATTTTTTTTTTTTGAAGTTTTAACTAAATAAAAATCGCAAAAAGTATTGATTTTTATTTACTACAAAAGCCATAGAAATAAATTATATTTCGTTTATTTCGCTCTTTGAAATGCCATAAAATAAACGACTTTTCAGTCAATTACCTCAAAAATATAACATAAAAACAAATATTTTAACCAAATGTGAAAATATTAACTTTAACAAGAAATTTGTTTTTATTTGTAGTGTTTTTTTTAATTAAATGTAAAAAAAGTTTAAAAATGTATTAAATGTATTATTATAAATGTATTAAAAATGTATAACAAAATGAATTGATACATTATTCAAAGTATTGTCCATTGTTAGCCACTACTTTTTCCTATATTTCTGGTAGCATATGCATTCCGCGCCAAAAGAACTGCTGCGGTTTTGAGGTAAAGAATGAATCAACCAATTTCTGATACGCTGTTCTGAAGTGAAGCGTATTCCAGAAAGGACGTTTTGCATCGATCTTAACAAATGGTAGTCAGAAGAGCAAGGTCTGAGCTATAAGGCGGGTGAGCCAAAACTTCTCATCCACTGTTTTTTAAATAGTTTTTGGCCGGCCTTGCAACGTGTGGCCGAGCGTTGTCATGATGGAAGATTATGGCTCCGTGTTTGGTCAAATATTCTAGTCGTTTTTCGTTGATTGCTCTCTTCAAACAAATCAATTATGTTCGGGACAGGTCCCCTGTAATCGTCTGACCCGATTTCAACACCCTTCTGATCAAACCAAATGCAGAGCATTTCTTTGGCGCCATGGATATTCGGCTTCGGCGTTGATTTTGCTGTTTAGACGGCCTTTAGAAATGACTTTTTGCGCTTGGAATTATCGTAACGTATCCATTTTTCATCACCAGTAACAATACGATGCAAAAACTACTTCTTTCGGAAATGCTGCTTGAACGCTACAAAGCAGCATTTCCGACATGCAAAATCTCCTTTCAACGCCTCTCGGCTGCAATTCATATGGGACCCAATTCCCTTGCTTTTGAATGAATCCCAATGCTTTTAAACGTAGGGAAATAGCGTATTGTGTGACTCCGCAAGTTTTTTTTGCGTTTGACAACAATCTTCGTCGAGTAATGCTTCCAATTCCTCATCTACAACCTTTTTCGTCAGACCAGTGCTGTCTTTGTCTTCTGTGTCGAAATCACCACTTTTGAATCGCGTAAACCATTGTTAACAAATTGTTTGAGTTGGTGCATGTTGACTGTAAGCTTCTACTAACAATCGATAACTTTCAGCAGCCATTTTCTTCAATTGAAAGAAGGTTATTAGACTTCCCCGCAAAACATATTTTTTAGGCAAAAAATGTGTGTTTACATTTTGGCGTCTATCGAATACTGAATTATAATGACAGATGTTTACCCTCCAAAATACCATATTTGTTATTACTGACACAAACCATAAGTGATAGTTATGCCATCTGTTGTGCAAATCGACATTATTAACTTGTATAACCAATATTTGTTTGTATTTAAGCTATTTATGTTCATTGAGTTACTAACTGGGACTTTAACTAACACAATTGTTGATGTTTTCTATATAAAATTTGAATTTAACTGCACATTGAGTAATCTGGCGTTAATCATTTAAAACAAAGTTGCGGGTAACTCTTTACTGTAACAATATTCTGAGTGTTTTTATTTTCATATCAAAAAAATAGGGTTGCATTTTTTAGTGTGACGAAACTAGCTTATATACAAAAAAGAAAAAAAAAACACTTAAGGTCTAAGTACTCGAAAAGAAGGTCGGTATTGAGTAACCAATGCCCAAATACTTTTACATTTCTACTCTCTATAGTAAAGAAAAATTCAATTTCTAAAAAAAATTAGTCAGAGGTTAACGTTTTATTATATTTTCCAATACAAGTATTGGGCTTTTCTGATATTTTCCAGTATACAATATTATTTAATTAGCAGCAGATTGCATACAAAAAATAAAATTTTTATGATATTTTCCATGGGAATCAACTGTATATTTCACACAAAAAATTAAACATTTGTCCCCCATGAATATTTAAAACTAAAAGGTTGGTCTTTTATGAAGTTTCCCAACCTATATTATTATTTAAATAACCACCTGAACTAAGTACAAGTTGTTCACAAAATCTTTTACCTTTGACCCTCCTAAATCTTAAGAACAATCAGGTATGGAACCAAATAATATTCAATTAGACTATTTCAGACTTCGCTCCACTGAATTCTAATAAGTAAAATGTGGCTTTTATGATATATTTCAATCCAAAATATTATTAAATTAGACCAACGAATTAACTGTAAATTTCACACAAAAAAAAAATTTCCCGTAAGTATTTAAAACCAAAATGGATGAACCAAAGATTGACTTTTGTTAAAGTTTTTGAATCTTTATTATTGTTTGAATAACCAATTGAACTATTTTAGGTATAAGTTTTATACAAAAACTTTTACCTTTAATAAGGTGCGGGACCAAAGTTTGATATTTTCTTATATTTTTCAATATATAAAATTATTCAATTAGAAAATTGAACTAAATGAAAATTTGTGCACAAAATTCAACCTTTGCTTAGGCCAAAGTGTGGCATTTTGTGCCATTATATACACCAAAATACCATTTTACAAGTTTCGAATATAAAATTTAAAAAACAAAAATTATAAATTTGCATATTTAACATCTTTATTTATTATTTAACCATTTTTAGATAAGCTAAATGGATTGGAATGGAATAAGTTGACCTAATTCTTTATTGAAGTTTCTAGAATTAATATGTTTTCATAGTCCAGGTAATAAGTATTCAAGCTTAAGAAGAAGATTTTGTTCAGACTATTAAGGGAAAAGAAAAACAGGAAATAGCAATAGACCTTAAGCTTGAATACTTATTACCTGGAATTTGTATTAAAAAGGTCGAAGAAATTGAACTGAATAATGTTTCCATAGTCTTTTTTTTACTATACATATATGAAACTTTTTGGGACAAATAAAAAAACAAAAACAATTTTTGTGAACCTTTCAAATTGCTTAAAATACCCTTTAACATTTGCCGACATGAATATACTTAAAAAAAAGGTAATTTTATTAAAATTTTAAATCCATAAAACTAACGAAAGAATTTTATTTTCTCCAATATTGAGCCATAAAATATTTTCCGTAAAACTAACAAAAGATTTTTACTCTTTTTTTTCATAAAATATTTTTTCCTAGATCAGAGGCAAAAATTCAGAGCTGAAATTCAACTGAACAATTTTAGACTCCAGATTTGTGTTTAGGAGATCAAAATACTTTAAAAAAATTTTATTAAAAGTCTGTGCAAATAAGGGGATTTTTGTTGAGCAGTGTAATTCAAAAACTACTTACACATAGTTACGAAAATTCCAATTTTCTACGTACCTGAAAACAGAAAAAATATAAATGAATTAACTATAAGCTTTTTATGAAAATTCATTAAGGTCTGTTGAGGTTTTTAAAAATAACCAGAATTTAGTGCTTAGCATTGGTTATAAATATAATTTTTTTGTATGAACTTAAGATTTATCAACTCCATTTATTTCATTGATAAGTTACACACCCTAAGGAATTAATTTAAAAGTTTTTACAAACATTTCTTTTAATTAAAATGTTAAATGAAAATTTTGATCTTCTAAAGTTTATTTTACAAAAAACTTTCCATCTGTACTCTGTAATTAGATAATTTCCTTTGTTAACATTTAAATTTTCTCACATCTTTTGTTTTTTTGAAAATCACAAAATTTGCTAAATTATCATGACAAAATTAAAAATACACAAACTAATTTGCCATGTTCACTCATTTAAATACAATAAATGTATCTGTATACTTAAATTAAACTTGAAAAATTATCACTTCAAGAAATCTCAGTAAATAAACTAAAAACACAATGTCACATTGAGGTTTTAATTTAAAGAAGAAAAAAAAGGAAATAACATAAGATAACAAATACTTAAGTACTGTCGTACTTGTATGAATTTGGGGGAATTATTTAATGCTGCTACTGTAAAAAAGAACAAATTGTAATTCTCATACTCTACAAAAGTGTTGTATCACTATTCAGTAAAATTAGTTTATTTCATTGACAAGTACTCGAATTGAATATAAATTTCCCTCTTATTGATTCTCAAGTTAATTTCCTTTTTAAATTAATTTCCTTCATTTTTTTTTGTGGTAGGTTAGCATAAATTTAATAAAAATTGCCAAAAAGGAAAAGAAAATAAAAAATTAGACCTTATTATAGTATGTATTCAATCATAAATAAGCCACACAAAATCATAACCAATTTTCAGTTATTATGAATTAATGGGGATGCTGGTACACTGAGTAATATAAATAAATTTTAAAGGAATTGAGTTTTAAAAGTTAAAAAATGTTAGAAAAAAAAAAAAATCTTGATGTTGATTTTATTGGCATGTCATAATTTTATTAAATTGTTTTGCATACAATTGAGGTTTTTTTGATGACTTAAAAATTCTATATAAATCTTTAAATGTATTAACGTATGAGTTATATTTAACTATGGAATAAATTAATCATACGCAACCTGTTGCTATAACTAAAAATGACTGCATCACTAGAAACTCGCAGGGAGCTAATAAGTGAATTATGTTTTTTCAGTCATATTTCAAAATTTTTTTAAAATTCAAAATTATAAACTTGGGAAACCATCCTCGCATGTAAAAGAATTATTTAAGTATACAAGTGTGTGAGTGTATGTGTTTATTAACTGAAAATGGTTGGTATCTTCATAGTAACAAAATCAAAACAAACAATAATATTCATTAACAAAGAATAATAATAGAAAGACGAAAAAACGATTTTTGTTGGATTTTTTTTTATGTGCGCTATGGGTGTTGGTAACTTAAATTTAATTAATTTTGACTTTAATATGTCCAAAAGTAAATCCACTTCAAATCAGATGCCACAAAAACCCCTTATAAACACAACTATTAAATACTATTGGGTATAGAAGTTAATAATGTCGATTTGGACAACAGATGGCATAATTATCACATATGGTTTGTGTCAATAACAAATATGGTATTTTGGAGGGTAAACATCTGTCATTATAATTCAGTATTCGGTAGACGCCAAAGTGTAAACACACATTTTTTGCATAAAAAAGATGTTTTGCGGCGAAGTCTGATAACCTTCTTTCATTTGAAGAAAACGGCTGCTGAAAGTTATCGATTGTTGGTAGAAGCTTACGTTCAACATACACTAACCCAAAAAAACTTGTGAACGATGATTTTCGCGATTCAAAAGTGGCGATTTTGACACAGAAGATAAGGAGAGGCCTGATCAGCCGAAAAAGTTTGAAGATAAGGAATTGGAAGCATTACTCGACGAAGATTGTTGCTAAACGCAAGAAGAACTTGTATTATCATTGGGAGTCACACAACAAGCCATTTCCCTACGTTTTAAAACATTGGGATTCATTCAAAAGCAAGGAAATTGGGTCCCATATGAATTGTAGCCGAGAGGCGTTGAAGGGCGATTTTGCATGTCGGAAATGCTGCTTTAACGCTAAAAAAAGAAGTAATTTTTGCACCATATTGTTACTGGTGATGAAAAATGGATATATTAGGATAACCCCAAGCGCAAAAAGTCATATCTAAAGGCCAACCAGCCAAATCAACGCCGAAGCCGACAATCCATGGCACCAAGGTAATGCTCTGTGTTTGGTGGGATCAGAAGGGTGTTTTGTATTATGAGGAACCTGTACCGAACACAAGTGATTCGTTTGAAGAAAGCAATCAACAAAAAACGACCAGAATATTCGACCAGACACGAGGCCATAATCTCCCATCATGACAACGCTAGGCCACATGTTGCAAGACCAGTCAAAAACTATTTGGAAAACAGTGGAGGGGAAGTTTTGGCTCATCTGTCTTATGTCCCAGACCTTGCCCCTTCTGACTACCATTTGTTTCGATCAATGCAGAACGCCCTTATTGGAATACGCTTCACTTCCGAACAGGGTATTAGAAAATGGATTGATTCATTCTTTACCTCAAAACCGCAGAAGTTTTTTGGCGCAGAATTCATATGCTACCAGAAAGATGGGAAAAAGTAGTGGCTAACGATGGGCAATACTTTGGATAATGTATCAATTTATTTTGTTATTATAATAAATGTATTTTCAAGCAAAAAATCGACATTATTAACTTGTACACCCAATATATTAAATTTATATTTTCGAACCCGCTAACTTATCTCTAAATAACCAAAATTTATTATTTAACTATAGTTATAAATGTCAAATTTGTATCGAAATATCTGTGGTTCACATCTAATAATAAATAATTTTTAGATAACCCGTACATAACTTTAAACTGCAATATTTTATACAGTTGATTATTTAAAAAATTCTTTTTATTCAAGTTTTTAAGTGATCATGGTATAAAAAGGATTCACCAGCATTAGCATCATTTAAGAACAAAAATTTTAGAATTCAAAAAATTTCACAAATAATACAAAAAACAAAAAAATATTTAAAATAATGATGCATTTCCAAAGTTAAACCTTCTTAATAGCGTTAAATAATCTTTGTATCCAGAGAGAAAACAGATTATCGTGATTAGTGTGATTAGTTTCTAAATGTTGTTGGTACCGGTTAGTCTACTAAGTATTACCGAACTATTTAATCACAATTAATCAAGGATTAAAAAAAGAGAGAAAAGCAAGAATCTGTTGCTAGAAAGTACACTCGGAAAAAAAGTTAGTACAAAAATTTGTAAGTGGCTTTATATTCCACATAACTATTCTTGTACTGATATTTAGTAACAGAAATTATTATTTAGTAATTACATTTTAAAAACTACAAAATTTTTAGAGTTGCCAAAATAAGCAAATAAAAAACATAATTAAAAAATAAAAAATGGATATTGAAGAAAATTGTATTTCTAACATACAAGTAGATTATATTGGCATGAAAATAAAGGATATCTGCTAAGACACAGCAAAATATTAAAATAAAATAGATTTTTTGTAGGATTTAGTAGAAAGCATAAAATGCCTTTAAGAAGATAGTTGTAAAACTGCTGAAGAACTGTTGACTAATAAACTGTTTCTTATATGCTAACTGGAAGTAATCTATTTTTGGTTGAGTTGGCAATTCATTTGATTTTTTTTAAAAACAATCTTCAATCAATCAATTCCAGTTTAAATCGCGCCGTATTCGGATTTGTCATCATCGATTTTAATGAGATTCGCCACAAATATTGTAAATGGGTAGTGTTTACCAAATCATTAACCTTTCGACCCCGAACCCTTTTGGTTTTCGAAATATGACGTCATGTAAATAGCTAAAAAGTGTTAATACAAATTCGCCCTTAACTTCTAAACTATACAACCTAAAATTTTGCTATTGGTTCCATTTTAAAGGTTTAAACATTACCTTCAAAAAAGCGTCCTAAAATTTTTTTAAAGTTTAATGTTTAAAGACCAATATCTAAAAATCCAATTTTTTTAAATTCTGAAAAAATATATGTTAAAAAGCAAGGCCTCTCTACATTTCTGGAAAAATTTTAAGGTGGAGACTCATTTAGTTCTTGAGTTATGAAGGAAAACGTGGTCGTAAACAAATTTTCGCCAACGAGTTCATATGCAAAAACTTCCGATAAACGATTTCGAAATCGAAACGAATTTCTTAAAATTCAACAAATTGAGTGTACAGATATTTCTGGAGCCTAGATAACTAATCCATGTTGCTCAGATGTGCCAGACTTATACAAAATAAAGGAGCACATACGAAATATTAAATTGTTGTTTTTTTTTTTTTTTGTTAGGAGATCTATTTTGTTGTCTTGGTTGGTTTTTATTTAATGCATTACTTAGAGTATATAAATTTAAATAAATTATGAAAAAGTGTTTGTTGCAAATAAACTATATTCTGTAATAAATGACTTTATTTTATTTTATGGAGTTTGTTGCTTTTGTTTTTCACAATACTGTTTAATATTTTTAACGAAAGATAACTATGTTAGTGTATTTTTGTTTTTTTTTTAATCTTGAACTAATTCAATTATCATTATTTTTAACAAAATTATAATTTTTTCAGTTAATTTCCATAACTTTCATTGCATTGGATTATTGTTATCAAAATTATCTATTGCAAAATAATATTTGTATAGATTTTGACATGAAAAAAAAAAATGATTGCAACTTTTGTCAGTTAGGCTCTCTTGTTTTTATCATGTTATCGCTCATCAAAACGTTTATACGGTACACGTATAAAATAATTATTCACGTCTCATAGTTGTTAATGACTTTTGGGTAATACCATAATATTTTACTACTTCTTATCTTATCTGATTTAACGGTTTATTTTATTTTATTATATTTAAAATTTATAAATTACACTCTGCAACACTAATTTCGGTCATGGATAATTAAATATTGGTTTTGCACAGTAAAACACATGATGGGTTTGGCGCATTGTGGGTGCAGTTACATTTTATGGCCATTTAAATTTTTTTTTTTTATTTCGGCCAATATTGTGTGAAGTTTGACCCAAAGTCAGTGTGAAAGTTCATCTGAGCTATATTAAGTCTATGAACATTTTAAGAGAATTTTTTCAAAGAGCTGATGTTACTAGTCCTTATTTTAAGAAATTCGAAATAGTCCCCCCAAAACGGGCATAAAATATTCTGCGAATGTATTTTTTTGCAAATTTAACTAAAAGTTTCCAAAGATGAAAAATGTATTCGGTAGATGTTAAACCTTAAAAAAACTAAAATGTATTTAATCACTTGTAGTCCTGTAAAACTTTGTTGTGTTAACGCATAGGGGATGAATTAAAAATGGGTCGACAGACGAAAAAATGTCATCGGGATTAATTTAAATTAACAATCGACAATCGACAGTCCAAAGTTTTGGACGTTTTGCATTAATTTCTATTATTTTTAATTTCAGTTTATCTAATTTTGCTTTTTGGTGGTAAATTTCATATTTTTTATTTTTATTTATTTTTCTTCTGTCAAAAACGTTAATCTCGATATTTTACTTCCTTCCTATTTAAAAATTCGGCTGTGACGAATCTTTACCAATATCCTAAAAAAATGTTCTCTACTGTTTTTTTTTATATGTTTTAATGTTAAAAGCTTTCGAAGTAAAGTTATGGAGGAGAAAAAAAAATTTTTGAGGTGGAAAACTTTTTTGGATGCGAAAAACAAATTTTTTGGTGGAAAATAAAATTTTGAGTTGAGAATATTTGAGGTGGAAAAAATTTTAGTGAGAAAAAATTTCAATGGTGAAAAAAACTTTCTTTTATTTGAGGTGAATATAAAATATTATTCATTTCTAAGCGATTGATGAAAAATATGGGGAACTATATTTTGTACCAGTCGCTACTAGAATACACGAATTTGTATAGAAAATTTATAGATATCTTCACATTTTCACTTATAACTTTTTAACCGCTGGACCGATTTTGTTCATTTTCAATACTAAACTACTCGGGAGGATGTTCAACAATATGCAGCCCCGCTTAGGTCTTCGCTTCGTGGTTGCCATTTCAACAGACAGACAGACGGACATCGCTAAATCGACTTAAAATTGCCATTCAACCGACAGACAGACGGACATCGCTAAATCGACTTAAAATTGCATAACGATCACGAATAACATATATACATCGGGTGTTTTTTAAAGAGTGATACAAATTTTAATCATAATAAAACATAGTAATATATTTTTGATATCAATGAAACGGTCTTTATTGGATAGAAAATTTTATGACATTAATGTTTAAATATGATTTCGGCCATGTGAATCGCCACGACTGGCGCGTACAAGGCGCAATCTGGAACACCAATTTTCACAAACTTTTCGCAGCATTTGCGGCCTTATCTCGCCGATAACTCTTCGAATGTTGATTTCCAGGTGTTAAATTGTTTGTGGTTTATCGACGTACACAAGTGACTTTACATAACCCCAAAGAAAATAATCCAATGGGGTTAAATCACACGATCTTGGGGGGCAAATAATTGGGCCATTTCGTGAAATTATTTTTTCGTCAAAAGTTTCCTTGAGTAAATCAATTGTAGCGCCCGCTGTGTGGCATGTGGCTCCGTCCTGTTGGAACCACATATCAGCAAGATTAATACCAGCTAATTGAGGTACGAAAAAAACTTAGAATCATGTTCCTATACCGTTCACCATAGACAGTAACTCACTCCAAATGGTCCGAAAACGAATTATTGTTCTTCGAATTAGCCGCTCTGAAGGACGATTATTTACGCCATAAAATGGAAGAAGTGCACGATGAGTTTGATGAATAGAACAATTATTTTGATTAAAAATTTCCACAATTTGCACGCGTTGCTCTGGTGTAAGTCGATCCATAATGAAATGTCAAAGCAAACTAAACAAAAAGCAACTATCAGCTGTTAAATGGGTGGTCAAATAAAGCAGTGATGCCAACTCAAAGTTGTATCACTCTATAAAAAACACACCTATATTTAGACATGTTACAAAAGGAATGACAAAATGATATATACCCTCACCATACATATATGGTGAGGGTATACATTTGTTGTTGAAGCTGTCGATCCAGTAACGTGAATTTTTCGTTCAATCCACCCTCAATTATCATTTTTCATCCTTTAAGTCTTATTTTTTGTCTTATTTTTATCTTACAAGGGAGGTCCCCCAAATTTTGGGTATAGTGTATAGGATAAAAACTCAAGCGAGTCCAATCTCATATTAAACTGTCAAAAATAGGATAAAAATTGCACCATTTTTGTTTTTTCGGTTGCATAAGTGTACATATTGCATAAGTGACAACCACTACATAGACACTATGGTTATAAAAAATTTTGTTTTTTTTTTTAATTTTAACGGTACAAACAATTTAGATTTTAATCAATTTGAGACAAGTTTTCATATAAAAACGGGTTCGTTTTTGACTCGACTTTTATTCCTGAGTGTTTCTGAATGTTTCTGTTAGAGAAAACGCGACCAAAATAACGAAGTGCGGCGGTGACTGCAAATATTCTCTTATTTATTTAAGTGTAAAGAGTACTGTGGAGATATTTCCAGTGTCTTTTTTCCTTACCAACGACCCAATTTTTTCTTAGGTTTTTCATTCTGTTAAGAGAATTAGAAACAAAAAATAAGACAATAAAAAAAAAAACATTTTAAAAATAAAACTGATTCTATTTTACAACTGCAACGCTCGACGCGTTTTAATTGTCAATTTGTATAGAAAAATATGACACGTTCTTATTCTGGTTGTCGCAGAAACGTGGGATTAAACCGCTAAAAAAAATAAATTTATTACATTTCCAAAGTCTACTCATATTTGCTAATTCGAGTCGGGAGATCACCCCTATTAGTGGTTCATGGAATATAAAGGGTTAAAATATTTTTCATTTTCAAAAGAAGTAGTTTAATATTTTTCTGTGTAATTTCCATGGATTTTCTGAAAACAGAATTAATAAGTTGTTTTATTTATCTCAAGCTGTTAGAAGCGGGCATTATTTGAAGTCAAAACGGTTAAATGTGTTCTGAAAATGGAATTTTTTTTCTATTTTTTTACTTTTTATTAATCTCCAACTTTATTCTCCAACTCTTAATTTTACCCTACGCCACTACATGGTCAGGGTATAATGAGTTTGTGCTAATGTTTATAATTACCAAAAATATCGGACAGAGGCCCTATTTTATAGTACAGCAATCGACTCAGAAACACTAGCTGATTCGATTTAACGATGTCTATTAAATTTTGTTACACTCAGACAATTTTTCGAACTTAAATTACTTTAATAAAATAAAATCTATAAGTTTTTCCTTAAAATATTGCAAGTTTATTTTAGTGTACAAAAAAATTTTGTTAACTCTAAAATAGTGGGACAATTTCCTTAATTTTTTGTTTTTTAATTTGATTAATGTTTTTTAAGAATGTTAAAAAATTTATTTTTTTTTAGAAAAAAATCTAGAATGCTATAATTTTATAAACAAAGACAAAATCTAAATATGGAACTTCTTTAAATTTAGTTTAAAGATATTAACTTATTTAAATCAAGTATGTAACACACATACTTCTCAAATTTAAGGAAATGTTTTCATTAACATTCCTAAAACTTTTTAGAATATTTTAACCTATACAATTCTAAATTGGTTTTCATTTTATATTGTGTATCTTATTTGGTTTAGTTCATCAAATTTTAAATAATAAATTTTAAATTGGAAAAATTTGTATGTCTTAACGAAAATAATGTAATAATTCTTTTCGTTAAAATTCATATACATAAATAATGAAATTTATTACTTAAATTTTTTGTGTGTACACTCAAAAAAAAAAAAAAAAAAGTCATGAACTAAAAATGACTCCAAAATTTCCTTTAAATTAGTTTAAAAATTTTCCTCAATTTTCTTAAAATGCATAAAAATTACTCTGTTTTGGTAAAACTGAAGTAGTTTATATACTTAGAAATAGTTCATATTTTTCTTCAGTAATATTTCTTGATTTTAGGAAAAAAAAAACAAGTATATTAAATCAAAATTTATTAATTTTTAAGAAAAAAAAAAAGTTATAACATAATTTACTTCCATTTAGTTCAAAAAATGTGTCTAACTTAAAAGGAGAAAATACGTGTTCATTTTTTTCTCGTGAGTAAAAAAATTAACAAAATTTTAGAAAGCCATTTTTAAATTACATAAGTTTTTAAGTATACGGCTTTCTAATTTTTAAGAATTGTTTTCTAAAAATTAATTCAGGCAATTCAAAAAAGTAATAATTTTTTTTTCTAAAAATTTATTTAATGTAATGGAGTTTTATGAATTATTGATCTGTTATTTTGTAAATAAATAGTATTAGTAGAATTTTAGATCATATAATCATATTCTTTTTATAAATTATTTTATTGTAAAGAAACACGAACATTTTTATTCGTAAATTATAGAGAATACATAAAAATTGAGAAATTTCACAGAGCCAGCAGGATAGAATACTTAGAAATTTCGGTTGACGCTACCCAACCTTATCAATATCCACGCTCTCCTTTCTCCCCTTTGGTTATTGCTTGTTGGTGATTGTCTATTTTATATTGAATGTTTGGAAACAAATTAACAAACTCGAAAACAACACACAATTAGACTAACATCAACGAAATTTAACAATTTATATTTTTCCTCTAAATTTTACCGGTTTTGTTATAAACTTTAATTCTTAAAGTATCCAATTCTATCCTGCTGGCTCTGTGGAATTTCTAAATTTTTATTCTCTATAATTAACTAATAAAAATTTTCATGCAACTTAATTCAGATAATTTTTAAAAATTTTAATAAAATATTTTTTTTTTCAAGTAAACGTTTTCTAATTTTTGAAAAATAATGGAAATGGAAAACGTTTAAATTATTTTTAATATTCTTTTCCAAAAAAAAACAATCAATTAAAAACAAACTGGTTTGTTTTCCCTATATTTAAGAAAAAATATTATTAAAGAAAACAAATTAATATAACCATTTAAAAAAATTATCGTGCATGATTGTAATTTGTCGTTCGAGATCGTGCGTGAGTATGAGACCTACGTCCTATAAGAGGATCCTTGCTGAATTGGACTGAATGTGTTATTTTTGCACATAAACCCGTATAATTGAAATTTGGGTTGTGTATGTTATATGGCATGAAATAAATCACGACTCCAAATTTGTAGGAAACCGGATCATATTTGTAGTAAGTCTTAACATAGACCCGCTTTAGCAGTATTGGTTTAAATGAGCTTTAATCAAACTACAAGTTTCAAATAAAGGGTGGTTAAATTTTAAGAACTGATGTTGAATGTGAACCACACCTAAACGTCAAGTTTTCTTCTGCATATCATTTGGCTTTTCTCAATTTCAGACTAACTCAATTTGAACCATGGAAAGATACACAATCGAGAAACGCGTTAAAGTTATTCAGGCTTATTATGAAAATGGGCGTTCAAATCAAAATGCGTTTCGTGATTTTTTTGGTCAGCATAATCGAGCAATTGTGTCCACAATCAAGAGAATTGTGGGTAAATTTCTGTAAAAACACCTGTGGATGGTCGCCCAGTTCGTTCTGCGGAAAACATTGCTGTATAATGAGATCGGCCAAGCATTTACCGTGAATGGTGTCCGCTATCGCGAGATGTTTACGAACTTATTGTGGCAAGGAGTTGAGGATATGACCCTGGTGACGTCAATTGGCCGCCAAGATCATGTGATTTAACAACGTTGGACTTCTTTATTTGGGGTTATTTGAAAGAAAAGGTGTACGTCGATAAGCCAGCAACAATTCAAGGGCTGAAGGATGAGATAATTCGGCACATTGACGGCATAGAACCATAATTATGCCTCAGCGTCATCGAAAATTTGGACCATCGGATGGAGGTGTGCCGCCGAGGTCGCGGCGTCCATTTGGCCGATATTTTGTTCCATACATAATTGAACCATACCATTTTATCATAATAAAAAGAAATGACAATAATTTCCTAAATAATATGTGTTTTATTCAAAATCAACATCGGCCCTTAAAATTTAGCCACCCTTTATAAAGATATTTGACCCAGGGAAAAACTCTTTTGAAATTTTTTGGAATCAGTGCATATACAGACTTACTTTAAATTTTGTTTGAATCAGTTCATAGTCAGATTTCCCTTTCACGAAAATATTATATTGGACCTTAAATCATGCCTCTAAACTTAAAGAAAATCGGACCACATGTGGACCTAGTCGCAGTGTAAGCCCACCTTCCCAGTATTTGCATAAATTATCTTTTAAATTTATCTCTATATTTTACGAACTTTTTTTATATAAAATGGTCCAAAACCCCTGCCGTAATTTGGACCGCTGCCTACAATTTTACCCAAATTCACTTGGTGTAGACTATAATATTGTGAGTATAACACACTGTTTTTTTTTAAACATACTTTAAAAGAGTGGAATTTTCAAATGTTTAATTTTTCAATTTAAAGCTTTTTTTAAAACATGATTAGTGAATTACTGACATTAATTTTTTTTTTTTCAGTTTGATGTGTTTAAATCTCTCCAGTAGTCTTGTTTTTTTTTTCAATAAAATACATTAAAAAACTGAGTGCAGCTTAATAGTTATAATAGAAAATATGTTGCATACTTTAAGGCACAAATATCTTTAATCACTGAAATGAAATTATAATAAAGTTGTGATGGTAAAGTAAATAATTTGCATAAAAATGGAATTTTATATTTTACTTGTACTAAACTACATACATATTTTCTCTTAAATATTAAAACCGTGACCTAAATATTTACAACAGAATATGTATTAGAGTATATAATACATATAAAAAAAATTGTGTTATTACCCTGTAGGAAATGTAAATAGTGGAACTGTATAGATTCACTATTGACTTTGTCACCAGTACTACTGACTAATTATGCCCCAGCCAATGCTATCTGCTGTAGACATTTAACATGTGCGTGTCATTGCGAATCTACACAACTGTTGACTAGGTGTTGACATTGTAACCAGAGATTCACTAGTACATTTTAGTAATACTAGTCTACACTTTTTGAACTTTTTACTAGATTTCTACACTAGGAAGGAAATAAGTTTAAACAGGTGCATTTATTTTGTTATTAATTAAATACTTTGTTATTTATATTAATACAAATTTTTTTATAAATTTGATTTTGGAGTAGACAAATCTTCAAAATACTGCACAAAATCATCCACAGGCTCCGTAAAATCTTCATCAGGCCCCACAAAATCTCTAGAGTTGCAACTTTTACTAAAAATTATTGTCTCTTGTTATTATAATTTTTATACAAAATTTATTGTTTTTTTTTTACAAGTTTTTTTGTAATTTCTTTTGCTCATTATATATTTTGTTAAAATTTGTATATTTAACTTTTAAATTAATTTTTTTTATATTTTTATTAAAAACTTTAATTTTGCATGCAGTTATGTACATGTATTTTCAACAATATAAAACAATTAAAAAAATCAAGAACAAGCACAGCTTTGCAGCTGCAAAAAGGAATGTAAAAAGTATAGACGCTTTGTTGACCAAAAAATCACCCAAAATAATCGACAAAAGTGGTGACTTGCAGGCTTCCTACAAAACACCTACACACCAATACACCCATACACAAGTAACCAACCAGCCAGCTTAATAAACAAGCAGCCAAACTAACTCAACCACAAAATACGAAAAATATAAAAAACACTTCCGTTTCCTTCCTTCCTAACTGAGTAAGAATACACCATATATTAGACTAACAGTGTGGGCCAAATTATATTGTTCGGAAGCATGGTTGGCAAGCAATACCTTTTTTTATAACGGTAGTTGTCTATCACGCTCTAATCAATACCGATACAAAAACTTTAAAACTGCGGTTGCAATAGTGACATGTGTCTTCAAATATCACGAGGTTTATTTCAAAACATTACCTGTTAAATTTTGTTATATTTTCAAAATATAGTTATAAATCGGTGTTCCGGTAGTTTAGTGTTATTATAACGGTAGTTTAAGATATTTCAAAATTCAACCGGTAAAATAGCACAATAAACCCGGTTATACAAAAAGACACTTGCTTTTAATGGAATGGCCATTTTAAAATTTTCATATCGGTCCAAAAGAAGCTGTGGTATCCAACTACCCTTATTATGAAAAGATATTGAATGCCAACCATGTTCGGAAATATCATGCTTATAAATTTAAGTTTTATTTAGAAACTAACGTTAACGCTATTTTGATTCTCTAAACCCTTATTTATAGATGACATCATATTTTTAATAAAACACTTTGTTTGCATCACATTCTATGCATTATCTTAATTTGGGTAAATAAAGAATATCAGAATTTCAGATGTTGAAGTGACATTTTTTTTATCTGAAAAATTATCAGGCGAAGGTTATAAATAGTGATTTTTTTGCTATTTGTTTTTTCAGTGTAAAAGCAACATTTGTAAAATGTGACAATGAAAAAATGCTCAGTTAGGTTTGCCACTTCACTATGAATAGACTAACAAACAAACAAAGCTTGCAAATCATTAAATTTTATTGTCAAAATTTTATTTCAAAATTCGAAAAATTGTCTTTAGCGATGAAGCTAAAGAATTGCCGAATTTAGTGTAAAGAGCATCCAGAGACAGTTCAAGAGCTGAAAATGAGCTGCTTTGTTAAATGGCAGCATTATTGGGCCGTACTTTTTCAGAATTTGACGACATGCCATACCATGAACCTATTGGGAGGCGAGTTATGCAGCTGTAAATTGCCCGCTAAAATCATGGGATTTGACTCTTGTGGGGATACGTGAAGTATACAGGGTCATCTCGGCCACAATTCCAGCCCTAAAAGACAACATTATAGCTGCCATTGGTGAAATACCGGCCGAAATGCTGGATGGACTACCTAGGGATGGACCACTTACGGCGTAGCTGCGGGCAACATTTACATGAAATAATTTTTAAAAAGTAAATGGCAGGCATTCATTTATAGCTCCAAATAAATATTTCATTGAACTTTGCAAATTTCACGTTTTTTTTTTTTTTGACAATATTTAAAACCCAACCAGTTAAAGAATCACCCTTTATTATTATTAAATAACAACGTTTATCTTTAAAAAAAAAATCTATTTCAATATCATGACTAAATCTTTTAAAAATAAAATTTTTAATCTCTAATGTTTTTAACTTGTTGTTAGCTAAATATTGTTTAAATTTAATTTGTTAAATTTTAATTTGCCATAATAATGTATTATGTATCTCTCATACCATTTTGCTTGATAATTCCTGTACTATAATTTTAAGATTATATTTTGTTGTATAGGAAGTGCAATATAAATAAAAAAAAATAAATTTTTAATTGTCACAATTAGCCGAATAAAAAATTAAAAATTGGACCTTTCGAATGCACTTGAAAGAAGATGGTTGCACTATACATGTGTTCCAAATTGTTTTTAATTACTTAATTACAAACAATGCGCTTTATGTGTTTTATTTTGAATTAATTTCTATACTTCCTAAAAACACCCTTTATTTCGGTAACTTGTGTAAGTTTGGTAAATATGTTTATACGTACGCGTTGGTTATCTCCTCTGGTCCCATTGGTTTTTTCCCTGCATTATTTGAGATTCTGACTTTACCCAATATTTAAAACGTAAAGAATTTGAATAAAGCAAAGTATATGTTTAAAAATAGGAAATGTTATATTAGTTTTGAAGCATGGGATTTCTGCTTAATATGTTTTGGCCGACACTGTGTTTATTTTATTACTAGCGTCATTTGTAAAGTTGACAATGACACTGAACTGTTTAAAGATATTTTTCCTTATAGAGAAAAAACAAAAAAAATATTTTTAGTCTTATTTTTTTTAATTTCTGTTTTTTTTATTCATTCTTTTCTTTTTAGATCATTGAATAATAATTCCTTTAGCTGAGTTTTATTCTCCCATTATCATTATGTAAATATTCTTGTCACTACTTAGGAAATATTTTCACATTTTTTTTGCATATTTTTCTGTACATTTTATATAGCCTCCTAGCAAAAACATGGCAATGCCAGGTCAGTGTCGTATAGATTATCTTGTAATGATGGGTCGTTACCTTTTGCATTACTTTAAAACAAAAAAAAATGAATCAATGTTAATGGGTGTTATAAGGACTTATATGTACAGGCATAATAATGATTGACTGGTAATTGCAAAAATAAGTATAAAGTATTTCTTTTTTTTTAATATTATATTGATTAATTTGTTTTTAAATTATCTGCTGTAATAAGTGATTTTACAAAATTTTCAAGATTTTTAACGGGTTTTTTATGTGAAATAGCATTTTATCTACATAAACCATGTTTTGGCAAAGAAAAAGAATAAAGATGTTGGTATCAGTATTAATATCAATTTTTTGATTGTTTCGGAATTGGTTCTGTAACGGTATTGGTGTATACAATATATCAATACATTAATACTGGTATTTATCGGAATTGTTAAACAATTACCTTTTTCTTAGTAAACTACAGGGTGGCGCAAAAATAACCTTCCGATGTTTTTTGGCTGTAATTTAAAAAAAATGAAAAACTTTGATTCTTCTTGTGGATTATTTTTATTTGGTCTTTTAATTTTTTTTACATCAAGTCGAGAATATGATGTCATGTAAATGGCCGCCGCCACAGTTGATTGTCATTTGAGCCCTTTTTATGGCATTTTCCATCACTTTGGCCAAAATTTCCGGCGATAGGTCCTCACGTTCTTGACGGATATTGTCTTTAAGAGCTGCAAGAGTCTGAGGCTTGTTGACATAAACCCGCGACTTCAAAAAGCCCCACAAAAAGAAGTCTGGAGCGGTCAAATCAGGCGATCTTGCTGGCCAGTGCAAATCGCCAAAACGGGAGATTAGGCGCCCGGAAAATGCATCCTTCAGCATATCGGTTGTGGCACGTGCAGTGTGTGGCGTTGCACCGTCCTGTTGGAACCACATGTTTTCCAATCCCAATTCATCAAGTTGCGGCAAAAAGAACTCGTGGATCATTGCTCTGTAGCGCTCACCATTCACAGTAACCGTTTGGCCCGCGACGTCTTCGAAGAAAAAAGGTCCGATGACTCCTCCAGCGAAAACAGCACACCATACAGTGACTTTGAGCGGGTGTAATGGCTCTTCGTGGGTTACACGCGGATTTTCAGTGCCCCAGAAGCGTAAATTTTGCTTATTTACGTACCCGCTAAGATGGAAATGGGCCTCATCACTCATGATTATTTTTAATGAAAAATCATCTTCATTATTGCTCAAATAAATAGTCACCAATATTCCGCGTTCTGGAGCAGTGTAGCGTAACATTGTTTATTAACGTCTATTTCGCATGTGTTTACAACACAAATGTCAAAACAGAACTGACATTAGGGCCCAATCGCAAAATTTATAGCATTTTCTGATAGGAGGATTACTTTTGCGCCACCTTGTATGTATTTTTGTACCTTGAGAGAATTATCTGCATGATATAAATAAGTTTCTGCATTGAAACTTTTCATTTAAATACAAATTTCATACACTTAATAAATTACTTGCCGGAATAGGACCCTAATCGTACTGTAGGGTAGCTCATGGTAGGGTTTGACTGACTATAATTTATTTACTTGTTTCTTAATAATTACGCTTTTTTGTTGTAGTCTGTTTGTTAACACTCTGGCATTAGGTTTCAACAAGTGACTGCAGGTATTTTATTTTTGTATTACATGAATTTTGATAATGTATTATCGTTCGTCTGACGTCAAATGTCATCTGAAAATACTACCTAAGTTTCCATGGAAGAAAACAAACCTATTAAAATATTGCCTTAAGCAATATTTTTATTTAAGGTTTTGGTTAAAACGAAAATGTATTCTTATGTCTGTTTAATTCTGTAATTTGAATTTACTTAACAATGGTCATAAGATGATAACTTTTAACTGAGAATGTCAAATAACTTTTGTATAGATTATTTAGTATTTAAAAATATACCCTTTTAAGGCAACAATTTATGACCCTCCGTATAATTTTCCATATGTGTGTAGGTTTGTTGATTTAGATGTAAAATAAAAACTGCACTGACAGAATTATGCACATTATAATAATAAATTTTTCATAATCTCAATTTTTTTATTAAAACTTTTCATTAAATAAATGTAATTTTGATGAAGAAGTTTATACATAAATAACATAATTGGTTAATGAATGATTTTATTTATATTCGAGATCTTATAATCACAATCTTTCTAAATTGTTGAAATGTAAGGAAACATAATAAATTTTATTATTGTAGTAAACCCAAAAAACATTTTTAAAGCTTTTACATATATGAGGGCACAATACAAGGATGGAAATTTTGAATTTCGAAATGTTATAAGTTGTATAATTTATTTAAGCCAAAACACTTTAATAATTCTTTTGAAAGAAAAAACGCCACCTTCAAAAGGCTTGATGTGCTTTGCTAAGGATAGATCAACAACAAAAGGAATCTTTTCTTTTATATTTTTCTTTATATTGAAATTGGTCGATTGGCAAATTTTTCATTTGAAACTTTAATTTCTGTTCAACTTCTAATTTGGCCCTATTTAAATTTTTATTCAAAAATCTCTTGGCATATATTATAATGCCTTTCAATGGTATGTTTGTGATTGCATTTAGCATTATAACCACATACCAAACATACGGGATCTCACGCTTTATTACATAGACATAGAACATAGTACATAGACTGATCGTTGTGTGTTTAAAAGTTATTTTAAAGTTATGAAAAATTACTAACGTACTGAATTTTCCGTCCCTGAAAAAAAAGGTCTTTACTACAAACGCAAATATCTGCATTAATTCAAGCCTTGAATCGCAGTTCAATTCAAGTTCAAACAACCTAATAATAACACTTATTTTCAAGCCCTAATTTCAAGTTTAAACTAAGCCATTTAAAAGACGGTAATGATTGGTTTTCGTACAATTTATTAACTCTTCTTAACACACATACATTTTTAAAATTTGACATTCGATGTTTTTTTTCACTAATTCTTTTTTTTATTTGTGGAAATTTGTAGAATTTTTCTGAAATAAGAAAAAAAGATAATGTAAGAACAGAGTTTATCTCCAAATAAATGGGGCTTACCTTTTCGCTGAAACACATAGAAGAAATTCAGATTTTATAAAAATCTTCACACGAAAAATTGTAAATTTGAAGAGTTCTTTTAACTTTATTTTAAAATATTGACAATAAACGAAAAATATGAAACAAATCATTTGTATGAACTTGATTTATACTGTAAAAAACACAATACAAGCAATATTTTAGGCATTTGAAATTTTTACTTTTCAATGTTTATTGGGTATCTATTTTAATTTGTTCTTTTAAATTTTTGTTTTAATATTTATATGGAATTTGAAAATGAAAAAAAAGAAAACATGTATTTTAGGGACACTTTCATTATTCGTCCATTAAAATTGTCTCTGTGTGTTAGGTACATTTTTTTATGTTAATTTGTTTTTGTGTTGCAAATTTTTGTTTTATTATGTTTTGTCTCTGTATTATAAACAAAGTTATAAACAAAACATAAATAAATCAACATAAGTTATATCACATGGAGAATAAATTATATATTAAATATATATTATAATTTTAAGACAAATGTTAGTTCATACATTTGTCATAATTGAATGTAAACATAAGATTTTTTTTCTCATGATAAAATAAAAATATTTTGCTGGCATTTAAGCTTTGATACACTTTTTTTTATTAATCTCAAATTTTAAATCTTTGTACAAATTTTTTTATTACGTCATAATTTTAAGAAAATTGGGGTGAAAAATAATATTTGGAAAAATCTATTTGCTACATTTCCATTGCAACATGTAAAAATTTAAACATTATTTATGGAGATTAAGTCACGTTTTTGTCCAATTTCGTAATTTTTAAAAGAAAAAAACAAAATCCGTTAAACTCGGAAAAAGTTTTCAAAATCAAATATACTAAAAACTGAAACTAAAATATTTTCTACATCAGTACTAGTTGTTTTTATATCCTCCAGGCAAATATTAAATTTTACTAGCTTATCAGTGCAGGGGTCGTGGGTTCAATTCCCACCAGAGGCTCTGGTCTGTTTTCGCTACAACGAGCCGATGGCCTTTGTTGCTAGTGCTCGGTTAGGGTGTTAAGATATAATTTGTAATTATATGATTAATATAGAGCAATTCCATATGAAAGCGATCACCTTTTGGACGACCCCTCTCCGATTTTAAAATAAATAGTCTCAATCGATTGCCCAGCAACAAATAATGTACCTACATATTTTTTTTTTTTATAGTGACTGGTTTAGTGGTGGTGTACACCACTGTCATGTGACAAAATTGAAGAATTCTTCATAAGGGACCTCATTGAAAGTTGTTTAAAAAAAAACTACTAAAGCGATCGCAACGAGTGATAGCTCGTTGGAAAGGTATTGAATCAGGCTTTAATTGAAAAATAAAATTTTCCTAATTTTTCTCAAAAATTTACCTTTTTTCCCATGAAAATTAAATTTTCCCATGAAAATTAAATTTTCCGATTTTCCACAGAAGCTCCTAAATTTTCCGGCTAATTTTATTTTTTTTGGATTCCTCATAATTTTTGCTTTAAGAATCAGCAATAAAAAAATGGGCCCCGACTCCTTGTTTGGACAGGAGAAGAGCATTTAAGAGACCACCTTGTTCTCATTGTTTTTATATTTTTTATAATTGAATTATTTTTAATTATTTAACATTATTTTATTTTATTATTAAAAATACATTTTAAAAATTATTTTACAGTTAAAAATACATTTATGAAGAAAAAATCTTTCTTATTTTGCTGCTTATACTTAATTACAATATTTATTAAAAATTTCAATTGTCTTGGCATCATTATAAAATTAAAGTAACTTTAAATTTAGCACGTCGGCAGACGAAGAGTACCGCTTTACATTAATTGACATATCAGAAATATTTGGTATGAAGCAATAAACTTTTGCGTTCCAGTTATAGTTTTGACATTATTATATCTGTTTTGAAGTCGTCGCTCCATGGCATCGTGTTCTTTTTGAGTGCATAAAACTGTGTTAATGGCAATTTCCTTGCTTTGAATCCACGAAAACAAATGTTGTACATTTAAGATCTGGTCAGTATATGGCCTTTGCAAACTTGCCTTAGTCGCCATGCGTTTTAGGGTTCCCCCTAACGCATCGCATGGGCCCTTACCGTGGGACGTCGCAAAAAAGTGCCACTTGACCTTGCAGTTTTGTTCTTCTTCAATTATGCAAAGATTGTAAATTTTTTTTTTATTCTTGTACTGAGAAGCCGCGCCGTCTGAGAAAAACGTTACTTTGTCGATTGCATCGAATTTTGATCTTAAGAATTCAAACAGTTTCATTTGAAATAAATAAACGGACACATAATTATGAGCTAAACTCTCCGCGACAACAACAAGGCTTACGGTCTGTAGTTCGTTATCTTCGTTTTTGAAATAAATGCAAAAAAGGATGCGCCGTGCACTGGTCGTTTGCCCAGTGATAATCCTGAATTTCATCCTGAACGAGAAAAGTGTAATTCTCGGCAAAGTCGCTTATCACAATGAATTCATTTTGGGCTAATTTCTCCTTACTTTCCTTTAGAAATTTCGATTGCATCTCGGATATGAAATGGTGCGCCTTCAGTTCATTCAACTTGAATCCGAATTCCTCGATGAATTCCGGAATCTGTTTTACCACGGTCTCAAGGGAACATCTGCCGCTGCTAATTATCCACTGTTTGAAATGCACCTCCTGAATTAACAGCTGTTCAAACTTTTCCGCCAAATATTGCTCTAGCTCGTCAATCTTCGGACAATTGTCGCATTTGGACAGATGACAATTTTCCGTAGGGTATGCACACAACGACTTCGACAGGAGGTCCCTATATGTTTCAATTTCACCTTGAAATACTTTCAATTTCTTGCATGGAAAGAACATTAATTTGATGTTTTGATGAAACATGCAAACGCAGACTGAATGCGTTCCGTGCCTGTCTAATGCCAGCACGCATTATTTTGGTCGTAGGATGGCAAACTTAGAAAATCCCACTTTTTCTGCTGGGTATTTCTCTTTGAACTGATGGTATGCTTCGGATAGATTACATAATAATAATCTGCGCTGCTTGTGTACTTTTTCTCCATCTTCACGTGTGATAACATAGTCACGTGTACCTGGGCAGGCGCGGCTGTTGTCATCATTGCAGTAAAAATCTTAAATCAATTTCACCGTTGCTTCGCTGAGGGTCCTTGAGCCAAATTTCTTGGTGGGAGTCGCCAATATGCCCTTCTGTCGAACTAATTCTTTGCTTCTTCTCGCGATGTAAAAAGATGTTTGAAACTGTTCAGAAATCTTGCGTATAGACCATGATTGAGGCAGCACAGATAAAATGAGATATTTCTCCGGAAAAGTGGTCGCTAAATTGAATTTTCTTTTCAACTGCTCAATCATTTGTTTGCCGTCATCAACGTCATCTGCTTGAGAGCCTTCATTAAATATTGTCGCGATTGCACTCATAACCTTGCCTTTTTTATCTTTCCTGTATTTTTCACTTCGCAACTTTCCTGTATTTTTCACCTAAAGTGGTAATAGCCTCATTCAAAGGACTCAAAGACATATTGACCATCGGAATGTCTGCCTCACTATCAGATGAAACATTTTGTGCAATTGTCATTTCACTCTCGGATTGTGGTTGCATTTGTTTCAATGCATTTGCTTGTTGAGACAAATCGGTTTTACACTTGGGGCAAATGAATTGTGCTTCTTCACCGTATTGTATATTTAATTCATTCATGTATCGCTTCGAAACACCAGTTAATTTTAATACTTTTATCTTTTTCGAACGATGTCCACTCTTGTTAAACGGATTGCAGCAAAATTTATTCATTTTACTTTAAATTGTCTTTACAGCTTCACTCTTTACTTTACAAAAAAAAAAAAAAAACACTTTAACACTTTCACGTTTAGTATTCAACTGAAATTTGACTCAGAGTGTGTGAAGTATTTATATTTATTTTTTGGTAAAAAATAGGTAAAAAAAATAAGCGATATTTGCTTTTCTTTAATAGGAAAATTTGCGTGAACTACTGGTCATAAAATGTTTTTTAAAGAGGGACTTAATTGGTTACTGCCAATAAGCCGACCATAGGTCATAAAATGTTTTGTAAATTTTTTAAATTACCAGGTAATAAATATTTCGCCATATTTATGGAAAATCCGTGTTTTATGACTTGTTTCTGCACGTGTCATTTTAGGCGAAATATTTATTACCTGGTAATTTAAAAAATTTACAAAACATTTTATGACCTGTAGCCTCAGTCGGGTTTGGTGTGCCATTACATGCCACTGCTGCTATTATCCATGGATTTATGGCCGATCTTGTGAAGGCAGGCAGACCATATTCACTACACACTCAACTTGGGGCTCTTAAAAAAAATTGATTTTTTCTTCATAAATGTATTTTTAACTGTAAAATAATTTTTAAAATGTATTTTTAATAATAAAATAAAATAATGTTAAATAATTAAAAATAATTCAATTATAAAAAATATAAAAACAATGAGAACAAGGTGGTCTCTTAAATGCTCTGCTCCTGTCCAAACAAGGAGTCGGGGCCCATTTTTTTATTGCTGATTCTTAAAGCAAAAATTATGAGGAATCCAAAAAAAATAAAATTAGCCGGAAAATTTAGAAGCTTCTGTGGAAAATCGGAAAATTTAATTTTCATGGAAAAATTTAATTTTCATGGGAAAAAAGGTAAATTTTTGAGAAAAATTAGGAAAATTTTATTTTTCAATTAAAGCTTATTCAATACCTTTCTAACGAGCTATCACTCTTTGCGATCGCTTTAGTAGTTTTTTTTAAAACAACTTTCAATGAGGTCCCTTATGAAGAATTCTTCAATTTTGTCACATGACAGTGGTGTACACCACCACTAAACCAGTCACTATAAAAAAAAAAATGTAGGTACATTATTTTTTGCTGGGCAATCGATTGAGACTATTTATTTTAAAATCGGAGAGGGGTCGTCCAAAAGGTGATCGCTTTCATATGAAATTGCTCTATAAATTATTTGAAAAAATTTTAAATAATTTTTTATATATATGTATACTTTTTAATACATAAATCTTTTAAAACAATGACTGAAATACAACGGCTCTTCGTCACCACTTTTATGTGTAATGCGAGTATATTGTGATCAATTTTACCTAAAAAATGTCCTATGGTAAGCAGTGCTGAACAACCGCTGAAGAATATTTTATAATTTTACTTACAGCCCAAGTTTGAGGACTTTTTATGTAAACAACATCCGGACTTTACAAAATATTTACTCCGATTTGAAGCTTGCATATTTTGTTAATTTACTCATATATTTAAGCGGCTCAATCTTAAATTGACATTGTAAAAAGAGGGTACACAATAGAAAATTTACGTTTTTAAAATTTCCACAAGTTAATTGGGTACCAAACGAGATTTTTTTAGGACAAGAATATGATGGTGCATTAATATAATAAAAAAGCTTAAAGCAAAAATGTTTTGAACATTTTTCACTCCGTTTTGACCCTTTAAATATGAGATTGGGCGCAAAATTTTTTTTATCTCCCCTACAAAAACACGTTATATTTTAAGAACTTTTTCATTAGAAAACTCCTAACATTCGGAAAAATGTTTCTATACAAAACCCTTATGCAGAAAAAAAAACCTGATTTAAAATACTTTTTTCTATTGAAAACCCCTCAAATATAGATCACAACAAGTTATTCAACCCTATACTTAGATGGATAAATATCTAAGAGTTTAGTATTGAAAAAAAATACTCCATGTTTGAAGTTTTATAGAAAAAGACATTAGGAGCTAAGTTCTGAGTTACAAAAAATAATCAACACTAACAAGGCGAGCAGTTCAAGCAGTTCTTCCTAGAAAAATCCTTATTATCTGCGGGTTTATCTATGAGAAATTTTTAAAAGCAAATTTCTGTATACAGACTTTTTCTTCTGTAAAACTATTTCATTATTTTTGAACTATTTTTTTTAATCTTTAATATTAATTGTTGTTGGTAAGAATTTTAATGTTAATTAGTATTCATTTCTTATTAATTTTGCTATTAATAAAACATATATTTTCATAAAACCGCATTAATTTTTTATATTGGGAATTATAAGGTACATTATTATAAATCGTATTTTTGGAGTGCTTTGAAAAATAATAATTGCATTTTCATGCATTTAGTATAGCTTTTTTATACACAAACATTTTAAATTTAAACAAAATTCTAATTTTGCAAAACCTTTTTGATACAATTGAAAAGGTAAGTGTAGACATATTGTGTCTATTATTATTAGACAAAATATGTCTTTGATTTTAAGCATTGTGTCTATATTTACTCATTTTATAGTAGGTAACAAGTTACCTCCTTTAAATAGAGTAGATTTCAACAAAAATTTATTAGAGTGTACATAAAAAATCATAAAAACTCGCGATATTACTTTTTTAAGATCTTTGATCTTCGTTTCCGCATAAACCTTCTTAAAGTTTGTACTATATTTTTTTTTATTTATTCCAACAAAAAAATAACATAAAAACAACATTATTGGTCTCTTTCAATTTTAGTATCATCATTGTGACTGTTAGAAATGTAGCAAAATATACGTTTTTAATTGGTTTTTTGTTCATGCTCTGCATATTTTTGGAGGATCTAGCTTCTCTAAAACTTTGGTTTTTGAAGAGTACTTTGCCGGATCAAAATACATGTATCAACCTAGCTAAAAATCGTAAATTTGCATTCTTTTTGTGAATATACGGAGTTTGAAAGCTCGCTACAGACAAGCAAAAATTAATATTTCAACCAAAAGTTCAAAAAATTTTAAACAAACTTTTAAGGTCAATTTTAGCCACAATATTTTAAATTTAAAGGTTTCTTCGTTTTTTGTTAAATGTAAAAATAACAGCAATGATTACATACTTTTTAAAACATACCAAACATAAAAGTCTCGTTATGTAAATTAAACAATATACCAGAGCAAAAAAATATTATTGGAAGATATAATGGATTAGCATCATAGGTAAAGTCTAAAATGGAAAGGTTTCAAACCATTTCAAAAGAATTATTCGATTTATGGAACAACCTTAAAGTAACAAGAATTCCGATATCATCTATAGAACGAAAAGTCAAGCAGGTAATTAATACTTAACAAAAGTTTTTAAAAGTCCCTACAGTTCCAAAAAAAAGTTTGGTATATCCAAGAAAATGTAGAACGGCAATCCGATGTAAGTAGCTATATAGAATAACCTAACGACACAGAATTAATTCTTATATACGATTATAATCATGATGTTTTCTTTGATGATGACAATATATGCGAAGATTATATCTCTTTAAAAGGCAATTCTCCTAAAATGTACAAAATTTCTGCAAGGCAGCAGCATCACGAATGTTAGTGTAAGCACTTCAAAAGCAGCTAAAATTTACAAAGAATTGGCCACCAACGGTATTTATAACCCGGTAATAAAATCTGTAGAAGAAACAGAAGAAAACTGATGCCTATACTTTGAAAGAAAAAAAAAATTAATGGGAAAGATATACAGGTAATAGAATTGAAAAATGAAGCAAAGGAAGTAAAGTTAGGTACTTGTTATTGAAATGCTAAATATATAAATACACTCACCGAAAAAAGTCTGTAATGGCAACTGAAAATTATTACGGGAAATTTTGCTTATTTGAGACCAGCGGTATTTTCTGCTAATCTTAGCAACACATGTCTGCCGATGTGTAGTACAATGAAATATATAGAAAAAATTAGATGTCGCTACTAAATTTTGGTAAACTTTTTGTAAAATGGAATTTAAAATCTTTGTGCTAAAATCAGCAAAAAAAAATTATTAATTATTATAAATATTGTACAAAATTTTTAATTTATTTTTTTTTATCGAAATTTTTTACATATATTTATTTTTTTCAAATAATATTTGAGACAAAATAAAACTAAAAAAATCAAAGGCTTAAACACTTGAAAAACAATAACAAATTTATCATTTTGTTTAAATCTAGTAATTTCTGTTTTGAAAATTATTTTAGTAAATTTTTTTGTTTTTAAGGTCAAATTTTAATTGTTTTTAGGGTTGATTTTTGAACTGAAAAAATTTGTAGTGCTATTTTAAGTGGATGTCCTATTTTTGACATGGGTCGTTATATTCACTTCCGATCCCTTTTTTTAATCTATGTAACATTTTAATGCAATTTAAGTTTGTAGGTGTGAGTTTAAATTAGAAATAACATTTCCTTTTATATCCACTTTTTAAAATTAGTATATTTTTTTTTTGATAATTTAAGCAAATCGATTTTCAGAATTCCTGAAATTAGCAACAAAAATTTGTGAATATTCTGTAAAAATTCTGTAATTTGTAAAAAAGATTTGCGAAATAATAATTTTTTTAATAAAAATCACTACAAAAATAGTAAAGTGGGATTGAAAACCGTTTACAAATTTTTTTACGAAAATTTTTTTCTGGGTGTATATTTAATGGCATAAAATAAATTTTAGATAAATATGATTTATGGAAATTAATTAAAATTATAATTTCTGATACAATTAACGTAAACACAGAAAGCATAATGGAGTTGTTGCTCAGCTACAGAACCATCACAACTTAATGCCATTAGATACTCCACAATATATTGGTTGTCAGCATAGTGTCTTGGATTTACTCCTAAGACATGTTATGGACGAGCTGTTGGAAGGAAAATCGTCATCTACATATATATGTTATAACTTTGTTTCAGAACTAATAATTAATTACGATCAACTAAAAATCAACTATAAACAAAATGCAGAAAAAATTAAGGCTCTAAAAATCAAGTGGAGGGATGACATGCAATTTTTGCTTGAGCTAGGAATAGTTTTCAGGTACTTCGAAACAAATAATAAGTTTCCTTATATCAATTTCAAAACCAATTAAGCATTCATTCTTGTACCTAAATACCGAGCAGACTTATATAAAGTTTGTCAGTTTATAAGCGTTCCATAATTCGATATTTAGTTTTCCGATCATCGTTTTCGCGAAGACATTTTTGCATCCTTAAATTTATCTTTCACACCGTTTAAAAAAGCTAATGAGTGTTTTATCAGACATTGGGTATGGAAGAATCGGTTCAAGATATTTATCCTTTGTGCAAATCAACATGAACATTAAATTTAAAATTATTTCCTTAACTTTGTACAATGTGCATATTAATTTATTAAAAACAATTTTTTATAAAAAAAAAATATCAGAGTACTTTGAAATTGAATTTCATGCGGAAGGTTTTTGTTCAAAAATGACCTGAAAATCAATTTTTTTTATTAATACCCCAATAAACATTGAAAAGTTTAAAATTTAAGTGCTTTAAATATTGCTTGTATTGTGCTTTATTTTAAGTATTTTTTTACAGTCACAATCAAGTTCATACAAATAAAAATAATTTGATTCATGTTTTTCATTTATTGTCAATATTTCAAAATAAAGTTAAATGAATTCCTCAAATTTACAATTTTCCTATGAAGATTTTTATAAAATCTGAATTTCTTCCATGGATTTTAACGAAAAGGTAAGCCACATTTATATAGAGCTAAACTCTGTCCTTACATTATCTTTTTTCTTATTCCATAAAGATTCTTCAAATTTCTGTCCTTCTAAAAAAAGGATTAGTGAAATAAAAACATCGAAATTTAAAACATCAAGATTAAATATCCAAAAATAAAATTATGAAAATGTATGTATGGTAAAGAGAGTTAATAAATTGTACCGTGTTTTTATGGTTTTGTTTATAATTAAAGTTAGGGCTTGAAAACAAGTGTAATTATTATGTTGTTCGAAATTGAATTGAACTGTGATTCAAGGCATGACTTAAAATATATTCTCACTGTAATGTTCGAATTGAATTCCAGTGTCCGTTTTGCTGGAATATGCTATTGAATTAAAGTGTAATTAAAGTATAAATCAAGGCTTGAAATTGAAAAACATGACTTGAATAAAACCTGATTTTGGCTTTAATTCCAGCAAACATATTTATTGAGACATTATTGCCCATCACGTGGTGATAGCTAAAATTTTTGCAAAAAAAAAACAAAATGTTATAACCCTAGTATACATATATCAGTATATAGGTTTAATACCTTATGAAATATACATATATATTCTCGATCCTTATGCGATTTTTAGCCGATTTAGCGATGTTCTTCCGTCCGTCTGTCTATCTAGCTATGTATCTGTCTGTTGGTCTGTTCGTTCTTGCACCTGTTGAAATGGCGATTATGGTGCGAAGACACAAGATTGGGTGCTCATTTTTACCTAGATTAATGTACATCCTCCTTCTATTTTGACTTCCAAATTTTTTTTACTACAAAAATTCGGTTTGAAAATACCTACCTCGCAACTGGTGAAATGGGACCAATCTGTAAGTACCTACGCACCTGTCTCGTGAATACCAGTGATGTGGTACAAATATACTTAAGAAAATGTAAGATTGACTACTATACGCTGTATACAGTAGCGATAACCGTTTTTATAGGTTAGATCTTGTTTTCAAAATATTTGAGTTTGAAAATTATGGTTCCAAACGCATTTTTAATTTTTTTTTGATCATTTATTGAATATAAATCCTCTTCAAAAGTTTAAAAAAAAACATGAAAAATTAAATATAAATCACTTAAAATTGTTTTAGTCAATTTAATTTTGTGTAGCAAATTTTTCTCATTTTTCTACCATTTATTGATTTTAAATAAATATTCGAAGGCTGTTCCAAAATTAGCCGATCTAGCAAAGAAAACAAAATCGGAAAATTTGTAAATTTTTTTCCTTATTTCTCAACATAATCTTCTTATTGCTAGATACACTTTTCCCAGCGATATTCAATAACTTCGATACCTTGTTTATAGTAAGAACTGTCTAGCTCCTTAAACTTTCCATCAACTGCAAACCTTTCACCACCGAGCCTTTTTTTCAAGTTTGGAAATAGAAAATAATCCAAAGTAGTTAAATCTGGCGACAATTTTTTCCATGTGACGAATTTTTTCTGTGTTAACAAATTCACTGGGTCATAAATTTTTGATGGCTCCAAAAAAAAAAATATTAAGCAATGTGTCGCCTTGAAACTTAAAACATATGTATTATGGTTTGCCAGTTTTCATCAAATTAAAGATTAGGTCGGCTAATTTTGGGACCGCTCTCGTGTATTCAAAAGAACAACTTAAAAAAAATAATTAATTATATTAATTTAAAGTTTTATATAAAATCATTTCAAAATCAACCTAATTAATTTATTTTTTTTAATGTTAAATCCAAAAGAAATGTGTGAAATTTACATTTTATGAAAACACTTTAAGCCAATGTGACACTAGATTTACTTTGAATTGGACTGATACTGACCGCAATGTAAATAAAATGGCAGTGTTTTGCCATTAAATTGACTTATACTGATTTATTCTATATAATAGTTAAACTCTTCCCACATATAACTTTCCCATAAGAAAATTCATAAAATTTTCGTCAATATAAAACAAAGCAATTACATACTTTAAAAAAACTTACCTAATATAGAAAAAAAAATAAGTGGGAGGTTATATTTTTAAATATATCTTGAGTAAATATAGGATTCTAAAAGAAAATATATTTTTAATTTTTTTTAACGATATTTATATAAATACATTTTTTTATATCTTTGGCATCGTATATTTCTTAACCTATAAATATTAATAGATGTACAATAAAATGAAACATTCCTTTGAATGTTTTGCATTTTTACTACGCTCTTACCATTATTTTATTTATACGTTTTAGAAATAATTAAAAATAGAACTTTTTCACTTGGCGTTCTAGAAAATACCATAAAGTAGAGCAAGGGCATGTAAACTAACTAAGGTATATTGAAGACTTTAGTGACATTTTTTATGAAATATTGAAATAAACTTATAACAAGACTAATTTTCCTCAACTATTGCATTATTCTTGATGTGACTTTAAAAAAAAAAAAAATCCCAGCAGAATTATTTATAAACGGATTTTAATTCATAAATTTTAAATTAGGTTTCTGAACAAACATTTCTAAAAACTATTTTTTTTTGAAATCGACATACAAAATCTTTTTATAAAAATTACAAATTTCTATTAAATTTCTTATTTTTTTTTTTTGCTGGGACTATTTATTATTTGAGGTAGTGTTGTGTTATTTTTTTAATATACTTATAAATAAATAAAATAACATTTCATGTTTGTAGATCATTTATATTAAAGTTTATCAGAATATGTAAATAAATTTTGTTTTTTTTTTCATTTTCATTCTTTATTTGGTTTTTAAAATATTGAAAATATTTAATCTTACAATTGTTAACAATTTAAAGAATATGTTTATGGGGCATTCCAAAACAACTATGCCGTTACAGGGAGAAGTATGTCGTCAAATAATAAATAATATATTAAAAATAAAAGATAAATTTATTAATATTTAGCGCAGAATACTTTTCCAACATCCAGAGAAAAGATTGGTTGCAATTCGAACAAAAACATTTACATTTATTTGTTAGGATTTAATTTTATTTGGAAAAACCAAAAATTCATTAAAAAAAGCAAAAATGTTGTATTGCACAGAATAAAATTACAAAATTCTGTTTGTAATATTGAACATCGTCCATAGAACATTTTTGTAAATACAAAAAAAAATATTTTTAAAAAGGCACCAACAATGGAATTTGTAAATACAAAAAACTTTTTGTTAGTTTTTTGTTACTTAAATTTTTATTTTCAAAGAATTTTTATATGAGAAGTGACAATTTACAAATATTTCAAACAAAGAATTGTTAGAAATCGAGTTTAAATTTTAACAAATATTTTTAATTACTTTAAATTTTGTGATACTTTTTTCTGTGTGGGAATTAAAAAAAGAGAAAAGAAACTAAAAATCAATCCTATTATTTAATTATTGGTATTTCCAATCATCTTTAAAAATAAAGTTCGTTTAGTATTTGTGTGCGGTGGAAGCAACCATTTATTTACTGAATATATTAGGAATTTGGTACAATCTATCAAATTTATTAAAAAATTGTCGATATTCAAAAGTGGTAACTACAAGTACGGTTATTCAGATCTAATATATCATTTAATTAGGGTTTCAGTAGAAGCAACCGAATTGTGGATTGTATTGATAAACAAATTTTATACTTACATTTATTTTCTTAACAAATTGTTTAAATTCAAAATTAGCCATAAAATTGAAAAGTTTTTGTGGTGTGGTGGGTAGAGAGGTAGCTTAGTACTCCAAATTTCAGAGTTCAAATCCCGAAAAAGGCAAACATTTAAAAAATTATTTTTTTAATTAAAATAAAATATTCAAAAGTTTAAATGGCAAATATATCAAAAAAAAAAATTAGTTGTGGTGCAGTAAGCAAGAGTGTGAACTATGAATCTGACTACCCAGGTTTAAAAAAAAATTATGAAACGTAATAATATTTCTGTACAACTTAATATTGGCTTTCACAACTAAAAATATAATTTAATATGAAAACTGTTGTCGTAACCGCCAGAATTCGATTGGCAACAAATTCCCTGGCCACAACTGATACTGTTTTCTGGGTGAACATTTTGTAAAAAATTATCCAATTTTAATTTGTAAACTCGTTGCCAAGTTATTAGGAGCTTTTCAACTTATAAAGTCTTTCGCCAACATAATTTGTGAAAAAAACTTTATTAGTTAAAATGCTCCTAATTACTTAGCATACACTTTTTTTTGTATGTAGGAAAATAAATACTGTGTTACATATTTTTTTAGCTAGATAGATGGTATGAAAAGTATCATACTTTTGTATATTTAGTGACATTAACTTGATGTATAAATATTTTGTTTAAATTGAGTTTATAAATTTAGCAAGTAGTGATAGTTTTAACATTTGCAAACTTAATTATGTGAAAATTTCTGTGTGGAACTTTTGGATACCTTCCATCGAATAATTCAAATATAAATTAATCGATTAATTGAAATAAAAAATTATGCAGAATAATATACAATTTTTAAATGCATAAAAAATCTTTTAATTCAGATCGTGTTCTGTAAGCATTTTTATTATTTATGTCCTCTCTATAATAAACTAAAATTTTATCAAAATCCCTACCGTCTACGTTTTACATTTACATACCGCTACCGTCTACGTTTTAGATTTTATAAAGCAAAGCTAGAATTACTTATACGTACGCTGACGAATCAGCTGATGCAATCTAAATAAATGTGTTAAAAAGAGACAACCAATGGAGATAGGTTACATTACGTATGGCTTAACATGCCTTTAAGCCTGTATTAATCACATTTACGTGTAGAATACATTCAGATCGAGTAAGTTATCTTAAACCAATATGAGTTAAAAGTTAACTTCAAATGATTCTGATTTATGAATGCATTGAAAAGGTTTTTGTTTTTTAAATTTGACACTGTAACATTTAAATCATTATCATAATGCTCACTACAAATTGTGCATTGTAAGAAACACTACACCCAGAAAACAGTATCAATTGTGGCTGCCGAATGTATAGCCAATTGAATTATGGCGGTTACGACAACTATCTTCATATTAAATAATATTTTCTAATTTAATATTTCAGTTTTCTAATTTAATATTAATAGTCCACATAAATATTATTACATTACACAAAATTTGTTTTTAAGAAAAATTTTATTTTTGGATTTTTCCGGTATCGAACCTGGGCATTCAGATTCATAGTTCACACTCTTGCTTACTACACCACAACAACTTTTAATTTTCTTTGCTTTATTTGGAATTTAAAGATTTAAATATTTAATTTTAATACAAAATTTTAATGTTTATCTTTTCCGGGATTTGAACTCGGGAATTCGGAGTACTAGACTGACTACGTCTCAACACACTAGGCAAAAAAACTCTTATAAATGTTGATTGCATGTTTTTAATTTAATTAATTTGTTAGGAAAATAAACATAGGGCTATGAATTAAAAGGCTTCAAAAATTTTGTCCAACAGATGGTGGGCAACAACTGTTTTAAGATTTATCATCTCGCGCAATTACAGTGTTGCCATGTTTGAAGTCCTTCATCTTTTACAACATTTTCTCTCTTCTCTATCCCCTTTCCAAAGAATTAATATTATGTACACAGTTATGTAAATTGAAAATTAATTGAAACAAAATTTTTAAGTGCGAATAAAATTTTCACTTTAAACAAAAGTTGTAGCAGAAAAAATCAGATGATGGTTTTTGCCCCACCCTGTGTCCATATAGTAAAATTTATATTAGTAAGGTAAGTTTTTTTTAAGTAGTATGCGATCACTTAGTGAAGTTATACTCTAGATGTGCCATAGAGTATGTAGCATTGAGTATTTGTTTCCAGCTGCAACAGTTATGAACTCAAAAACTTCTATCGATTTGTGTTATAAACATTTCTATTTCATTTTTCTAAAACATTTTTTTTTTTCAAAAAGTAGCGGCCTACATAGGTTGAGACATTTTGTTCCAATAAAAAAAAATAAATGATATTTCTTCTAAACGAATTAAATAATTATCTCGAGCCAGATGAATTCTAAAAAAATATATAATTTAAACACACTCAGCAAAAATGAAGTTGCCAAAGAAGCAATAAAAGCATCACTACTATGGCAAAGGCATTACTTCTTTTCTGATGGTTTCATCGATGAATTTAACATTAGCGTGTCATAGGATGGAAGTATTTAAATGTAGCTACTAGCATTACCCATACTTTACTCTAAGGAAGCAATGATAATACAATGATTAGATATTCTGATGCATGAGTGGAAAATGTATATGAACATTTTCCATTTTACATTTTTTTGTAATATTTAAGCTCTGATGAAAATTTAATGCATGAGAATGCAGAAAATAAGTTTAAAGAAGCAAAATTTATGCATTGATATACAAATACTCTTTATTAAAACAAATAAATAATTATGCATTAGTGAAAAAGCATTTTTAAAACATTTTCAAAAATTTTTAAACAAATTTTAAAATATTTTTAGATATTTTAAAAACTGGTTGTACAATTTTGAAACATTTTTAGACAATTTTAAAAAAATTTTGAACAATTTTAAATAATTTTTGCACAATTTTAAAACATTTTTGGGCAATTTGAAATAATTTTTACACATATTTAAAATTATTTTGATAAATTCTGAATTAAAACTGGAAAAGTGTTAAATAGAATACATAATGCAAAAATGCACAGATTGAGTCGTAATAAATATTTAAGGCTGAAAAAATGCAAATGACAGGCCAGCTAGTTTCAATTAATGGTGAAAAAAATCATTTTTTTTTTTTGATTTTTCAAAACTTTTAAAAAATTGCAAAACTGCATAAATTCTAACCCTCATAAAATTTTAAACTAAAATATAAAAAATGGTTAAATAAAAAAATTAAAAAAAGTTCATCAGAACTATTTTCTCAATTTAAATAAATGCTTTAGATTCAATAAAAAAAATAAACGATATACTATAACTTATGCTTTAGAAGTAATGAAGAGTGATATTTTAAGATATGCATCGGTTTTATATCCAGATCACTGCATTTAAAATATGAACACATGAATCCTTTTGGAAGTGCCTTAGAATAACACCAAAAAATCATAAAAGAATGTCAACTGAAGTTTAGGAAGCAATGAATGAAGTTATAGTCACAGAATGACTACCATTTTTTTTGCTGGGTATAGATCGAATAATATATACAAAATATTATATTATATTATTAAATTAAATAAATTAAAGAACATATTTAAAAATGACTGTTTTCTACCTATAAATTAAGGCAGATCTGATACCTATTTTTATATCTAATGCATAGGATGAGTTGATATATTATAAAAATGATTGCATTTTTGTTGGAGCATTTTTATAGAACTCTCAATTTTTGTAAAATACCTAATTAGATGGAGAAATAACATTAACACATTGTGTTTTACATGTTATTTTTTATCGATGCTGGAAATATGGAAACAAGATGCTGTGCTAAAAACACATTTAAAATTTTTGGAAATAATTTTGTATCTTAATAATGCTTTTATTAACAAAACAAATTATTTGCAAATTATTTTCTTCTTTCTAAAAATAATCTTATTTTTATTATTTTGATAGAGTGTATACCTACTAAATCAGTAACTACATGTTGAAGTTAATAAACAGTATATAAATAATCTTGTTAAAATGCGCCTCTATGTGTGTTAGTTATGTCAAAAATTGAGAATTAAACAGTGAAACAAAATATAAATTAACATTTATTAATAAACTCGTTCATTTCACAATTACCAGTTAACAGTAAAAATACAATATATGTACGTATATATTTTTGTCTAGCAATATTCAGAAAAATAAGAGCTGAGGAAGAAGTAGTAAAAACACTACATATACCCAGCAAAATAAATGGGATGTTATTCTTTACGAATCTCTTTTTAAGAACATCCAAAGTTGATAGTGAAAATTTTTCAATTTGTAAGTTACTTTAAATAATTTCCAAAATGTTGATATTGAAGCTATAAGCTTATATGATGATATCATGAAGCCATAAGAATAAAATTTTTCTAACAATTCTATTGAAAAGCATATACAAACATTTGTATTTTTAAGTTGTTTTTTTTTTATTTTAATATTTATTGCTTGTTAATAACAGTTTATAATTATAGTAAAAAAAGAATAATTATTTAGTTGGTCCATAAAGATCAATTCCTGCAGTAATTTAATACCTTATTGCATACCAGTGATATTCTCTTTGTCTTGGTCGGCATAATAATTTTTGGCGTGTTCAAAATCAGATTTTGAACTTTAAAATAGAGCCACTTCCTAAATTTATTTTGTAGTCCCTATATTTAACAATTTCCATCTGATATGACCAATGAAAAAGTTCATACTTCCTCTCAATGACACGACAATGTTAAAATCATTAATGACTCACCAAAATTTGCACAACTTCGGGTTCAGTAGATGTAGTGTTGAACTACTTCTTCCTCATCTCTTATTATGCTGGGTGCTGTAGCCGAAATTGTGGAAATTTTGGTGAATAATTAATTGAGAGGAAGTAGTTTGTTTATGCAAATCGGTGGTATGAAAAATCGTTAATCAAATGGACTTTTTCATTAGTTTACAGAAGTTAAAAAAAAACTTCTTTCAAATCTGAAATTTTGCTCTATCAACTTCTTTTGGTATTCTAAAAAAAGAGATACGTAAAGAATAACATCCATTTTATTCTGCTGGGTAATAAAATCCAGCTGGGTAATAAAAATACAGAAGAATGTAGCAAATGTTATATGATAAAACATCAACATATGTATACATGTCTAAATAGAAGTTTATGAGTAGAGAGATATAATAAGTAAATGTGTTTGAACATGGTAATAAAAGTAAAACTATTAAAGGAGTTCACAAGATGCGCTAAGTGTTGTATGTAGTTGTATCGTCGTATTAAAAATCAGAGTTATTAAAATTTGAATATCACTTCAACAAAAACATTTTTTTGGGTAGTATTTTTTTTTTTGTTAGCAGGGTGCGCCATTTTTTTGTCGGTATGTGAATATTTAATAACTTTAAAAAAACAATCGATTTCGAAGGTATCCTTCAAAATGCGCCGCAAGATGGTTCCACTAGTTTGAAAATAATGAGCTCTCGGCAACACTTTTTTTTAACGATATGTACATTAAGTTAACACAAATGAACAACTATTTTTAATGTACAGTTTTAGTGTAAAGCGATACGAGTACATGATGAAAGTTGTACTAAATTGGCGTTTCAAGACAAGTGTTCAATCAGCTGAAAAATGTTAAAAATATTTAATGTTGCCATAACGACGTATGTTGTATCGTTCTATCATATTTTGAATAATTAAAATTTAACAACTCTCTTTTTAAGACAACACATATCACACCTCTTGTGAACAACCTAATTAAAATTAAAACCAAAATGAATGTAAGCATGTAATTGTGTGTTTGTTGGTATTAACACAAAAAAACAAATTTAATCTCCGATGTACAGATATACAAACACGCACCCACATAGACATTTAATGACACACACTGTTGGGCATATTTGTTAAAAAAAAATGTTGTCTGAAGCAACAATAATATACACTCAAAAAAGTATATACTAAGAATTTTTTTTGCGGAGATTATGGTTTTAGCAATAAACTAACTTAGAACTATTGTTTTTTCTAACAAAATTGCTTTAATCAACACATTTATAGTAAGGACAACAATCAGACTAACAACCAAGCAAAGTAGCAAAAGAAGAGAAAAAGAAGCTGTGATTCCAGTGTTGTGAACATTTGGATCGAGCCCATGATATATAGATGGGGGTGTCAAAGGGTGTAAGTTTTTTTTTACTACCTTTTCAACGCATTTAAAGCAGTTTCTATGGTTTAATGAAAAATTAGATCTTTTGATGTACTCAAACAAATTTTGAATTTTTAATTTAAATTTTTTTAAATTTAAAAAGAATTTAGTGATTGGACCTAAGCCTCATTTTCCCAATTTCCTGTTGCTTCTATCTGGGAATTTAACTGACATGTTCTTATTGTGAAGTTTGGAATTGACTGTTAGTTAAATTATAACGGGACATTCAGTTATTGGGCCTTATTTATTAAATTATTTTATTCGAAATTCGAAATTTTTCAAGACATAAAAAATCCAACTGCGGAAAATTGTTGTATCTATCTTATCATCTATATATTCAAATAAAAGCACTCACAAAATGTGTGTATCTAAGATAGAAAAATTAAGTACACTCGCCAAAAAAAGTCTGAAATGACTACTGAAAATTTTGTTGTTATTATGGGAAATTCTGCTTATTTGAGCCCAGCGGTATTTTTTGCTAATCTTAGCAGAACATGTCTGCTGACGTGTAGTACAATGAAATTAGTAGAAAAATTAGTATTCGCTTCTAAATTTTAGTAGACTTTTTGTAAAGTGGAATTTAAAATCTGTTTGCTAAAATCAGCAAAAAAATTACTAAATATTATTAATATTAGTACAATGTTTTAAATTTATTTTGTTTTATCGAGAATCAAAAATTTTTATTATATTTTTTAAAAAATATTTTATACAAAATTAAAAAAAAATCAAAGATTTACAAATCTTAAAAATTGTTTAAACATAAACGAATTTATCATTTTGTTTTATTTTGGCAATTTCTGTTTTGAAAAATATTTTTGTCAATTTATTTTTACCTTTAAAGTTAAATTTTAATTATTTTTAGGGCTGATTTTTAGAACTAAAAACCTTTTTAGTGTTATTTTAAGTGGATGTCCTATTTTTAGACATGAGTCGGTATCTTCACTTCCGATCCCTTTTTTAAACCTATGTAACATTTTAGGGTAATTAAAGTTTGTATGTATAAGTTTTAACATTTCTATGACATTTCTTTTAATATCCACTTTTTTAAAATTAGTAATTTTTTGTGCTAATTTTAGCAAATCGGTTTTCAAAAATTTGTAAAATTATTTCTGAAATTAGCAACAAAAAGTTGTAAATATTCTGTAAAAATTCTGTAATTTGTTAAATGTAAATAGCAAAAAGATTTGCTAAATAATAATTTGTTTTCTAAAAATCAGTACAAAAAAAGTAAAGTGGTCAAATTTTTTTACTAACTTTTTTTTTGAGTGTATTGTGTTAAATCCGATTTTAAAGTAGTTATTTATGATTCAACTTTTAGACAAAATAAAATACTGAAATTTAATAAGGATAAAGTTGAAATGTTTATTAATAAACAAAATATTTATAAATAGAGATCGTTTAATTTACAATCGACTAAGGTTTCGCACAACTTTTGGTGGAACTTATTAATTTGTTTTTGCTAAAAATCAACACAAAAATTTTGCTGACATTAGCAAGTTTTTTGCAAGCACCTTGCCGACTAACTCAGCAAGATTTTTTGCTGTCTCAACAATTTTTTTTGCGTGTATATATGCAAACAAATATTTACGCTGTCATTTTACTGTTGATGATGTTCGTACAATAAAAGAAAAATGTTATAATAAATATTTCAAAGGTTATTACAGTAAATTAAAGTCATATATTTTTTAATAAATATTTGTTTTTTAGATAAATATCAATACTTTAAATACATGTAAATATAATTGGGGATCCACTACATAACATATGAATCCCTAAGCGTATGAGTAATATGTAATAAGTGTTAAGTATAATGTTGCGTATGAGTAATAAATATATTTGTATAAACCATGACCATGACCATTATTGCCTATTAGTTAAAATTAAAAAGAAAGACTAGTTAAAATTTAACATTAAATCTCCTCATACAAATTTCTATACATTTTATTATTTGAAACTGTGGTACCTACTAATTTATATATTTCATTGTTTTTCTGTAACCGATTTAAAAAACAACATTAGCTCAAATCTTTGGAACTATAGGAGCAAAAAATCAATCAAGGCTGTCATTAATAAATAGGTTACGGCAAACAAGTTAATATAAAATAAACTTTTTTCGTTTTATAGTAAAATTATACTTCGCATGGAATTTTTTTTTTTTTTTTTTTTTGATTTTTTTAATGTGTTTTAATTTTGTATATTCCATTATAAGAGCTATTATTTTAATATTTTAAAATTTAATTAATTGTGATAAAGAAAACTATCTAAATGTTATTTAAAACACCAGAAATAAATGGGTCAAATATTCCCAGAATAATTAAATTGGTTTTATGTTTTATTTGTTTGTGCAAATATTATAATCAAAATAATATTTTTAATAAAATTGGGTTTTTTCTATAATAATCATATTTTTAAATATTAAAGATGGTAGACAAATAATTCTTAATTTTATTAAAATATACATTTCTTATTGCATTCAATATTTTTTATTTTTTTTTAGATAATTCTCCATTACGATGTATCTACACCTAAAAAAAGGAAGACAAAAAAATGGTTAACAATTATTTCTGATAGAACGATATTTTAGAAGTAGGCAAAGCAATAATTATATACCTTTCCTAAGCTGCTCCAATAACCGACATAATTTGCCTTCGTCTAAAATTGAACTAAAATTTTATAGATTTAACAGTTTTTTAAGCTGATTTTATTTTACTAATAACAAGCAAACAGTTTCTGCTAATTTGAACGGTAACATTTTTAACTAAATTTATTCTGGTACTTATACGTAGATTTTACTATGAGTGTATATTTTGATGTGTTACAAACCGAATGACAAAGTGATATATGGTGGATCCAGCCCTAGGTTTTTTTTTGGGGGGGGGGGGGGGGGACAAATGTTACTTTTTACACTAACATGATTTTAATTTTTTTTGTAAAACCTCTATTTCTATTACTTTGAAGTTTTTGATTCGAAATCAATAAAAAAAAATACCAAACAGCTGATTTCCAAGTCATTTTTACTAGAAGAATTGAAGAAAGCAAAATAAAATATTGTAGAGATCACAAAGGTTCGGTAACTGAGAGAAAACAAGTTAAAATCTAGCAAATCTCCCTTATTTCCAAAAATATTTTTCCCCTTTCTGCATAAATTTGTCTTGATTTTGAAACCATTTTATACCCTTCACGATATATGGTGAGGGTACATATCAGTTTGTCATACCGTTTGTAACATGTCGAAATATGGGTCTAAGACCCCATAAAGTATATATAGGTATATTACTTAACCCTATACGATTTTAAGGCGATTTAGCTCTATCCGCCTGTGCTCATTTTTACTTAGATTAATGTACATCCACCCGATCTTTTAGAAAAATTTTTAAAAGGTTGTGAGCGAAAAGGTACCTCTAAATTTATATATTTTTCAACAGTTGCACAGTGGGTTCGATGGTACCCAAAGTGGCGATTAATTCATAGAAGCCGTAGTTTTAAAATATTATATTTTTTAATTGATGAGTTATTATAAGCACATAAAAACACAGCATTTTAGAAAAAAAGTTAAAATAATTTTTTTAACCCGTTAAGCGCATTATTGTTTTTTAGAAAAAAAATACCTTAGTTCACAGTTTAACTTTGGAATGAAAAGCGATAAATAAATGAATAAAATTGGAAATTAATATATACTTAATATGCTATTAAAAATTTTAAATAATAAATTTATAAAATCCAATTTTTATTTTTCACAAAATTTTATAAATGTATAAATTTTTTCAAAAAAGTCACAAAAAAGAATATTATAATTTTTTATGAATGAATAATCATAAATACATAAAAACACACTTTAAAAAAAGGATAGAAGAAACATTTTTTTTAACGGCGTTTTTTGTTTTTCGTAAAAAACACAATTTTCGCTGTAATTTTGAAATCAAAATAAATTTAAAGAATAAGTAAATAATATGTATTCTTACTTAAATTTGTATCTAGTTTTTGCTTTCACTAAATTCAGTAAATGTAAAAAGTAATCTGAAAAAATAAAAAAATTAAAACTCTTTGGGGAATATATGTTTTCGTTATACCTTTAAAAAAAGATATTAAAATATTTGAATTTTCAAATTCATCACAAATATCCCAATTATCATAATCTTCATTATCCTCATTATCTTCATTATCATTATTATAATCTTCTTCATCATTATCATCAGCATCTTTATCACCATCTTTATTACCACCATTTTTATCATAATTTTAATAAAAAATATCTGGAAATACTAACTCTAATTCCGAAGTTGATAAATTAGATTTTAAATGTTCCTCTAGTTAAAGATGAGGCCGTGAAATCTACCCAAAGCTATTTAAGTAAACTGGAGACTCATTCAAATGAACTAGCGCGTAATCTACTTGGAAATCGCGGTCACCAGCGTCTGAGAATGAGGGCCGACCTGGCATACTAGTGCAAACATGAATAACTGATATTTCGTGTGGCACTGGCTGGACTAAGTAACTTAGTTTTTAGCTTTTAAGATTTGTAATACTTATTGTTAGTTCACTATTTTTAAGTGAAGATTCAATAAAAAATGAATTCGAAAACAAAAAATATTTCTAGCTTATGCTAGATATAAATGGGTCAGAACTTAGCAGAAAGCTGTTGAAAATATCTTCAGTGGATTTTTCTCGGCTGCATTTGCGAGCAAAGTGCTCTCCATAATTTTTAAAATCTTTGTTTCTTGCTTCTTGAGCTTCTTCCGATAATTCTCCTATTGGTAAAAGTGCTTGCTTTATAATCTCCGGCCCGTGAAAAAAATTATGCAAAGTGGGAGGCATACAAAACCATGGATATTTTTCAACAAAATATCTAGCCGTATTGTAAGCAAATTAACGAAAATTTTCGAAATGAATCTCATGACCACAAATGATTAAATTAAAATTTAATCACTTGAATTTAGCTTAAAGTATTAAAAATATGTTTACTTTCTATAAATTGTGCGTGATACAATTTTTTTGTACGTGAGCTTAAGTTACCGAAGCACTCATCTATAAAAACAAAATTCATCCACAAAAACAATAAAATACCAAAAATGACAATATTAAAACACAAAAACACATTTACTGGTCTTGTTCAATAAATGAGAACCAGAGTTTTTACACAAAAATTAAAATAAAAAAGCTGATATCCTATACTTTTCTAAAATCCATAAAACTAATTCCAACTCTTACTAACTTAATACTTGTGGCCCATTAACTGCGGAAATTATCCCAATTTTTAACCTTTTTTAAAAAATTTTTAAAAATATTTACACATAATTGTAATAAACAAAAAAAATTTTACTATATACTTTAATACCTGATGTTGAATTTCCATTATAAAAAATTTATTTTTTATAGATTTAACACTAATAATAATCGCTTGAATTGTAAAAATTTCCAATTTTTCACTTTTTTAACAACAGCAATAATTTACTAAATTTGACCGCTCACTGAAAAGAAAGTAAAAAGCTTAGTTGATTAATTTTAAGAGCTAGTGGTGCAGAATTTTATCTACTTTTACCCTATACCAAAAATTATTTTAAAAACTTTATTCCTAAATTTCAATTAATCGCCACTTTGATACTATTTGAACCCAATGTGAGTCGCTTAGAAGTTAATAATATTTTGAAGTTTTTTTTCACCACTAAAATTTTTATTCACTTCCAAATTGTTTTTTTCAACACAAAAAATTTTTTAAAATTTCAAATAAATTAGAAAAATGTTAAACCTTTATAATCTGCTCATATAAAACCCAAGAGTACGTTTTTTTTGCATCGTGAGCGACATCGTCATGGTGTGGTCTAACAATACAAAAATAATTTTGAAATTAAAATCCCATTAGTATTAATAAAAATATCTAATAAGAAAATATTTTACTCGATATAGCAAGTTCTCAAACTAAAAGCTTTGACATGTTAATTAGCTTTGATGCTTTAGAATTTCACTACTAGGTGATAGTAAGAAATTAACACATTCCCAAACCAAATTGTAGTCTTATTAAGAAAATTGGAAAGCTTCCAAAATCTTTGCATGACCGACGACCCCTAATTTTGGGCCTAATGCTTCAGATCCTGCTAAAATATTAAAATATTTAAATATCAAAGAAAATTAAAATTAGTTGTCGTGCAATAAGCAAAGAGTGTTTTGGCTCGATACCGGAAAAATCTATAAAAAAAAATTTCTATTAAAATGAAATTTTGTGGAACGTAATGAAATTTATATGGAATATAAATATGAAATTAGACAACTAAATTTTGTGTTTCATAACTAAAAAATATAATTTTATATAAATGCAGTTATCATTACCGCCAGAATTTGGCTGACAATAAATTTGGTGCCCACGACTGATACTGTTTTCTGTGTCCCTTGGCATCGCTTTAATATAACTTAAAATAATCCCGATTTTTCCATTACTATGCAATTGTAATAAAAAATCATTAATAATTTAAAGAGTATCACTATCACAAAGGTGTTATATTTAATAGCCTACACTTTACAGCTTAAGTTAATACTCAGTAATTTAAAAGCCATAAAACCCTTATTAGTTTGTAGTCAATGTTAATTTGTAATCATAAAATAACCAAACCAGCAAAACATGACATGTTAATATTACAATAAATGTAATTGCAAAAAACAACAAAACAAATATTAACTACTTTATACTACATGCATACACATACATGCTATCATTATCGTAAATGTTTACAATCATTAAATTGTAATAACATATAAGTCATTTGCAAATAGAAAGATAATATAGGTTTTTTTTAGTAGTCTAACAAAAGTTAAATCATTTATTTTCTAAAGCTCAATTAACTTTATAATATGTTTAATACAAAAGTTTTATTATTATGAGAATATTCATATCCCCAAATGTAATTTTCTATACAATTTTAAATTGTTTTTTTTTTTCAAATTCTATTTCACTAATATTCTTCAGGTCTTTCCTTAGCCTTAACTAAACAAAATATATATTTAGTGCTAATAATTTCTTCATCAACGCTTTTATTAAATTAAAGTCTATAGTAAAGTTGACGTGATACCCTGAGGACTGGAACAAAGACGTGTTTATGAATTTACGTGCTTTGTGTGGCCTGTGCGTTGAGGAAGCTAACAAATAACTTTTCTTGTTACTTTATAATGATAAATGTTCTATTTCCTTGTGTTGTTTAAAAAATGAAAAGAGTAAAGAAAATGAAATGAAGTACAGTAAAGAAATTGTAACTGTAACAATTAATTTTGTTTCTTCAGATAACTTAAGATAATGAGACTTGTGAAACTTTATATGATCACAATCTAATTTTTAACTAACAATGACGACTAATCTGTGATAAAATGTGATTTGTCAAAGGTACCCAGTTAAAATATAGCTGTCAACAAAGCAATAATAGCAACTACCGTCATGATGATTTTTAACATTGTGGTGTCATAGAGCGGCAGTAGTTAAATGTGACTATTTATCACTACTTATACTTAATTCTATGGATGATCTGAGTAAAAAAAATATTCTTATATTTTTATCATTCATTTACGACTGTCCTTTTTTACAAAACTGTACTTTTGTGAACAAGTTTTCTTTTAGTTCGTCTGATCATGTGTTTTTTAGGATTTTTAAGTTTTTTAATACGAAATATGGAAATAGATAAAATATAGTGTTGATTTTGGAACGCTTATATTTCTGAAGGTTATTGTCGCATTACAATCTCTATAGGAAGGAGTAAAATGGGTGAACGACTCCTCTTTGAAGGCTAGATTAAACCGTTTTGGATTGCCACCTGAATTTTATAATATGTATTCCCTGCAGTATGTATTGCTTTATTTTGAAATTTTTAACAGGGATATTGTAAAAGTCTTTCCCCCTTAACAGCCTGTCCCAACAGCTATAATGGGGAAGTTCAAATTAAGTGTGAAGGTTCCTCCTCAAGTTTATACATCAAAACAAGGAGGGGCAAAAAAACGTTAATTTTTCCTTTTGACGCCCAGTCATAACAGCTAGAGCCCAGACAGGATTTTTGTAAATTCCAACGGGAAGGAGCAAAAAGGGATGTGTCCCTCTTGACGGCCTTCCAAAATCTCTTTTGGCTGGAGACCTGAAGTTTAAAATACGGTTTGTTTGTTTCCGAAATATCTTTTGTTAGGAGAAAAAAGTAAAAGTCTCCCCCTTGATGGATTTCCCAAGTCGCTTTGGTAAGAAATCTGAAATTTAAATCATGTTTTTTGAATATTCGCCAGAGATGTGGTGTAAAGTTGATTCTAACCGATTTCACCAGAGGCATTATAATGTTACGATAGAGTGAAACAATGCACGAAGTCGGAAAAAATATTTTTTGAGATCCTGAGAAAATTTCCTTTTATTTAAGTACCCACACTTAACGTGCCAATTTTTGGGCCCTGGGGACATTAAAAGTTCCTGTCCTAAAAATGGAAGATGAAAAAAAAGATTTCTTTTTTTATTCCAGAGGGGATCATATATTTTATTTTTTTAATAAAGTAAACTTTTTGGGGACCCCAAAGGTGGGTCTTAAATGGACCTAGAGGGAGCCACATACTATGGGTCGTGAAACAAAATGCATATTTGAGATCCTGAGGAAATTTCCTTTCATTTGAGTACCCACACTTATACGTACACGTACCACTTTTAGGACTCTGGGGGGCCCCACAGGCCCTGTCCCCAAAAATGGAAGATATAAAAAAATTTTCTTTTTTTATTCCAGAGGGTGTCATATAAATTTTTTTTTGAGCAACGGCCGACAAAGTGCATTTCAGCCAAAAAATTTACTAATTTAAAAAAAGTGGATATTAAAGTAAATTTTATTTGAAATTATTAAAACTTATACTTACTAACTAAAATTGCCTTTAAATGCTACATAGGTTGAAAAAGCGATCGGAAGTGAAAAAACATCAACTTAAAATAGCACTAGAAACCTTTTTAGTTTTAAAAATCAGCCCTTAAACCAATTAAAATTTGACCCTAAAACCAAAAAATTTACTAAAAATAATTTTCAAAACAAAAATTAACAAATTAAAACAAAATGATTCGTTTATGTTTTTACTATTTTTTAAGTCTTCAGTTTTTTTTTTTAATTTTGTCCAGTTTTCAACCTTTAAATTCCATACAATTTGTTTGTAAATCAAAAACTTGAAAATAACGAAAATACGTATTTTATGGGGTATAAAAAATTTTTGAAAAAAAATAAATACATAAAAATAAATAAATAAAAATAAATATAAAATATAAATTTTTACTCGTATTCTCCAATTCGTAAGGCAATTTCAAACGAAATTAGCAGATTTAAAGTGTAACAAGTGTAAGTTAAGTTAATTTGTGCATTCTATTTATATTTTTATTTATAAATTAAAATTTTGCTATATTTTAAAATTCATTGAGTTTACAGTAATTTACTAAAATTTAGTAGCGCTTTCTAATTTTTTATGCTTATTTGGTTGTACTAATATTAACAATATTTAGTAAATTTTTTTGCTGATTTTAGCAAACCGATTAAAAATTTCACTTTACTAAAATTAAGCAGCGGCTGCTAATTTTTTCTACTAAATAGATTGTACTACACGTCAACAGACATGTGTTGCTAATATTATCAAAGAAATGCCGCTGGCCTCAAATTAGCAAATTTTTCCGTAATAACAGAAAAATTTTTAGTTGCCATTAAAATGTTTTTTTGGTGAGTGAAGAATGAGTAAGTGATATGGAATGAAGCGTGAAATAAGTGAAACTGAAACAATAGACAGAGGAAGAGGTGAAATGGAATGGTGAAAAAGTGGTTAATTTACCGATTAGGCACTTTATATAATTTTCGCTAGGAACTCGGTAAAACGTTGTTAAAAATGAAAAAAGTCATCTTACCGGCTTGCCCAAACCGCTTTGGTTAAAAATTTGAAATTATAAATCCGTGGGTTTCTACAATGTAGGCTTATTTACTGTTCTTTAAGAAATTTTCGTATAAATCGGCTTTCCCCAGTAACCTTCAATTAAAATGTGTTTGCTTGGGATGTATTCTAATTTAGTAAAGAATTTCCAAATAGTGCCCCAGGCCACACCTTTAGAGCTAGAAACTTAAATTTTGTCGTTAAGGTTCCTAATGCAGAGTAGTCATCTACCAAAATCCTTTTTGATAGAAATTTAGCTAGTTGGTGGCATGCTAACTTATCAGTGCGGAGGTAGAGGGTTTGATTTTGAATAGAGGCTCTGGTTTACTAGAGTAAGCGTAAATGTCACATTAATATGTAATTTGTTTTGTCCTGAACAAAACTATTACCAAATTATCCTAACTTTCCCTACATTTGTCATAGTTCGTTAAATATAAAACTCTTTTTTTAAATTTTTAGTATTCAGCTTGGAAAACACACAATTTAAAGAACAGGATATTTCAGGGATGTAAGTGGGTGCCTATCATATGTTATAACTCTTGCCATCCTTACATCCATCTTTATCTTTTACATAATATATATTATGTATTAATAATATTATTATATATTAAAATCATATTACGCAGAAATATTATTTGCTATTATACCATCCCTTATTAAGTTTGATAATTTTATATAAATATGTTTATGTTTATTGATTCTTCCTTAATAAAGGTTATAATATGTAGTACAAAAGTTTGTGCTTAAGAATTCACCTACTATTTGTATAATAAAATTGATTTTGTGTAAATATTGGTTTCTAAGGAATTTCTAAGGATATACATTTCATTAGGCTTACCACACAATATAAATTAGATTGAGTAGGACAAAAAATTACATACCTGCAAGAACAATAAGAAAAATATTAAATTATTAGTATTGGGGAATGTTATATTTATAATTTGAATTTTATTATAAAATAATATATCGTTAGCTTAGTGTGAAAGGGGAGAAAGTCAAATTTTCAAAGTTGTATAGGAGAAACAAAACACTGTATAGGACGGTTTTCTTTAAAACTAAACATTCAATATATCATTCAATATATGTTTAATAATTTTTTAACCACAAAAGCAATAAAAATTCTTAGAAATTGAATTTGAATTTTCACAAATATTTTTAATTACTTTAAATACTATTTTATACTTTTTTCTGTGTATGATAACAATTTTGACATGGAAAGTTAAAATTAATAAAGCTAAATTTATGCCCATTAACACAATGTCCCATTACAATTTAACCCAACAATTCAGTGAAACTTTTATATGATAAACAACAAGGTGTACCAGTTAAGGTTTGGAATTTTTTAATCGCATATACTTTCATTACGTTAATGTCCATATTTGTCCATACATGCAACAATATAAGTAGACATATGAACATATTTAACATATGTGAGCATATACATACCCAGCAAAAAAAAAAAAAAAAAACGTAGCAAAAGAGGAGAAAAAGAAACAGTGATTTTGATTCCAGTGTTGTGAAAATTTGGATCGGAACCAATGATTTTTACGTAGGGGTGTCATAGGGTGGAAGTTTTCTTTTATGATCCTTTTTCATTGCATCTAAAGCCCTTCTTATGGTTTAGTGAAAAAAAGAGATATTTTAATGTTCCCAAATAAATTTTGAATTTTGAATTTAAATTTTAGTAATCGGGCCAATGCCCCGTTAGCTTTTACCTGGGAATTCGCCAGACACCTTTGTTGCTGTTTAAAATATAAAGCAATTTTTAATAAAATATTTTTTATACTTTTTGTATTGATAACTACAATTTTAAGAATTTAGAATATGGTAAATTGTAAGTTAAAAATTGATGCAAATCACTCCCACCTGATAACTTCTTCCAAAGTTACTACATTTTTGTACTTAACCATAGTTATAAATATCCAATTTATATGGAAATATCTTTGGTTAATGTTAAACCTTGACTGTTTTTAAAATAAGTTACCCGTAATGGATTTAAAAGAGTTAATTTTATTCAAAATCACATTTTTTGAAGTTGTGAATAAGAACTGCTTTAAAAGAAAAAATCGGAAATAAATGAATCAATGAAAAATTAATTCCTTAAAAATCACTTCCATTTATTTTTGCTGGGTATGAAAATACAAAAACATTTTGCACCATTGGTTTCATATACACTTAAAAAGTTTGTAAGTTAAAATAACTGAAAATATCATTTAAAAGAAATGATATTTCATTTAAAAACCGGCCTACTTAATTTTCATTTAAATTAAATGCAATTTATTATTTATTTTTAAATGTTGATTAATCAACTGACACATCCGTAAGAAACAAATGATATAATCAGTTAAAGTAAATGTCAAAATTTTACCTACCAATCCTTAAAAAATAAATGTTTTTTTCATTTATTTGAAATTATTTCCGTTTTTGTATTTTTTTTTTTTTTTTTTGAATATACTCGTACAATACAAGATGTATGTATGCATATGAAGCTTTAAACACTTTTTGTTTGAATGTGTTTGTGTATGTATATGTTTTTATGAATTTCTTGTAATTTGTATTAAAAAATTTTGTATATATACAACCAATTTAAATAAAAAAACAAATTGAAATTTTTTGGATATTTTTTTTTGAAACAGACAGCAAACAAAATTTAAATTTGTAATAACTGTTACGGACACAAATAAACCACAAGTTTCCGTTTTGTGGTTAAATTTTTATTAAACTTCAAACAAATGAAAAAAATAAATGAAACTGAAAAAAATCGCTAAATGATAGTAAATTATTTCGAATAAATGTATAAAAAAGTTAATATAGATATTTCTTTGAAAAATAAATGTTTGTTCCTTTATTTTTAAATGGAACGGAAAACTTTTTAATTAAACTACAAACAGTTAACTACATAATATTCTGAGTGTATTAATGATTTTTTTTTTAAGTTCGGCAATTTTTTTTTAAATTTAACTATTTATTATCGATTTGTATTTTTAGCAGTGTTTTTGAATTTTATCGATTCTTTTTAACCATTTTTTTTGTTTTTAAATTTTGTGATTTTTTAATATAAATGATTTAAATTTGAGCGATTTTTTAATTTTGACTAGTGGTTGAAATTTTGGCGATCTTTCGATTGAAGTGATTTTTGCAACATAATCGATTTTTCAGTTATAGCGATTTTTGTTTTTATTTTCCAATTTATGTGATAAAAATCAAAATCTAGTGATTTTTAATACTAACGATTTTTAAGATTTGGTAACCGTTTTAATTCTAAGGAATTTTTTTTTAATTTAATGAATTTTTTTTATTATTAGCATTATTTATAAGTGGCGGCCCAGTTTACTAACGTGGCGTACTATTCCATACAATTTGACAAATAAAACGCGTCTAGCAACTGCAAGTGAAATAGAATCTGTTTTTTCCTGTTTTCCTGATCTTTGTTTCTTATTCTCTTGCTTACAAAAAACATATGATGAGTAAAATTAACATACTATATTCTATGGCTCCAATGTGCGCTTAGTGTACTAGCGAATAAAAAACATACTATCAACGTACTAAGTTTTTATTATTATTATTATTAAAATTAAAATCTAAAAAAAATAAAAAATGGTGGTTAGTAAGGGAAGAGGAAAGAATCTCTGCGGTACTAAATTTGTATTTTTTTTTAATTTGGCTTTTTTTATAATTTTGGTGATTTTCAAATTTTTTGGAATTTTTAAAACTTTTTAACTTTGGCTATTTTTTTGATAATTAGCAATTTTTTTAATTGTAGGTTTTTTTCTATTCTTTAAAATTTTTCCATTTCGGCATATTTTCTATTTTTCCTGATTTTTTTTATTTTTTTCAATTTATACTTTTTTTTGTTTAATAAGTATAATCCAATTTTTGACGATTATTTCGTTTTAGCTTTACAATAAATTTAGAGATTTCTTTCAATTTTAGTGATATATTTTAGTTTTGATATTTTTTTGACACTGTCTTTTATTTAGAGTGATTTATTAAATTCTATCGATTTTTGTTTTATTTTAAAGATTGTTTTTTTGTACCAATTTTTTCTATTAAAGCGATTTTTAAAAATTTGTCAATTTTGCCTATAATGTTTTAGCATTTTATTTTAAATTTTAGCGATAGATTATGTTGGCAAAGTTTTTTCTGTTCTAGCGATTTTTATAATTTTGGTGATATATTTTCCTTTTCAACACTATTAATTTTGAACTATTTTTTTTGCGATTTGGGCGACTTTTATACAGCTTAAAAGTTTATTTCAATTTTTGCGATATTTCAATTTTGTCAGTTTTTATAAATTTTTTGTGTGTTTTTTTTACAATTTTGGTAATTATTCCATTTTTTGTGATTTATTTTTTTTTTAATTTTTGCGTATTATACTAAACATTCTATCTATTACTACCCAGCAAAAATGAAACTGCCAAAGAAGCAATAAAAGCATCACTACTATGGCAAGGTCATCAATTCTTTTCTAATGGTTTCATCGATGAATTTAACATATGCGTGTCATAGGATGGAAGTATTCAAATGTAGCTACTAGCATTACTCATAATTTACTCTAAGGAAGCAATGACGAAGCAATGATTATATATTCTGATGCATGAGTGGAAAATGTTCTTATACTTTGTAGTATTTAAGCTCTGATGAAAATTTAATTCATAAAAATTTAATTCATAAACGAAATGTATGCATTGATATACAAATACTCTTTATTAAAACAAATTAATAATTCTGCATTAGTGAAAAAGCATTTTAAAAACATTTTTCAAAAATGTTAATGAATTGTTAGACAAATTTTAAAATATAATTTGATGATTTGAAAACTGGTTGTAGAATTTGGAAACATTTTAAGACAATTTTAAAATATTTTTGAATAATTTAAAATAATTTTTAGACAATTTTAAAACATTTTTGGGCAATTTGAAATAATTTTTATACAACTTTAAAATTATTTTGATAAATTCTTAAATGGAAATGGTGTAGTTTTAAATAATAAACAAAATGCAAAAATGCACAGATTGCGTCGTCATAAATATTTAAGGCTGAAAAAATGCAAATGACAGGCCAGCTAGTTTCAATTAAAAGATAAAAAAACAGTTTTTCTTGATATTTTAAAACTTTTATGAAAATTACAAAACTGCATAAATTCTAAACCTCATGAAATTTTAAACTAAAATATAAAAAATTATTTAATAAAAAAATTTTAAATTTCATCAGAACAATTTTTTCAATTTGAATAAATGCTTTAGATTTAATAAAACAAATATACGATATACAATAACTTATGCTTTAGAAGTAATGAAGAGTGATTTTTTAAGATATGCATCGGGTTTATATCCAGATCACATGAATTCTTTCGGAAGTGCCTTAGAATAACACCAAAAAATGTCAACTGAAGTTTAGGAAGAAATGAAAGAAGTTATAGTCACAGAATGACTATCACTAGAATGTCAAAAAGAGTTCCCACTAATTCGAGAGACGAATAAAGAGTACGTTTTATGTTGTTTGTATTACTAAAATAACTCAGAAATGATGAATATAATAACGAACATAAAATCCAAAAGTAAAACATTCATGTTTGGTTTCACCAGCAATAAATAGTGAAGCGAATGGCTTTATATAGGCCTTTATATTTCACTAATATCTCAATACTGCCAAATTTATATTAAATTTTGAGAGAATATAGTTATTAGAACTGTGTGTGTTTTATTCAGAATTAAACGTTAATATCAAAATCTCAGGATTTTGATGCAGATGTAAGTAAAAATAAAAGATAAAATATATATAAAAACATAACTAAGCGTATACGTAATATTTATTTAACTAATATAACTCATACGTCCATATGGTCATATTATATTTAATTATGAGCAGGGAAACCGCAAATATGCTCTATAAAAGTGTTTTATGCGCATAAAATATGAACTAAAAACATTAAAATATGCCCTTAAATTTTCAAAGTGTATACTCTAAAAATAAAAAATTTCATATATTTTTTTTAAACAAAAAAAAAAATATAATATAACTTTATTTGATCTTATTTTAATATTAATATTCAATTTTTTTAAGCTAAAGATCCTTTTTTATAAAATTTCTTATTTTATTTTCGATATTTCGCTAACAATTTGTTAGCATCTTCAGGAAAACAAAATTTTAATATTTATAAAAAATTTACAAACAAAAAAATATTTAACATTTAAATATAAAAAATATTTAACATTTAAATATAAATTTAATTTTTAAAAATTAAATTAACATTTTATTTAAAGATAGAATTAGAGAACAACATATAGAAAATGATATGATTTTAGTTTCATTTGATGTTGTTTCACTATTTCCTAGTATACCAGTTGATTTAGCAATGAGTACAATAGAAGAAAAGTGGGACGTAATAATGCAACATACAGAGATGGAAAAATTTTTATTTTTACGTATTTTAAAATTTTGTATAGAGGACAGTAGATATTTTCAGTACAATAGGAATATATATACAACAAATGGGACTTCCAATGGGATCTCCAGCTTCTCCAATTATTGCGGATATAATAATGGAGAAATTGCTAGATGAGTCTATAGAGAAATTAAGTGTAAAACCAAGGATAATGACGAAGTATGTAGATGACTTATTTTGTATCATTCCAGAATTAGCAGTTAACAGCATGCTTACAACATTAAATAGTTTTGATCAAAACATTAAATTTACAATGGAGAGAGAATGTAATTCGATACTCCCATATTTGGATACATTGATAATTAAGAGAGACAACAGATTAATAATGGATTGGTATCAGAAACCAACTGTATCAGGGAGAATAATAAATTATTACTCTAAATATAGTAGGAACATTATCATGAACACAGCTAAGAATTTTATAGAGAGATTATTGACAATAAATGATGTAGAATTTCATAGAAGAAACATTATAAAGATCAGAGATATATTACGAGATAATGGTTTTCCAACTGAGTTATCTTATAGATTAGTAGGTCAATATAGAAATAGGATAACACAAAATGGAGCATATATAACTGAACCACGAATTTTTAAATCTTTAACATATGTCCCTGGATTATCAGAGAGATTGGCGAGATCTAACATCTTTGATAAGGAGAAATATGGAATAGCTCATCGTAATTTTAATACATTAGGGAAATTATTTAGTAAGATTAAAGATAGAATTGATAAGTGGGATATGTCAAATTTAGTTTACAAGATACCTTGTCAGGGAAATGATCAGAAAAATTGTGATAAAGTATATATAGGAACGACAAAGAATAAATTAAAAACCAGAATTTCAGGACATAAATCAGACCAAAAACATAGAAATATTAATTCGGAAAAAACCGCATTGTCATCTCATTGTTCTATATTAAATCACCATCCTAACTTTGAAAATGTTTCAGTATTAAGAACAGAAAATAATTATAAAAAACGTTATATGTTAGAAATGTTAGAAATCATTAATACACCTTTGACACAGAGAATGAACTTTAAAGCTGACACAGAAAATTTAGCTCAGAATTATAGATATTTAATTAGTAAAAAATTAGGAAACTTAAATGTATAGATATGTTTTTAATAACTATAATAATTTAATTTCATAATGTTATTTTATTTTATAAACAACATTTATTATGTTAAATTTCATAAACCAAAGTATTAAACCAATATGAAAATATTTTTTTTACGATCTATAGCAGGAAAATGTTTATAAAATTACCACTTCTATTTGATTAAATGTTAATTTAATTTTTAAAAATTTAATTTATATTTAAATGTTAAATATTTTTTATATTTAAATGTTAAATATTTTTTTGTTTGTAAATTTTTTATAAGTATTAAAATTTTGTTTTCCTGAAGATGCTAACAAATTGTTATCGAAATATCGAAAATAAAATAAGAAATTTTATAAAAAAGGATCTTTAGCTTAAAAAAATTGAATATTAATACAAAAAAAATATTTTCTAATAAAAAATCAAAAAAATTCAATTTAATATACACAAAAAATTGGCATACTGAAAAATAAGATAAACATAACAACAACTAGGAACTTAACAATAGGAACTTAAGTTTTAAAAGGTACGAGTATTACGAAAAATTGTAAATTATTTTATATTTCAGTCAATTCTAAATTTAGTTAAGAAAAAATATATATATATTTTTTTTTTGTTAGATATCTCTTCCGGACTTATTCGTGTCTGACTTTCGAGTTTTTATTTTTTTTAAACAATAAGTAGAATAGGAGAACAGGAAAATGTTTGAAAAATGACATCATACCAGATTTTAAATTTTTGGACGGTTTTATAAAAAACTAACCTGCGAAATTTCAACTTAAATTTTCCAATAAAAACGTTGTCTGTTACATCTAAGCATATATTTGTACATTGAAAAAGTTTTTTCAACATCAACTGATGTAATGTGGGCAAAAGCTAGTATTTCTTTAACATAATCTGCCACAACTGATTTTATTCAGCTGTTTGCAAATTCTTTTTATTACTTGCAGATCATCGTTTTTTTACAATCTGTTCAAATTTATTCTCAATATCTCTTTTGGTATAGCATTCTGGTACGTTGTCAATATTTTAGATTGTTTCTGTTACTAACCCATAGTACTCAACAAGTGTAAGACCTGTTGTTTGCAGTTTTTTTATTATAATTTTTTTTAATAAATCCAAAATTAAAAACAATAAAGATAAATTCAGTTTGAATTGTAGTTTTCTAATATTTCTTTTGCAATTCTAATTGATTGAGCCAACTTATTGTTTAAAGCACCGAGAACTTCTAAAATTTGTTCATAGTTGTTGGCATAATAATTAACCGCTGCAAGCCAAGTTCCCCAACGAGTTATTATGGGCTCAGGAGGTAATGCAAGATCCGGATGTAGATCTTGTAAAATATCAACTGTACATGGAGCTTTTAAAAACACTTTTTTAACGTTAGCTATTACTTTATTAAAATTTTCATAGGTATCTCAAATATATTCTCTAATAGTCAAAATATGCCTTAAAAGTTTCAAATATGCTCCAAAAATGTAGAAATATACCCTAAAAATACGCTATGCAAAAATATGCTCTTAAGGATAAAATATGCTCTAACGAATCAATGTCAGATTTCTTAAATTTTACTGAATAGGATAAACAGTTTATCTATGGGTTCATATGATGCACAGGGAAAGACATGATACTGCAAATTTGCCATTTCCCTGGTTTTGAGAATGAGTAGTATTATCACAATACTATAAACAATTTTAATATTTTCTATATCTGTATTATAATTTAACCTTCAAGCGTTTAATAGAAATTTAATTGAAATTCAAATATTACTTTCCTTTAGGGCATCAAATTATATAATAATATTACAAATTTATTCTCGAACCATAAAGTTCTTAAATTAAAAGCTTTCTTTTATATACTTTGAATTTTTTTTTTAAATATGAGCTTAAATATTTTCATTCAGGTGTTGTTTTATTTGTGCATGTTTTCTAAGTCAGTGATTTAATTCACTTTGTCACAAAAATGTGGTTAATTTAATATAAATGTGCATATTTTATTTAAATAAGTTTCCTTTAAATTTTATAAAAATTGTTCATGCGTGTATTTGTCTAACGCATAAAGCACGTAAATCTGTCGAGGATTATGTGTGTTATTTTCAGTTTTATTTTATTATTTTGTTTACCTTGTGTTGCATTTTCATTAAAAGTATAAAAGGTTTCAGAAAAAAAACTGAAAAAACTTAAATAAAAAGAGTTATTATTCAAAAGCATGATTTTTTTTGTTGTTTGTAAATTTAGTTTATTTGTATTAACCTTATGGCAATATAAAACTTTTTATGCTGTAAAAGCAATGTAACATACAGCTACATTTTAAAATTATTTAAAACATACTTGGCTCATGAATTTAATATGAATATTAATAAAAAATAACAGTAATTGTCCTTTTTTTCTTGATATTTGTTAAAACTAGAATTGTAAACAACATACAAATTTTACTGCAGTAACAATAATAATAAAAATTCAATTCAATTTATGGACCATTGAGGCATGATGTGTATAAACTTTGTCATTTGGTTAAAAAAAACCTATAAATTTTCTCTAAAAAATACAAACTTTTTATATATATTAATAACAAAGTTTTGCAACTTTAATAAATATTTAACAATAACCTAAAGTTATGATTGGCTTTCCAATTATATGTATAAATTTAATATTTAATATTTGTTACAAAAAGTAAAATATTTATTAAAAAGGAATTTTAAATTAAATAAAAATATATTTTTTTTATTGTATGATTTTACTCTTTACTTATGCTCCCATGTAGTTTTTTTAATTAAATTATTTGAATCAATAATTCAATTCAAAATTATTCAAAGTCACAGATAATAAATGTCATTTTTATTTTTATTCCATACTGCTTTACTTAACCACAAAATTAAAGCTGATTTTTTTTTTGTATCTTGTTATGGCCTTATTTTATGGTTTACGATTGTCAATGAACTTGTGTTTTTTCTGTGTCAGATAAAATAACAATAGCCGAGTAATTGAATAGTACAGAAAAAAAAATAGATAAATGTTACAAATCCAATAAATTCATTGTGATAAAAACCAGCATACACACAGAAAAATTACATTGTTGAAAATGTTTATAGACAATTATATACATGTTTTGAAATTACCATATAAATATTTGAAATATGTTTTTAATTATTTTATTTTAATAGTTACTTAACATACAGTGGCACAGTAAGGTCTGGCGTATGTGAGGTTGTGAGTTTTCTGTCAACAATGCAGCATTGAAATATATTTCAAAAAAATTCATCTATCAACAAACAAGAAATTTTGACTAAATTTTTTTTTACAAAATCATTTATTAAAAAAATAAATAAAATTTATTTTTCAAACATAAAAAAGTCTAAATAATGATATGTAGAAAATTAGCTAAACTGCAACTGTGTACTCAAACAGTGCTACCAAACACTTTAGGCGTCATTACTAGATATCGTTAATTAAAAAGAAGTTTAATTACTCCATGTTTATATTGCACTTTTGTTTATTTTACCAAATTAGGTAAAGAAATCTGTGTTAAAGTGTGTGAACTTATTGTAAAGTAAAGAAATCTTTCAAAGAGAATGGAAAACTAGTTGGGCACCCAATATCGAGCATACAAACAATAATTAGGTTTTGTATAATCAAACAAAAAGTGTCGAAAACAAACCAAGAAGTGGTCGCCCATCTAAACTGACTCCACGTGCAAAGTGGCAAATTTTGTAATTTATAACCGTGTGTCTCAAAAGAAACCGTAAAATAAATATGCAAAAACGATTTGAATTTGCTAAGAAATACATTGATGCAGGTTTTAGGGCTAATGTTTTATTAAGTGACGAATCCAAGTTCAACTTATTTGGTTATGATGGAGAGCAAAAAGTATGGCGTCTAAATAATGAAGCTTTATTGCCTACAAATACAGAGAAACACGGTGGAGGTTCAATTACCATATGGTTTGGGGTTTGATGTCGGCTGTAATTAAGCATTTATCGATATTAACATGGATCGCATGGTATACTTGAATATTTTCAAAGATAATCTGAGGCAATCCACGGATAAATTGGGTTTTACAGAAGGTTAGTACTTTCAGTAAGACAGCGATCCAAAGCATACCGCTGGTACTGTTAAAGAATGGCTACTCTATAACGTGTCTCATCACCTCAGTCACCGGATTTGAACCCCATAGAGGATTTATGGGATGAATGAGACCGTCGAGTTAGAAAAAGGACGATTAAAAATAAACAGGACCTTAAAAATGCTCTACTTGAATAATGGAATTTAATTTCAAATAATTACACAAAAGTATTGATAAATTTTATAAAAAATAATGCTGTTCTACAATCCAAGGCGAGTCTACCAAGTATTAATTTTGTTGCATTTTTATTTACTTTTACGTAAAAAAAAATTGTTTCTGTGTTTGAAAAATGAATTTTGGTCAAAATTTTTGTTTGTTGTTAGATTGAATTTGTTTGAAATGTATTTTATTACTGCATTGTTTATAAATAACTCATAATCCCGTTTTTCAAGTGGGTATGCAGACTTTACTGTGCCACTGTATGTTTACAGAAAAACATTTTAATTTTGGCATTTGCAATTGTAATTTTATCATTATTATATTTGGCGAATGCAAACATAATAATGATAAAAATATATATTTTTACAGCCAAACATATATATGCATATGATGCGCTTCGTCTGATTTGTTTATAGGAGAAGAAATTATTATGAGTTTGTTATTCCGTTTGTAATTTCTACAATATTGATCTTAGACCCTATAAAGTATATATATTCTGGGTCCTTATGAAGAGCGAAGTTGATTTAACGATGTCCGTCTGTCCGTCTGTGTGTTGAAATGGGTTTTCCGAAGAACCCAGACATGATGAGGACTTGATTGTTTTTTATTTCTGTTACATGTGATCCATTTCTGTTTACTATTAAAAATTAGACAGATCGGTTAATAAATGGCTGAGATATTAGCAAAAAACCAGGACTACCTCTAATTTTGTCGGTAAAATCCCCTTGTTTAATAGAATTTTACGCATAAGAAACACATCTATGTGTTAAAATTTTTTTCTTTTATCTCCACCTTTTATACACAAACAACAAACACATACAAAGGTTTGTCATTTAAATAAAAACTAAACAAATCTCTAATGAACGAAGCCTTTTATATATAGCTTAGTTGTCTAGACGCTATGTCACAAATACTTTTTTTCTCTAAGGCCGCGGGTTCGAATCCCGGTCAATTCACTTTTTTTTTGTACTTTTTTTTTTATTATTTTCTTAAGACTTTTTTTTTGTTTATTTTTGGTTTATTTTTAAGATTTAATAATTAATTTATATAAAATTTTATATTAATAATTAAATAATCCATAAATAGGCTAAAAACATCAACATTTTTATAAAAACCCTCTTACGCAAACAAAATACAAACCCTTCACCACAGATGGAAGGGTCGCGGGTTCGAATCCCGGTCAATTCACTTTTTTTTACATTTTTTTTATTTTCTTAAGATTTTTTTTAGTTTATTTTTTGTTTTTTTTAACATTTAATAATTAATTTAAATAAAATTTTATATTAATAATTAAATAATCCATAAATAGGCTAAAAACATCAACATTTTTATAAAACCCCTCTGATACAAACAAAATACAAACGGTTTTATTTCTATTTTTTGCTCCGATTTAAAAGAATTTATAAAAAGATTTTTAAACCATTTTATTTCTCACATATTAAGAAAATTTTATACATAATTTCCCTTTGAGTGCAACTATTTTAGGTCATAACTTATAATAATTTATAAAAAAAAAAATTATAAAATATTTTCCCTCAAATTTTTAAAATTAAGCTAAAGAAATTAAAAATATTTTTAATAAAAAAGCGAAATAAAATCCCAAATGCAAATTTGCCAGCTAAATCAAACGTTTTTGTACAAATAAAACACATGCAGTTCTAGTGATTTCTTTTAACTATTTGTTGAAATTCTTTTCTTTCACCTCTTCACCTTTTATACACAAACAACAAACATTATTCTAGAGCTGTAATATGACCTTTGGATACGTCTTATATAGCAAAAGATCGAAAATCTATAGAATAACATATTTGCTGAAAAACTCGGAAATATCGGTTCAGATACAAAAAAGTTATGCCCAAAACATAAATTTTTTTTAAATACCTATTTTCTGGAACCATAAATCTTCCCGAGTCCAAGTTTTATCACCAAACTAAATGGTTAATTTCCTCTTAAAGGCGTCCGTATATAAATCTGTCCATTCCATATATGTCCATATATAAACTTCAGTTTTTTCCCAACCATGGTGAAGGGTATATAAGATTCGGCATAGCCGAATTTAGCCGCTCTTACTTGTTTTTGTAAGCAAACATATGGTATTAGCAGAACGCAAATATATTTTACAGTTATTCCAAACATATGTACATATATTACCAGCAGGGAGTATATTTTTTAGCGTGTAGATGGAGATGAAATTGTTTATTTGATAAAAATAGTGTTGTAAAAAATTAATATTTGTGTAAAAGATGATAATTGAGTTGTATACATGTACTACATACATATGTTTTCATCCTGGTTCAATTTTTTTTTTGAAGTCAAGATACAAAGTTTTGTGTTTAATGCATAGGGAAACATGGTGTGTTCGAAAAAGTGAGTAATATAGAAAATCATATTTTTGGGACAAGTTTTTGCAAATTTATAAAATTTATCAAATGAAAGGGGTAGCCCAATTTGTAGCACATTTTTCGTTAACAATGCAGAAAAGAAAAAGTTAAAAAAAAAATTTAAAAAAGGTGCTTAATGCACCGAGGTTGCTTATCAAAAAGTGTAACTTAGGTTAATATATTAGAGGTGATCCCTTGTTGTATATATACCCAGTAAAAATTAAGCTATCAAAGAAGCAATAAAAGAAGCAATAAAAGCATCACTACTATAACAAGGACAGCACTTCTTTTCTGATGGTTTCATCGATGAATTTAATATTGGCGTGTTATAGGATGAAAGTATTCAACACTCTAATTAATTTCTGTTGAAAATTACCAACCTTATAGTAGGAAACTGTACTCCTACTATAAATTGGGTAAATTTACTTTGTGTGTGTAAATAAAAAAAAAAATAGACACATTATGCGTAAGTTGATGAACACAAAATGGTTAAAATTACTTTAAAAGTACGTTGAAATTTACCAAGTTTGTGCGTAAAGACACACGTTTTTGCTGTAAATGTAGACATATAATGCGAAAAAATCCCAGCAGTCCCATTTTTTTTATTTTTATATAAAAAAGGTAAATTTATTGTCTAGTAATTCACAAGAAAAATAAAAACAATTACTTTATTTTTTTTTTTATTAAATCTGAATTTATTTATTTATTTAAAAAAAATATAAAAGTACATGTAAATTTCACAAATCATATAATTAAAAAGCTATTTTAACTTGCAAATACATTAGATATTAACGTAGATTAGCGGGTTTCAATAAAAAGCATCAGATTTTTCTTAACAAAAAATACGCCAGATTTTAGAACTTAAAAGGCTGATGATGAATTCATATAAATTGATTTTAAATAATGCTTACTGATATGCATTCATCTCGATGGAAAGCATCAATAAAAGTAGTTTTTTAGTTAATCTTGAATGAATATTTTTAGCAACTTTAATATTCCACATTTCCACACATTTATATTTCCATGATTGGCCTATGTTTTTCTACTATCTGCATTTTCTTTCTGCATTCCACACTGCAAAGTTCGTAGATGCTTATATTATGTCTTCGAACTTTAAGACGTTTTACAAACGACATATAATTATCGCCGGGATTACTACCGGCTGAAAATTGAATTTTAATCCAATAGCCACAACACAACTTATTTTTAATTATTATTTTTGAAATTTATTTTTTCAAACATGTAATATTATATTTTTTGAGCATTTAATATTATTTTAATTTGACGAGATAAAACAAAAAAAAAAACGTGCGAACGGTACGATAATTCATAAATTTAAAAAACTAATACAGTTTTGTTTTTAATTTTAAAAATTTTTTTTTTTGATTATTTTTTTCTCTATTTACAAATTTTATATTTTTTACCATTATAAGTTAGTATATTTACAAACTTTGTGCGTAAAAATTTTATTTAACAAAATGACTAATTTTAGGCATAATGTGTTTAATTGTAAACACATAGTGTCTAAAAATACTTCGTGTGTGTATTAATGTATATGAAAGTGTGCGCAAAAAAATTTTAAGCATTTGGTGTTTCTATTTACCGTTTATATTTACTTAAAAATTTACCGATTTTATAGTAGTAAATTTACAAACATTTTTTAGAGTGAAATATGGTAGTAGCTACCATTACTCATACTTACTCATTCTTAGAAGCAATGACAATGCAATGATTAGATATGCATCAATCTATGTTCATATATTTTGTAGTATTTAAGCTACGATGAAAATTTAAGCCATAAGAATGCATAAAAGTTAGTTTAAAGAAGCGAACTTTATACATTGATATAGAAATAATCTGTGTTAGAATAAATAAATAATTATGCATTAATAAAAAAGCATTTTTGGCAACTTTGAAACATTTTTCAAAAATTTGAATAAATTTTTGGACAAATTTAAAATTATTTTGTGACGATATATTGGGATAAATAAATATTCATAATTAATTTTTTATAAATAAAAGATCTTTAGCTCAATAAAAAATATTACACAAATTAAGAAGACCGAAGAAAACTTAAAGAATTATTATTTTGGATAATTTAAAAACTGGTTGGATAATTTTGAAACATTTTTAGACAATTTTAAAATATTTCTGAATAATTTTAAATAATTTTTGGCCAGTTTTAAAACCTTTTAGGGCAATTTGAAATAATTTTTACACAATTTTTAAATTATTTGCGATAATTTAAAAACATTTTTACACAATTTTAAAATTATTTTGGAAAAATCTGAATTAAAACTGGAAATGGTGTAGTGTTAACTAAAATACACAATGCAAAAATGCACAGATTGCGTCGCCATAACTATTTTATGCTGAAAAATGCAAATGACAGGAGGCTAAGCTAATTTTAATTAAAGGTTAAAGAAATCTGTTTGACTTGATATCTCAAAACTTTTACTAAAAATTGCAAAACTGTATAAATTTTAAACCACATGATGGTGACGAAATATTGGGATAAATAAATAATTATCATTAATTTTTTATAAATAAAAGATCTTAAGCTCAATAAAAAAATAATACATTAATCTATTTTAAACAAAAATATAAAAAGATTTAATAAAAAAATTATAAAAGCTCATCAAAAGTATTTCCAAATTAAAATTTTTGATTTTAGATGCTTTAGATTTAGAAAATATACGATATATGATGAGTGATTTTACATTCATATCACTACATTTGAAACTACAATTTTTTTACTTTTATTGATATGCAAAATAAAATTCTAAAACTATGATTAAAAGTTAAGTCAGGTAATTATAGCGAAATTTCGGTATTTTGGAAAACTTAAAAATGTTTACAAACAACTAAACTAATTTAAATTTCTGTATTTTTGCTGGTATTGATAATAATTATTATCAGTGCCTGAAAAAATTATGCATTATAATCTATACATAAAAATAAAAAAACAAAACAATTTAAATAGGAAACATTTTTTGTAAAATATACGAAAAATGGTTCATTTAAGGAAAATGTTGTTGTTTATTTGAGGAAATGTTGTTTTGACAATAATTTCGTTTTTTATGCATAAATTATTATGAGTGTGTTTGGTAGAAGCTCAAAAGTGATAATTAGGTTAACAATGTTTTATTGACATATAGTTAAACTTTTTTATTTCTTGTTTTGTAAAGTAATCAGTATTAAATTTGTCCAATATTTTTTTTTTTTATATTTTTATCGTTTATATACCCTTTGATTAATATTAAATGTAAGCTACACTCTAATTAATTTCTGTTGAATTTTACCCAACTTATAGTAGGAATCTGTACTCCTACTATAAATTGGGTAAATTTACTCTGTGTGCGTAAACGAAAAAATACACACATTATGCGTAATATTATGCACACATTATGTGTAAATTTACATTAGAATTGCGTAAATATTTAAGGAAATTTTAAAATTATTTTGTAAATTTACTAAAATTGTGTGTAAAAAAGTTTGTTTTAAGGGAAAATATACTAAAAATGCATTTCTGAATGCTTAACAATTCCAAAAAAATTCAACTGCAAAAAAACTTTTTTCAATAAAATCAATAAATTTATTTTTATTATAACACATAAAATACATTTAGCAATTTTTTTTAATATGGCTTATTGTAATGTGCGATATGATTTGTCCTCTTCTTCGTTCTAAAAGAGCTAACTTTATAAATGTACAAATTTGATGCAGTATTTCAGATTTCTGGCGCATGTTTGAAGGTTTTCATTCTTGACCCAATAATTTAATATACATTTATCACAATTTCTTCAATAATTGACAATTTTGAAAAAAAATTATTTGTTTTTAGATTTTTTTTTTTTAATTATTTTATAATTTCAAAATGTCAAAAAAATTATTACCATTCAAGGTTTATATATTTACAAATTTTGTGCGTACAATTTTAATATAACAAAAGAATACTAATTTTAGGTATAAAGTGCTTAATTGTAAGCATATTATGTTTAAAAACACTTTGTGTAAGTATTATTGTATATGAAAATGAGTACAGAACTGTTTTACGCATTTGGTGTTTATATTTACTTCGAACTATCCTCCGATCACTCACCCATTATACTCAAATTCGAAAGTAATGTTCTTCTTGCGACCCATAACAAATTTTCTTACAACAAGAAAACAGACTGGGAGTGCTTTAGAGAAATAGTTGAAAATAAACTTGATATACAGATATCACTAAAAACCAAAGATGAAGTGGACAGTTCAATAGCATATTTTATTCTACACCCATAATAACTCATAAATCAAACAAATATAGTATATCACCATTCATCAAAGAAAAGATTAAGACAAAGAGAAAACAAAGAAAAAAATGGCAATCAACAAGATCACCCTTTGATAAAACAATCCTTAACAAACTAACCAAGGAATTAAAGGATCTTTTGAAAAAGTACAAACAGGATAAACTGAAAAGTTATCTTGAAAACCTTGATTCAACCAAGACAACAAACTACTCATTATGGAATGCCACAAGAAAAATTAACAATGCTATTATTCATCAACCGCCAATCCAAAAACCTGACTTAACGTGGGCCAGAAATCAAAACGAAAAGGCTCAAGTATTAGCTGATCATTTTTACAGAACTTTCTCTAATGAAATGGACAAACAAAATATTACTCTGCCAAATATCATTTCATCCACAAACTGCCACATCAAAAACGTTTCTCTACATGAAGTTAAAACTACTATTAAAACAAGAATTGATGCTAAAAAATCCCCTGGCTATGACAGAGTAACGGGCAAACTATTAAAAGAACTACCAATGAAGGGACTTATCTACATAAGAAATATCTTTAACGTTATAATAGCAATGAAATATTTTCCTAAAGTATGGAAAGTTGCAGAAATAATCGCTATTGCAAAGCCCAACAAGGACGCCACAAGGGCTACTTCATACAGGCCAATAAGTCTATTACCACTTTTATCTAAATTATTCGAAAAACTTATTTTTGATCGACTAGAACCAATACTTATAGAAAGAAATCTTATACCAGCGCATCAGTTTGGTTTTAGACACATGCACTCTACGATCCAACAAGTACATAGAGTAACTAACAAAATCTCATCTGAAATTAATAAGAAAAATTTTTGCGTGGTCACATATCTTGATGTAGCGAAAGCGTTTGACAGTGTGTGGCATGCTGACCTACTTTATAAATTGAAAAAAAAATCTGCCAATGGACTTTTTTCTTATTCTACAAAGTTATTTAACTGACAGGCACTTTTATGTTAAATATAAAGATGAATGCTCAAGCATAATTAAAATGGAAGCGGGAGTTTCGCAAGGTAGTGTCCTTGGCCCTATCCTAACCTTCTGTACACAGCAGACATTCCTACTCCAACAAGAAACACAGATATGATTGCAACATTTGCAGACGACACTATCCTTTTGTCATTAAATAAAGATATAACTTTGGCCATATCAAACCTTTAAAAATTGCTGGACAATACTCTAAACTGGTTTAAAAACTGGGGTATTTTAGTAAATAGTGAAAAAACAGTACAAGTGACTTACACAAATAGGAAGATAAGTGATCATCAAGCAATTACGATAAACAACACTCCGATTCAAAATGATAATAAAGCTAAATATCTTGGCATGATAATCGACTCTAAATTAATCTGGAAAGATCATATCATACGTAAAAAAAAACGAAGTAAAGTACAAATTTGGACAAGGAAAGGATTCAACTTTATCAAACAAATTGCTTATATACAAAACAATAATAGCTCCTATTTGGAAATATGGCGCAGAGCTCTGGGGTACTGCAAGCAACTCTAATATAAAAATCATCCAACGAGTTCTATCAAAAATACTGAGAACTATTATAAACGCCGAATGGTACATATCCAATGAAAATATACATCGTGATCTTAACGTCAGCACAGTCCAAGAAGTCATAAGGAATTCCAGCTTAAAACATAAATTTAAACTTACAACTCATTCTAACAATGAAATTAGACAACTTCCCTATAACGAGCTCTCAGGTTCAAGAAGACTTAAGCGATGCACTCCATCGGAGCTATTTGTCCGATTCTTATAAATTGATAATTTGGCAAAATATATTTTATATAATTTAATATAAATGTTTACTTACACTAAACATTAGTTATCTTAAGTGTTGATTTAAGTTAATTAATACCCAAACCTCAAAACTAATTACTAATTGTCATATAAAGACAGGTGTAAATAAAATGGGATGTTAAAAAAAAAAAAATATTTACCGAATTTTCGTAATATTACATAAAACTTTACCTATTTTATAGTAGTAATTTTACAAACGTTTTTTAGAATGTATTTAACATTTTTTATGGTCTAGTGCAAAATTTTTGACATTTCTTAAGTTCCCTCAACTTTGACCAAATAACAACAAAATTTATAGTTTCGGAAAAAAATCAAAAAATCATTATTATTAAATAAAAGTTTTACTAATAGGACAGAAGATTATACTAAGGAATATATTATCTAGAATTATTAAAAAATATTCGTAGTGACTTTTTTTGGGCCTGATCAAAACTATAAAATTATTTTATTTTATAATTATGAAGAAAACACACAAAATGTTATTAGACAATAGAAAGCATTTTCTACTCAGCAAAGACATATGAACATCAATATTTTTTACAACATAAATGGAAATTCACCATTATTATCAGAGAAGACGAATTTACTTGTTTTGCTTTTTTTACACATATATTCTTTTTTTGCATTTTTTAATTTCAAGTTTTTAGCTCTAAGTATCTTTTTCATAAGATTTTTAAGCTTTAAATTGTTTTTTAATATTTTTTTTCTAATAAAAGAAGAAAAAAAATTTCTGCTAGTTTTACTTTCTTTTTTAAAAAAAGTTCTTCCTTAAAATTTTTTTTGTTAAAAAAAAAAATATATTTTTACTGTATTATATGTCCAATTAGCTGCCAACTAATATTGCTTTTAATTTTTCTGTTTCCTGGATACAAAATGAAGCAAACATGGTAAAAACTGTAACATATATAAACTTAAGGCCGTCAAAGGATTAAACAAAAAAATGGAATTATGCCATTTTCAAAGTAAACAGTTTATATTCTTTTGAATTTGTAATAATAAGAAAATATGTCATGAATTTTTTTATGTCCATTTTAAAGCAATTTACATACTTCCATACACTTGTTCTAGGTAGTTCTTTTTTGGTTAATAAAATATTCATAATATTACGAGTATAGTACATTATAAGACATTTCATACAAAATATAAAACTTTTTGAACGTGTCACATTAATGTCAAATTTTTTATAGTTTATCTTAATAAAACATGACTATTGCAACTGGATAATGTTGACTGTTTTTTAGGGAAAAGAAAATAAAAAAAATTGTTTCTGCTTGTTTTATAACATTTCTTTTATGTTGAGCTGGTCGGTTGGTGTACCATGCCTTATAAGTATGTATATACATACATACATACATAATATGTATGTATAATGCCATAATACACTAACATGAAACATATGAAAAACTACGACATATTATTATGAAAAATAATATTATTACTTATATTCACACGATATGTGTACTATGTATACATTATGGCGTCCCGGTGAAGTACTAGCACCTTAACGATGCATAATAATAAGCTAAAATAAACCAGACATTTTTCGAAATTTTTTGTTGGTCCACACAAGAAATTAAAAAAGCCGACCTTAGTGTTTTTTTTCCGAAAAATAAGTCTTAAATTGTGTCTCAAAATTGGTAGCAATACTTGGGTAACGACGACCTCGTTATAAGAAAAACATTTAAATATTTTTAGTCAGTAAATTTAATCCACCATTGCTTTTCTGAGAATTTCTTGATAAAATTGGTCTCAAAAGTTGCACATTGACGATGCTATTGATTTTGTAAACTCTAAGGAATAGTTCTAGGCCAAATTTACCTTTAAAACTTTGAAAACATGGAAAGAATGCATTTTTTTAAAGAAGTATTTTTAAATCTGAAACACTCAAATTTTAATACAATTTTTTTTGGGGGGGAATTAAAGAATTTACCAATATATGACAGAGATCCCAAAATTATCCCGTCTGGCATGTAGATGACAGCAGTAGTTTGAAAGAAAAAAATACTTTGAAGAAAAGTGGCAATCTTATACACTCTAATACATTTTTGTTGAAATTTACTTTATTAAATGGAGGTAACTTATTATCTAAAGGGTGTCCCAAGAAGAACGCAATTTTTAAATTTTAAATAAAACACATATATTTAAAAAAAAAATCGTGAAACTTTATTATATCGTAAAGTAGACAGAATGAGGTTATGTATGGAACAATATATCGTGCAGATGGCCGCCGCGGCTTTGCTGGCATGCACGCGATCTTTTAATGAAATTTTCAATGACCGTTTTGCATGAATGCTGCGGTATTTCATTAATACAGCGTCCAATTTCCTCTTTTAAGGCTTGAGTCGTCGTCGGCTTATTCGCGTAAACCATCGACTTCAAAAAACCCCAAAGAAAAAAATCTAATGGTGTTAAATTGCACGATCTAGGCGGCCAATTCTGATCTCCAAAACGCGAAATAACACGACCGGAAAATGACTGATGCAGCAATTGAATTGTTTCTCTGGCTGTATGACATGTGGCGCCGTCTTGTTGGAACCACATGCCCTCCACATTCATTTCTTCAATTCTAGGCAAGAAAAAACTGGTTATCATTTCACGATACCGAACACCATTGACTGTTTGCGCTTGACCTGCCTCATTTTCATAAAAAAAAGGTCCAATGATTCCTCCAGCCCAAAACCACACCACACAGTGACACGTTGAGGATGCATTTGCTTCTCGTGAATCACTCGAGGATTTTCCTCACCCCAAATGCGACAATTCTGCCTATTGACGAAGCCATCAAGATGAAAATGGGCCTCGTCACTGAAGATGATTTTATCGGCAAAATCAGCATTTTCATGTTGTCTCTCCAATACCCAATTAACGAACTCCCTTCGCTGTCCATGGTCAGCTGGCTTCAGTTCCTGAGTCAATTGAACTTTGTATGCATGAAGATGCAAATCTTTCGTCACAATTCGCTGCAAAGTGGATTTGGAGACACCAATTTGCTGAGCTCGGTGTCGAATTGAGGTGGATGGAGTTTGAGCGACATCATCACGTACAGCTGCGACATTTTCGGTCGATCGATCTGGTCGATGGCGCGTTGCTGTCCTTACATCACTAACAGACCCAGTTTCGGCAAATTTATCCATTATTCTCTTTACAGTTGACTCTTTTGGAGCATTATTGTGACCCCAAATTGATCGCAAATTGCGAACTGTAGCCGCAAAACTTTCACCATTTTGGTAAAACAATTTCAAAATCAGAATGCGTTGTTCATTCGTGTAGCGCTCCATTTTTACTAACCTCGTACCTTCTACTAGCAAACAATAACACAATAACAATGACACTTCGAATGTTGCCAGATTTAAAAATTGCGTTCTTCTTGGGACACCCTTTACTATTAATTGCGTAAAAATAGTCACAATGTTTAAAATCAAAATATATAGACACAATATGTTTAAAACTAATAGACACAATGTGTCTAAAATTAAGTTTTTAATTGTATCAAAAAAGTTTAGCAACATTCGAGTTTTTTTCAAATTAAATTTTATGTGTCTAAAAGTGCAATCATAAATGTATGAACCTACATATAACATGTTTAAAAATACGTTTAATATTGTATTTTTACAACTAAAATGTTTTTTTTTTAATTATAGTCCCTTATAATAAAATCAAATACGTTTTAATAACATAATTATTTATTGCCAAAGGAAATTCGTGAGGAAATAAATCCATAACAATAAAGATATTAAAAATTAGAATTAACAATTACATCAAAATCGTAAAGTACTACATACAATTAAAACGTATACCATTATGGATAAATCCTCCAAATTTTTTTTACAGACAACCAGTAATTTTGTAAGAAGTTTTTCCTCTATAAAATACCTCATAACTAATTTGAAGGTTTTTCTATCGCAAAATTTTATATTGAATCTGATTGTTTTTCTATGTAAAACAATTCTCAAAATTTATTTATCATATAATTACAAATTATATCCTAATACCCTAACAGAGCACTAGCAACAAAGGCCATCGGCTCGCTGTAACGAAGACAGACCAGAGCCTCTGGTGGGAATAAAACCCACGACCCCCGCACTGATAAGCTAGCGCGCTATCAACTAACCTACCGGGGCGCTCAAAAAAAAAAATTAGAAGAAGTCCTCATAATCGAAAAGTTTTTCCAAAAAATTAATCATAAAATATTAGTGCACTTAAAAAAGTTTGTAAGTTAAAATAACTGAAAATATCCTTTAAAAGAAATGATATTTCATTTAAAAACCGGTCTACTTAAATTTCATTTAAATTAAATGCAATTTGTTATTTATTTTTAAATGTTGATTAATCAACTGACACATCCGTAAGAAACAACTGATATAATCAGTTAAAATAAATGTCAAAATTTTACCTACCAATCCTTAAAAAATAAATGTTTTTTTCATTTATTTGAAATTATTTCCGTTTTTGTATTTTTTGTTTTTTTTTATATATATACTCGTAACAATACAAAATGTATGTATGCATATGAAGCTATAGAGACTTTTTGTGTGAATGTTTTTGTGTATGTATGTGTGTTTATGAAATTCTTGTAAATTGTATTGAAAAATTTTGTATATATACAACCAATTTAAATAAAAAAACAAATTGAAATTTTTTGAATATTTTTTTTTGAAACAGACAGCAAACAAAATTTAAATTTGTAATAACTGTTACGGACACAAATAAACCACAAGTTTCCGTTTTGTGGGTAAATTTTTATTAAATTTCAAACAAATGGAAAAAATAAATGATACTGAAAAAATATGGTAAATGATAGTAAATTATTTCGAATAAATGTATAAAAAAGTTAATATAAATATTTCTGAGCGCCCCGGTAGGCTAGTTGGTAGCGTGCTAGCTTATCAGTGCGGGGGTCGTGGGTTCGATTCCCACCAGAGGCTCTGGTCTGTTTTCGCTACAACGAGCCGATGGCCTTTGTTGCTAGTGCTCGGTTAGGGTATTAGGATATAATTTGTAATTATATGATTAATATAAAATAAATAAATAAATAAATATTTCTTTGAAAAATAAATGTATGTTCCTTTATTTTTAAATGAAACGGAAAACTTTTTTATTAAACTACAAACAGTTAACTACATAATATTCTGAGTGTGGTTTTATATAGAAAAAATTTTTAAAATCCGAGGGCTTTTTCATTTAAAAAAATCTAAGAGACGCGTATTTTTTAGCAACTCAATCTCACTTTTAGGGGTGAATTATTATTGCATCATTAGAAAAATTTTACATATCCGAATTTTATTAACATCAAAGAGTACCTATCACGGTAATTTCGTTGTGAGGGTTTTTCTGTTAGAGAAGCTGTTAGGTTTCGAAGACATTTCTAAGGAACAAATCTGAGAGAAGATATGACATTCAATTTATGGGTAAAAAGTTATTCCGGAAAGATAATTTAAGGATATTGGTATTTTAAGTTATAATCACGATATTTTCTGCGATCACATCTGCAAGCTTCAGAGATTTTCACTACTTTATATTATTAATATATTTATGCCACTTTTTTATAGGATCCTAAGAACGGTGTAAATATTTCAATGTCCTTTAAACTGTAACTCCTTATCTTGTCGCTTTTTGATATCAATTATAATTTCCATTAAAATATGCTTGCTTTTTCTATGCTTGCTTTTTCTATTCCTCATTATTTTTTCCGAATTTGTGTTTCAAATTTCCTGAAAAAGGAAAAAGAGATGTCATACAAAATTTATGTTTTTCAAATCTCAATTTTACCTGTTTATATCTTATATTTTTCACGATTTATTCATGATTTTTAATATACATACATACATATATATACAAATAAAATTTTTTATTTTGTTTTCTTATTGTCAAAATATATAAAGACACTTTCCAAATTACACACTTTGTGTCTACAAACTGTTTACTTTTTGGGGCTTATGCATTAAATGTGTGATGTTATTAAAATATTGCGTAAGTACAGTGTTCACACTGTATTTTATGTGCTATTTTTCAAGCACTGTGTGAAAATTTACAATAAAATTTATCAACTTTATAGTAGTAATTTTAAAGGCCTTTTTTAGAGTGTAAAACATATGTTTTAAGTTTCACGGCGTCACGTTCAGTGAATTGAAAAAATTGGCCAAAATTAGTGAATTAAAGTTCGAATTGCTTCATCACGCACCTTATTTACCAAAATTATATACGTCGGATTATTTTCTATTTCCAAGCTTGAAGAAATGGCTCGGTGGTAAAAGGTTTGTGGTGGATGGCTACTTTTATGAGCTAAAGAGTTTTTACTATAAACAGGCTATCGAAACTATTTAATATCGCTGGTAAAAGTGTATCGAGCTAAAATAAGATTATGTTGAGAAATAAAGAAAATGTTTCCCAAATTTTTTTCGTTTTCTTTGCTATGTTGGCTAATTTTTGGACCGCCCTCGTTTGTCTATCAATATCACCAATTTTAATTGCTATTATTTAATTTTATTATACATGGTAAAGAAAAGTATGAAGTAACAAAACTTTCAATTGGAATTCATTCCTTTAACAGGGTGCAAAATTTCTCACTGGTTTAGCAAAAATCTCTTTTTATTGCAAATTGGATGTTTGGGGAAGTAAACAGAATTTGATGGCCTAAATAATAACATCCGACAAGTACTAAAGACCAGATAATTATTATTTCAAATTATGTGAAACTGCAGGAATACAGGGTACACCTGATAGGGCCGGCGTTTTGTAGCATATAACGTGGAAAATCCATTGGGAAAATTGGCAGGTGTAGAGGGAGGTATCGCTAATGAGGGCACGCGTTATAACCGGCCTTATTGCTCGTCGTGGGGAAGGTTCGATATATATTAGCTACCTCTTGCCAACAAGCCACACACTAAATTTTAATTTATCGCGTGCAAGGGTTAAAAAGAAGGACAGATTGGGAAAATAGGACCTGATATCAACAAGTTTACTAAAAGCTACTAAGTTGAGTTGAAACCAGATGGCATTGTTTCAACACATTTTGCCCACCCAACCCTGATCACTAAACGAAAACCTGGAGATGAAATTTGAAAGTGATCCCACATTTTGCCACAACGATCTACCAAAAGTTTTAATCAAAACAGTAATTTAAACTTACTCAAAAATCTTCATAATTCCGTTTTATTTTGAAAATTCAGCTTATAAAAGAAACAAATTTTGAATTTAAAATTAAAATCACCTTAAACAAAATAGAATTTAAAATTCTCATTTAAAAATATTATACTTTATAAAAATAGCACATTTAATTTATAAATTATATTGGTTAAATTACAATCAAAAGTAAAACATTGGTTTTTAAAAAAAAAATAAATAAAATTAATGATTTAAATCGCGAAACTAAAAGAAATTAAATATATAAAGTATAAAATTATTTAACTTAAAATGGAAAAAAACAAAGAAATAAAAGGTCAAAAATGTCGCGGGATTGCTACATGGGTTAATTAGTAGGATTCTCTCTATATACATCGGTCATTGACCTTAGCAGAAATTATTGAAAATTTGAAATGACAAAATTCATTAACCTAACATAAAATTTTAATTTAAATTTTCAGTTTTGTCGATCTGTGTAAATTATTTTGTTCATGGCTTATGGTGTTTTCTTTATGTTAATAACAACTTTTTTTAATAATTTTACGACACTCTTCAAAAATCCAAAATTATTTATAAAATTTCCACAAATAATTAAATAATATTTGGACTTTGAGGATTTTTTAAATTTTTTTTTATAATTAATTTCACACATTTTTCCCGAACGCCGAATTTACGGTAGCCAAACTGTCGCCGAATGAGTTAGAGATGAACTGATGTTAACGAGCCGATCTTCAAATTCGCCAAATAAAGAAAACCAAAGGGTATTTTGTTGTTGTTTATTTAGGGCGCTACAAGTGCCAAATCTATGTAAATAATTTAATTTAATGAGATTTGCCTTTGTTTTTCTAATTGAAGAGAAATTATTTTTATGTGAAAGTAGAAAAAAAATATTACCTATGATGAATAATTCCAATTGGAGTTTTATAGCCTCTAAAGATTATTTTTTTTGGACCAAAACCCTAAGTTAGTCTTTAGACAGAATGCTTCAATTATTTAAAAATAATTAAATCTAAAAAATGGTTGTTTGAGTTTAACAAAACTACAAAAAAAAAAAAATATATATATTTTATATTAGAAAAAATTAAATTACTTACGTTTTCAAATAAAAAGCTTTATTGAAAACAAATTTTTTACACTTTAAATTAATTTAAAAACATTTTGGTGTTGAATTTTTTTTTATAAAAAAAACTTTCTTTTAATACTGACTACTGCTTTACTGACAGAAAAATGGCAGAGAAAATTTACTGGCTCTTAAAAGAAAGCTCGGTTTTTTGTGGATTATTGCGCGAATTTGATTTTCTAACGCTTTTATTCCAATTAGTATGTATTCGTAAGAAGCAAATACAGATAAAAGTGAATTAAAATGTATTCAGAATATACATTGTAAGGTGAAAGTGGTGGCTTAGTTTGTAAAAAAAAACGTAGAAACAATAATTAAATAATTAAAAAGATCATTTGTGAAAGGACAATAAATAAAAAAAAGAATGCTGAGGCAGAACCTTACAGTTTGTGGGATATCTAAAGGGTTTCTGGTTTCAACAAGATGGTGCATTATGCTACACTGCAGTAAAAATTCCCTGGACTTGTGATGTCAAAAGAATGCGATACTGAGCGGCCACCCAAATCTCCAGATCTGACCCGTCCGGACGTCTGTTTGTTTTGTTATTTATAAAGCAAAGTGTACGCCAACAAGCCTCAGACCATTGATGAGTTCAAGGCAAACTTTTGTGACGAACAATGAATTGAATACGAGCAAATTTAATAAAAATATCACGCTTATGGAAATCGGGTGTTTTTTAAGTTTTATAATTAAAGACACAAAAGATGGCGCACCCTGTACCATTCACAGCATTTTTGTTACAGAAAGATTAAAAAAATATGTGTGTGTCCGAATCCGAATACTTTTTGTTTTAGGTTTACATTTAACATATTCAGTCTTTGGTTTTCTCGCTCAATTAATATTACTCATACGTCAGTATTGTTATAATTTTTCGAATATGTAATTTTTTTATGTACGAGTATGTTATTACTTCGATCTGGAAGTTTATACGAAATTACTTTTCCACAGTCAATGGAAGAGCACATATGCAAATAAGTCTTAATTACGATCGCGAACCCGAAAACTTCAAGAATGAAATTAAAAACTTACAGATCATTAACTGTGTTAAAGTAAATTCTCGTAACCCTTTTCTTTTGAGTGGTTGATATATAAGCCTCTTTAAACCATGAGTCGTTGTGGGTGGTGGTTCGGAATGAGGCTGACGATCGCTCAGGCCGAAAGTATAACACTCGTCAATTATTTTTTATTTTCTCTTAATTATGATCTTAAACCCGAAAAATTCTAAAAGAAAACTTTTCTGATATATTTTGTTGCTACAAATATCCATTTTCAAAGCTGACATTTTCTTATATCTCATTGTGCTTTTAGACCTTGTTTGTATAACCCTGTAATTAAGTATTTTTTCTTGTTGTTAATTCTTCTGAAATTTTCTATTAAAGTTTAAAAATTTATACAAGTTTGATAAAAATAATTTATTAACACTTATAGTGTTTTTTTATAAAATACAAAATGAAAACAAGTTCTCACAAAATTAAAAGTGCAGAAAATTAAAAATTTAAAAGGATTTTTTAACCAATTTTACACTGTCATTGGTTTAAAGCAGCACCTACTACTTTTAGGCCACAAAATATTTAAGATAGGAGGGCAATATAACAGTACAGTAAAAAGCATATGACAGTTCAAAGTCTATTATAAAAAATGATTGTTAGAAAATGATTGATAGAAAGACCAATTTTTGCTACATTTCACTTAATTAATTTCTTTTTTGTAGAAGAAAAAAAATTCAAATTTTTACATTATAACTATACTAACTTGTGCCCAAATTCACTCATGTTGAAGAATTGTAAAATTTCCTTTTGCGCCCATATCGCCTATAGCAGGCGATTAGAAAAACACACATTTTGTTAATTTGTATGCCAAACATATGCCATAAAATTGAGGTTTAATTTAAATTGGAACACATCAACAAAAAAAAAAAAAAATACTTATCCCTTTTATATTTAAATATCCCATATGACAAAGCTTGAACATGGTACCCTTTAAAAAGTATAACATATAAAATTTCAAAGAACTACATTTGTAAGCATTTATATACTATTATAAGATTTATTTTCACTGCGTATCATACTTCTAAAATCACAAAAAATTTGCTCTATTACCTTCGTATATTATGCAAGTGACATGTCTTTGTAAAGGCAATTTTATGTTATGAACAATTTTTTGAAAATATGAAATATAAAACATAATGTAAAGTTATATAAAGGAAAACTATTAACCTTCTAATCGGCAAGACTGTAAACTTTCATCCAAGGATACAGAGGGTTCTATCAGAAATCCGTTTTAACTTGAAAATTAATGAATGAGCTGCTATGAATTTAGAAAGAAGTGTAGTACCAAACTATTTGAGTTCGAATAGTATATATTCGTAAAATTTTGTATCTTTTGGCGATAGAGCATTTTGGAAAAATTATTTATATATAGTAGGAAGGGAGGTTTATAAAATTAATATGTTGGTTTGGTTAAGGATATTTATTTGGATGAGAAAATTTTTTGTGAATTTATATAAACTTAACAAATAAGCTGAGAATGACGCCACTTTAATTTTAAATGAAAATGATGAGCTATTTTCTTTTAACAAGAGAAAACGTTCAAAAATTAACAGACCAGTTTTGTCATATTATAATTTTTTAAACTGTCGAAAATTCTTAAATATCGAGAAAAGCTGGGAGATACAACTTTTTATATCAGCTTGATATTATTTTCTATACGCAATAAGCAAAACATTTAAATTTTGCTAAAATCTTAACACACATACAAAGGGGAAAAATTTAAACTTTAATGCTTTGTACCACCACCAGATGGTGCGATAAAAGTACAAAAGTATCAAAAAAATGGTTATTGGGAAACCAATACGTCTTTTTTGTCAAAAAATTCCCCATGGAATCGGTAAATGGTATAAAATGGGTTAAGTTTAACCACAATTTTTGGATTGTAATTATATCTTGCTGAGAGAAATAATATTTGACCAAGCTTTAACTTCTTAAGTATAATATTTTGATATACACCCTTCCCTCTTCATTTAAAGAAATTTTCCTTGGGAATCTTCCTTGATATTGCTCGTCCTCTCAATAACGTGTCTACGGACGCAATATTAGACATATTGGCAAGTTTGGTGATATAAAGCTTGTTCTGAAACACCATGCAGAACTCTTGGGGGTAATACCGGACAGCAAGATGTCATGAAAACTCAATATGGAGGAGACGACCAGGAAGATCATAAATGTGCTTAATGCATGCAGGCAAAATCTGGGGTCTATCACTTTATCCCATGCACTGGATTTATATGGCAATTACTAGCCCAATTTTACTTCGTGGAGTACTTGTTTGATGGACTGCATTAGAGTGGACAGCTCACTACAGGAGCCTGGATAGTGCTCAGAGACTGGCTGATGTGTGTATCACCGGTGCACTTACGTAGTATCCCAACAGTTTTGCTAGATGTAATCTTGATTCTATATCCGATTAATCAGGTGGCGCAAGGGTCGCGTTGAAGTATTGACTACGGGATAGTTTGTGTATACACACTTAAAAAAGTTTGTAAGTTAAAATAACTGAAAATATCATTTAAAAGAAATGATATTTCATTTAAAAACCGGTCTACTTAATTTTTATTTAAATTAAATGCCATTTGTTATTTACTTTCAAATGTTGATTAATCAACTGACACATCCGTAAGAAACAAATGATATAATCAGTTAAAATAAATGTCAAAATTTTACCTACCAATCCTTAAAAAATAAATGTTTTTTTTTCATTTATTTGAAATTGTTTCCGTTTTTGTATTTTTGTTTTTTTTTTTTAATATACTCGTACAATACAAAATGTATGTATGCATATAAAGCTATAGAGACTTTTTGTGTGAATGTTTTTGTTTATGTATGTGTGTTTATGAAATTCTTGTAATTTGTATTGAAAAATTTTGTATATATACAACCAATTTAAATAAAAACACAAATAGAAATTTTTTGAATATATTTTTTTGAAACAGACAGCAAATAAAATTTAAATTTGTAATAACTGTTACGGACACAAATAAACCACAAGTTTCCGTTTGTGGGTAAATTTTCTATTAAATTTACAAATGAAAAAAATAAATGAAACTGAAAAAAAGTGGTAAATGATAGTAAATTATTTCAAATGAATGTATAAAAAAGTTAATATAGATATTTCTTGGAAAAATAAATGTATGTTCCTTTATTTTTAAATGGAACGGAAAACTTTTTTATTAAAGTACAAACAGTTAACTACATAATATTCTGAGTGCATCTTATGGTCACGGAAGGGTTATTGTAAATTGTAGCAATGACATCATTGTTCCTAGGTTGAGCTTTAATGAGGAAATACGCATCGCTATGGGGGAGTATGGATGGTTGGTAGGTCTTCGCATTGACCACATAACCTTATTTGTTTTCTCGGATGGTTCTAATATGGCGGAGGGAGACGAAGCTACCGTTGCTGTCGAGAGCTGGGTATCGATAAGTCGTATGAACTTCTCGATAACTGCAACATTTTTCAAGCAGAAGTTCTGGCGGACAAAATGCCTGCTGACCTTGCTTTCCTCCTGTGACGATTCGACAGTCTAGGGGTTATAAAGGCGATATCCACCAATCTGATATACTCATCGAATGTCCGAGAGTGCAAAGATTCGTGGATACCATGGCATTGAGGGTAATGAGATTGCGGACGAATTGGCGAAGCGCGGGGTTCAGTTGCTAGGCGAAAGGGCAATGCACATTCGTGTGTCATTCCAGTTTTTAAAATGGGACATAATCTCCACTATAATGGCACACGATCCTAAAGGAACGAATCTTAAACAGAAACGATTGTAGAATAACGGGAGAGGCACTGTCGTGAGCCATCTGCTGGACTGCGGTTCTTCACTCAGAATAATATGTAGTTAACTGTTTGTAGTTTAATAAAAAAGTTTTCCTTTCCATTTAAAAATAAAGGAAAATAAATTTATTTTTCAAAGAAATGTCTATATTAAATATTTTATACATTTATTCGAAATAATTTACTATCATTTAGTGATTTTTTTCAGTTTCATTTATTTTTTTCATTTGTTTGAAATTTAATAAAAAATTACCCACAAAACGGAAACTTGTGGTTTTTTTGTGTCCGTAACAGTTATTACAAATTTAAATTTTGTTTGCTGTCTGTTTGAAAAAAAAAATATTCAAAAAATTTCAATTTGTTTTTTTATTTAAATTAAAATTTTTCAATACAAATTACAAGAACTTCATAAACACACAAACATACACAAACACATTCACACAAAAAGTGTTTATAGCTTCATATGCATACATACATTTTGTATTGTACGAGTATATTAAAAAAAAACAAAAAATACTAAAACGGAAATAATTTCAAATAAATGAAAAAAACATTTATTTTTTAAGGATTGGTAGGTAAAATTTTGACATTTACTTTAACTGATTATATCATTTGTTTCTTACGGATGTGTCAGTTGATTAATCAACATTTAAAAATAAATAACAAATGGCATTTAATTTAAATGAAAATTAAGTAGACCGGTTTTTAAATGAAATATCATTTCTTTTAAATGATATTTTCAGTTATTTTAACTTACAAACTTTTTTAAGTGTTGTCAAGAGAGCGAGAAAGCTGGCGAGTGATAATGGTAGGTTTTGTGGGGAACAGGGGGCCAGGGAGCCAGAGAGACGATGTAGCGTGCTATGTGCCACTGTTCGGATCTTGCGCACTCTAGAACAATTTGCTTGGGAGATTATCTATTTCACGGTCCGGAGGAAATCTCTAGATTTGGGATTCTAATGTTATGTAGGTCACCCTGGGTGGCATCAAATCTCTCAGATCTAGCATGTGCGTTGTCGTTATGTGATAACGCCAAAGACCCAATTGGTCTATGAGATCTGCTTGAGAAGCCAGCTCAACATCACCTTTAAACGAATTTTGTTGTAGATGCTTTCTTTTAAACTACACACAGAGAAAATTTTTACCAATTTCCAGCTGTTTATTGGTTTTTACAACAAAATTCAGTTATTACAACTGAGTTTAATTGCAACACCCACTTTTTAATTTGGTTGGAAATTTATTTCTCTGTGTTTATGATATTTTAGCTTAACACGCGTTTAATTACGGAAAATTCGTCTGTTTTAAAATCGTGTTACACGAAGGATGGCAAATTTGAGAGTTAAAAAATATTATGTTGAAAAATATTAAAAGGAAACAAAATATTATGTTCAAAAATCTTACAGGTTTCTACCTAAATATCTTTTTAATTTAAAGTTTTTGTTTATTTTATATTTTAAACTTTTTTTGTAAAAATAGAAAGAACATGTTAAACTGGGTCATCAATGTTAACACTAAGTTTGTTCACAAGAATGTGCTAATTATTGAATATGTTGTATTGTCTCCTGAAAATACTATCGTCACTTAAGCGATGAATTTCTGTTGATTTTGCTCTTTATAACAAACTAAACACAGGAACGAACGAGTGTTGTAATATATAATATAAAAATATAGAAAAGTCTTTAATAGTACTATACGATAGATACAGCATTTAGCACAGAAATGTGAATTATTATATAGAAGTATGTCACATTTTCCATACCTGTTTGTATATACATATATATATATATATATATATGTGCACGGCGCATGTTGCGGGGACGGTTTTTCGTTCCACAAGTTACTATGAAGACATTTTGTTACTTTGAAGACTGTCCTTAAACTTTTCGTTATTCTATTGTTTACACTGAAGACATTTTACTGGATACAGCGCATATTATAGGGACTTTTTTGGCTGTATATGCAGATGTCTTCAAAGTATGAGCAATGAATATATATATATATATATATGTATATATATATATATATGTATATTTCTATATTAGTTATTTAGGTAAGTGGGTTATAGTTATATTCACTACTTGACATAAAAGTTGACATAATACTTAACTTTGTAAAAAAAACTTTAACTTTGCATATGTAAAACATTTAACTGCTATTGCTTTAAGGGTAGTGAGTACTTTTGAAGAAAGGGACAGAAATACAATATTTGTTAAATAATAATTGTAAAACAAAAATTTAAAGAATTTAATTAAAAGTTTTGCGGGTGCATTTATAAATTTATACTCGTACATATGAACAAAATATTTCTTCATATGAAGGTCACCATGGCGTATGAGTGTTATTATTTAATTATCGTAAAAATAAATTATACGTCTACCAAATAACATTCAAATATGTGTAATTAATTCCTTTAGAATTGTCATGATACAAAAGATGTAGGAATTTTTCATAATCTAATCAACATTACATGTAAATGACATATGACAAAAAAAAATAAAAACAAGTGACACTATGACAGGGGAATTATATATAATTAAATTTTAATTATGCATGTTTTATTTTTGCATAATATGAAGAGTTTATTATGAAAGTGGCTAAGTTATAAAATAATGTCTAAGCTTTATAGACTTTTGTCTGAGCTTTATAAACTTTGGCCAGCTATTGGCAATAATATTGTCGCAAAATGGTGTAATAGACAAAAGAGGTTAATTGTCAAAAATGTGTTGTACAAAATATATTATATAATTCCATGTTAAGGGAACAAAAAAAAAAATATCTTATCCCACACTTTCCTCATTTTTTCCCCCTAATTTTGAGATATTTAACTGGACAATTTATAGGACCTTACTACAAGAGAAAATGTTAAATTTAATGTCGACTTTTTTAAACATACAATTTCATACATTTTGTTAACGAGAACCCTATCAAAACTATTTTTTTTTTCAAATATTTTCATTATTTAAAAATAAATCAACCAATCAGAATTCTAAATTAAAAAAAAAAAACTAAATCAAATCGGCAGATATTTAAAATAGAAGTCAACTTTAAAAAATTGTATGGTAAGGAAGATACAACTAATCGACCTTTTATTAAAAAAAATTAAATTCGGTAAAATTCTTATTAAATTCTCATATATTAAGTGAATAGTATAGTAGGATTTTTTTAAGATCATATCATATTCTTTTTTTAATTATTTTTATTGTAAAGAAACATGAAAATTTTATTAGTAAGTTATAGAGAATAAAAATTGAGAAATTCCACTGAGCCAGCAGGATAGAATACTTAGTATTTTCGGTTGGCGCTACCCAACCTTGTCAATACCCATGATCTTCTTCTCCCTTTACGGTCATTGCTTGTTGATGATTGTCTATTTTATATTGAGTGTTAGGAAACAAATTAACAAACTTGTAAACAACAACACAATTAGACTAACATCAACGAAATTTAACAATTTATATTTATCCTCTATATTTTACAGTTTTTTGTTATGAACTTTAATTCTTAAAGTATCAAATAACACAGCTTCTATGAAGCATTTTAATATCAAATGTTTGTCTTAATCCATATTAAATCTACAACATAATCTATGTTGATAGTTAATGAATAGACAATATTTTGAATTATATTTTTCACTGTATCCTTGTGTGTAAAGTAATGGAATTTTATGAATTGTTGATCTGTTATTTTGTAAGTGAATAGTATAGTAGGATTTTTTTAAGATCATATCATATTCTTTTTTTAATTATTTTTATTGTAAAGAAACATGAAAATTTTTTTAGTAAGTTATAGAGAATAAAAATAATTAAAAAAAGAATATGATATGATCTTAAAAAAATCCTACTATACTATTCACTTACAAAATAACAGATCAACAATTCATAAAATTCCATTATTCTCATATATTTTTAAAAAAAGACATTTAGTTTTTGAAATGTATGTGATTTAAAATAATTTATATGTGATCAGACATTTTTAAGGAAATTTTTTGGATTCAAAGTAATTTTTTTTTTTTTAAATTCCATATACAATCGGACTTTAATACACTTCTGAGTCAGTTTTTCTTACAGCACATTTTCAAATTTGTAGAATAGTTTAGAGAAATACATTTTGCATTTTAAAACTTTCGGCTAGAATGTTGCTTTTCAACTCCTCTAAGGTACGCCTAAAGCAGCGACTTCAAATAACCTCAGAGGAAGAAGTCTGGGACAGTCATATCGAGAGATCTGGCTGGCCAAGCTAAATCAGCGTTTGGAAGCATTGTGTTGAATGCAGCATGACAAATGGCCCCGTCCTGTTGGAATCACATGCCCTGCAAATTTTGATCGTCAAATTCTGGTAAATAAAATTCAGTTAGCATGGGTCGCCGTTATTTCCTTCAAATGTGTCCAATAATGGAAAAATTTTTGATTAAATAAATGCATAATAATAAAGACTAATCACCTTTTCCGACACGGTGACTCTAAGAGGGTATAAGGATACTTTATGAATTATGCGTGGATTTTCCGTTCCCAAGAACTTTGCGTTGACGTGGCCGCTAAGATAAAGGGTAACCCAAGAAGAACGCAAATTTTTAAATTTTAAATAAAACACAGATATTTAAAAAAAAAAATCGTGAAACTTTATTATATTGTAAAGTAGACAGAATGAGGTTATGTATGGAACAATATATCGTGAAGATGGCCGCCGCGGCTTTGCTGGCATGCACGCGATCTTTTAATGAAATTTTCAATGACCGTTTTGCATGAATGCTGCGGTATTTCATTAATGCAGCGTCCAATTTCCTCTTTTAAAGCTTGAGTCGTCGCGTAAACCATCGACTTCAAAAAACCCCAAAGAAAAAAATCTAATGGTGTTAAATCGCACGATCTAGGCGGCCAATTCTGATCTCCAAAACGCGAAATAACACGACCGGGAAATGACTGATGCAGCAATTGAATTGTTTCTCTGGCTGTATGACATCTGGCGCCGTCTTGTTGGAACCACATGCCCTCCACATTCATTTCTTCAATTCTAGGCAAGAAAAAACTGGTTATCACGATACCTGTTTGCGCTTGACCTGCCTCATTTTCATAAAAAAAAGGTCCAATGATTCCTCCAGCTCAAAAACCACACCACACAGTGACACGTTGAGGATGCATTTGCTTCTCGTGAATCACTCGAGGATTTTCCTCACCCCAAATGCGACAATTCTGCCTATTGACGAAGCCATCAAGATGAAAATGGGCCTCGTCACTGAAGATGATTTTATCGGCAAAATCAGCATTTTCATGTTGTCTCTCCAATACCCAATTAACGAACTCCCTTCGCTGTCCATGGTCAGCTGGCTTCAGTTCCTGAGTCAATTGAACTTTGTATGCATGAAGATGCAAATCTTTCGTCAAAATTCGCTGCAAAGTGGATTTGGAGACACCAATTTGCTGAGCTCGGTGTCGAATTGAGGTGGATGGAGTTTGAGCGACATCATCACGTACAGCTGCGACATTTTCGGTCGATCGACCTGGTCGATGGCGCGTTGTTGTCTTTACATCACTAACAGACCCAGTTTCGGCAAATTTATCCATTAATCTCTTTACAGTTGACTCTTTTGGAGCATTATTGTGACCCCAAATTGATCGCAATTTGCGAACTGTAGCCGCAAAACTTTCACCATTTTGGAAAAACAATTTCACAATGAGAATGCGTTGTTCATTCGTGTGGCGCTCCATTTTTACTAACCTCGTACCTTCTACTAGCAAACAATAACAATTGTTCAAATGTCAAACAATGACACTTCGAATGCTGCCAGATTTAAAAATTGTGTTCTTCTTGGGACACCCTTTAAATACCAGCCTCGTCGCTCATGATCAACTTTTATGAAAAATCTTCCAGTTCTCCGATAAGTTACAAAATCCAAATTACAATTCCAAAATGAGGCATATAGCGATTCATTGTTATACACAAAAAAACAGTACACTCACAATATATTTTCCGTTACCGACTGTAGTTTATTTAAAAAGTAATATGTAGAGTTTGTTTTTAAATGAAGGATCAATTGAAATTCATAGAAAAATATTTTTTAACTATTTGAATAAGTCATTTAAAAAATACAGACTTTTATCAGAAGTTTTTATTTTTTCTTTATTTATTTATCCTTTATTTACAAGTTTATTTACATCATGATATGTATATTTAAGATAATAATATAATGAAATCAAAAGAAATCAATAACAAGTATTTGTTTAAAATGTTTTAAAGGTAAACCAGGGGGGAAAAATCTTAATATGAGTGTATAGAATTCAAATATTATTATAAAATTTGTATGTTTATGGGAAGGCAATTATAGATAATAGTCCTCTATAAACATATTATTTACAATTTGATAATTTTTAAATAATTTCACGTAAAATCAATGCATTCTATTATCAATGGATAAGAAGAATTTTTAATTTTATCAAAATATTTACTATTAAGTCTTGTGATAAATTATAATATTTTTTCATATTCATTATTATTATTTATTACTTTTAAGCATTTGTTTTGTATAATTTACAAATCCTTAAGTGGGCCTTTGTTACAAGCTAAGAGTCCTTTTTCCATTTTTTTAAGAAGTGCACTAGTTAGTTTGCTCGACGTGATTAAAGCAGTGTAATCTGCATAGTATAAATAGAATAATGTAATGGAGATATCATTGAACCTTGGGGTAACCTAGTTGAGATGCATTTTGGAACTGAGCTTACATTATTAGATAAAAAATCAGCAATAAGTTTGCACACATATATATTTCGGAATGTTAGCTTCTTATAGTTTACATAAAAGGCCGTTATGCCAAACGGTATTGAATGCTTTCTCAATATCTAACAGAATTATTTCTGTAGAACATTTGCTGCGCTTTTTTTTCTAATTATTTTATTTTTAATTCTATTTATTTGGTGAGTTGTAGTGTGTTCTTTTTTTGAAACCAAATTGCACATTAGAAACAATAGAACTTTCAACAACATATTCACAGAGGCGAGAATGGATAATCTTTTCAAAGAGTTTCCCTAAGTTACTAAATAAATTAAATTCAAAATAGAAATTCAAATTATTTATTTTGTTTAAATACAAGATTATTTCAATAAAAATTTCAAGAAATTATTAAAATATACATATACACATAGAAAAATCAATATATTTATATATCTGTGTGTGTTGTGTTTTGTAATTACGTACAAATAAAAAATAACCTTTCAATAAGTTAAACAAAAATCGTTTTTTTTAACGTTTTGTCAGTTAAAAATTTAAGATTATTTTAAACAATTTTCGATTGTTTTTACTGTTTTTGTTGATCATTATACAATTATTGAAAATAAAAAACAAAATTGGCTGAATATATAAAAAAATCAGTAGTCCTCTTTTTGAATGTATTTTCGATTTATTTAATATGCGAGTGTATCAGTTTTGGCCAAAGAATTTTTTCTAATCGAATTTCAGCAGCTGCATATTAATTATTTTTCAGTTCTGAAAACCAATATTATATTGTCTGATTTAATACTTATATTCCACATAATTATTCCCAGCAAAAATAAATGGAAGTGATTCATTAAGACTTAATTTTTCATTGATTCTAAAGTATCGTTTATTTCTGTCTTCTAAGGCAGTTCTCTTTCACAACTTCTAAAAATGTAATGAAATTTAACACTTTTCAAATCTATAACGGGTAACGTTATTTTAAAAACAACCAAAGTTTAACATTAATCATAGATATTTCTATATAAATTTGTTATTTATAACTATGGTTTAAGTTTAAGCGACTTGTTTCAATCTTTAACTTACATTTTACCAGATTTTAAATTCTTAAAATCGTAGTTTTTTAGAAATTCGAATAAAGTAATTTAATAAATAAAGCAACAAATATTCCCAGGTAGAAGCTAACGGAAGATTACCGATTACTGATGTCCTGTTAAAATCTAAATTACAAATTAAAAATTTATTTGGGAACATCAAAAGATCTATAAGAAGGGCTTTAGTTGCAATTAAAAAGGATCATTACAGAAAACTTCCACTTTATAACACCCCCCATGTAAAATTCATTGGTTCCGATCCAAATTTTCAGAACACCGGAATCAAAATCACTGCTTCTTTTTCTCTTGTTTTGCTACTTTTATTTTGCTAGGTTACCATCTTCTACAAAATTTTATTTAAAAGGTTTTTTATTTTTAGACTTTTCCCGTATCAAACCTGGGCATTCAGATTCATAGTTCACACTCTTGCTTACTGCACCACAACTATTTTTAATTTTCAGTAATATATTTGATATTTAACCATTTCGATATTTTATTTTAATTAAAAAGAAATTGTTTTTTAAATGTTTATTTGTTTAAATTCAAATTCGATTTCTAATAATTTTTTGTTTGAAATGTTTTTAAAATGTTATTTTTCATTTGGAAATTGGATTGAAAGAAATGTTAATCTTAATATGCCCATTAAGTCGCCAACAGAATTGGATGATGTTGTTGAAAAATTTAATAACTTAATCCATGAAGCTGGATTCATATCAACTCCAAAAGAAAACATTTTTAATAGTCAGGATAAAATTGATATCACTGCTGAAATTAGAGAAATGATTCAAAATAAAAGAAGGTTAAAAAAAGTGTGGCAAATCAGTAGAAACCCTAATGATAAACAGAGATTTAATAAAGCAGCTAAGGATTTAAAAAACATCTTCTTGATTTGAAAAACAAACATCTTTGTTACTTTCTTAGAAATCTTGGTGTCTCTAAGAATGATGAATTTAGTCTATGGAAAGCAAAGAAGTACATTAAACGTCCCACGAAATGAAATGCTCCCATAAAGGACCTGAATAGAGTGTGGTGTAAAACAGAAGCATTTGCTTTACATCTTCAAAATACCTTTAAACCACATACATTAAGCAATAGCAGTCAAGTTGATAAAATAATAAACTTTTTAGAAAGCCCATGTCCTATGGATTTGCCTATAAAGCACATATCTCCTCATGAAGTTCAGGAAGAAGTAAATAAATTAAAATGTAATAAAACTCCAGGGTACGACTGTATCAATGGAGTTGTGGTAAAAAATCTTCCCAAAAAAGGAATAATATTTCTAACGCTGATTTTTAACACTATACTCAGACTGAATCATTTCCCTTCTCAATGGAAATGCGCAGAAATAATAATGGTAGCTAAACCCAATAAACCAGAGAATGTTGTTACATCACATAGGCCGATTAGTTTGCTGGTCACTTTCTCCAAAATATTTGAGAGAATATTTATGAGTAGATTGTCACCAATCTTGGGAAAATTCAACATCATACCTGAATACCAATTTGGTTTCAGGAACAATCATGGTACTCCTGAGCAATGCCATCGTATCGTAAATTATATAAGAGATACTTTGGAAGAGAAAAAAAATTGTTCTGGTGTCTTCTTAGATGTACAACAAGCATTCGATAAAGTCTGGCATAACGGATTACTCTTCAAACATAAAAAGCTACTTCCAACACCATTCTACTTGCTACTTAAGTCACATTTAAGTGACCGACAGTTCTACGTTAAGGTGAACAAAGAAAAATCACAAATATATAATATAATGGCAGGCGTTCCGCAAGGCAGCGTTTTGGGACCAACGCTTTACACAATTTTTACATCAGATATGCCTACCACCGATAATGTTTTAGTTGCAACTTATGCAGATGATACAGCACTATTAGCTTCTAGCGCATGCCCAATTGAAGACTCAAATCTTGTTCAAAGAGAACTTAATCAAATTGAAAAATGGTTGAACAAATGGAATATTAAAGTCAACACTGGAAAATCTGTATTCACACTACGCAAAGGTGTCTGCCCAAGTTTGTCTATCAACAATAGTCAAATTCCAAAAAAAGACAGTGTGAAATATTTGGGAAATCATATAGATAAAAGATTAACGTGGAAGACTCACATTAAAGCTAAAAAGGAGCATTTAAAAATAAAAACCAAACGACTATTTTGGCTGTTAGGCCCTAAGTCCCAAGTTAGTACTGAATCTAAATTAATAATATACAAAACTATTCTTAAGCCAGTATGGACGTATGGCATTCAACTGTGGGGTACTGCCAGCCACTCAAATATTAAGATATTACAACGATATCAAAATAAAACATTAAGATCAATTAATAATGCTCCATGGTTTGTTTCTAATAAAACTATACATAATGATTTATTTATTCCTAAGGTAAAAGATGAAATCAACAGATTCAGCACAAATTATCTGGAAAGGTTAAGTAACCATTGCAACACGTTGGCCATTCCTCTACTTGATGACACTGAAGAAGTTAGAAGACTTAAACGGCACCATATCCTCGATTTACCATTTCGTTAATTAATTTATTTTTGGCAAATGTAATATATTATTATGTAATCATTCACATATCATTCTGTAAATACTCATTAATCGTATTAGAAAAATATTTAATCCATTTGTAAATTATTGTGTATAAACTAGAAAATTAGTATGATAATATGTTGTTGTTCTTGCTGAAGTCCAACAACCAATGAAAATGTTACTATATCTAATTTGCTTATTATCCTTAAATGGATAGATTGTAAATAAAATGTATTACGAAAAAAAAAAAAATTTTTTTTTTGTATTAACAAATTCCATTATTGGTGCTTTTAAACAGAAAAATATTTGTACGTATTTACAGAAATATTTTATGAAAGATGTTTAATACTACAAACAGAATTTTGTAATTTTTTTCTGTGTAGACGTCCTCTCCACTTAAGACTTTTTTTAATTTTTTACTAAAGAAGGTTTTGTATATATATAGCGACTAAACATTGCTCCCATTTTTTGTAGTGTTATTTAAAAAAAACTCATAATTAATATCACTCATACGCCACACATGTAAGTTAGTTTTACAATTTATCGATTTTATCGAGCCTTTTTTATTTCTTTTATTTAGCTTAATGTTAAAAACAAAATTGTATTTTTAAACTCATCACCCATATAATCCTGTTATATAAAAGCAGTATATGTTTACATGATGGTTTTGAAGTTCCTGTTATTCATATCTATAAATATTTATATGTCCTGTCAATCATACTACAAGTTTTCAATAGAATTGTACTAAATACATTATATATAGATTTTTCAGTATTTTTGACTATATTTTTATGTTCGTTATTTATAGTTAATATAAACATAAATAAAAATGTCTGATGATATTTTTAGTATTTTTAAAATTATCATGAAATGTAATTGTTTATATAAAATATATGACGTTATTTACTTAAATATAAATTTAATTGTTCAATGAAATGTGATTAGTATAAATGTGAAATATGATGCTGTGTCAAGACTTGATTGTTTTTAAATAGTTTCAACAAAATTAGCTCAAAAACTGATATTTGTGTATACAAAAAAATTTATGCTTTTTTTAAGGTCTTTAGAAAGCCTTTTAATTAAATTTTCTTTTGAAATCACTTGGAGTAAATTTTAATATCTTCGGGTTCGAATAGCATCGATCCTGTTAAGTAAAAAGCAACATTTCTTTATACTATGCACCACTCTGTGGAGCTGAATATATTATGTTAAGTCTAAACTCAGAATCACTTGTTGAGTTGATTTAGAAAAGTCCGCCCCATGCAATCAAATAACAGGTAATAATTTTAAAGAAAATTAATTGAAGTTTATTTATTTATTTTATTTTGATTTCCTGTACAGCAAGACTTATAATCTAATAATTAGAGTATAGGAGGAGTAATGGAAATGAGCAATAATGTTTAAATATTTAGGAATATAATTAACTTTAAACAGTATATAAAAAACAATTTAAATAAAATAGAAATTTAAATATGGTTGTAAAATAATTAAAATGTAAAAAAAAAATAAATTATACAAAAATTTAATTAACATCAAGTTAATATCTTTAATTTTAAAATATTTATGAAAATCTATAAAAGTCAAAAAGGTATCTTTTAAAATTAATGGCATTGCTTATAAATTGTATGTTTGGTGGTAGAAAAAAAAAGGCAGCACGCAGTGGTCAATTCGTATATGACAGATGTTCATAAATATTAAACTATTTCTATCAAACAACACAACAAGGAAGATTTATTACAACGTAGAAGCGATTGAAGTATCGCCAATAATTGAGGATATTGAATTAATGTAAAAATGACATTCAGATTTTGTAGTTCGATGTCTAATTGGAGTCAAATTATAATTCCTAAGTGATTGGGAAAACATAAGACTGTTATAAAGATATGGAAGATCATGCGTACATACAACTTTGTGGAGTAGAATTAGAGTTCGAATCTGTAACAAATCAGCAAACATAACATGGTACAGGATTTTCGCGACTGATGACACGCGGTCGTATTTCCCCAATCTATTTCCCCAATCTATAAACATAATTTACGACTGCATTGTAGGCAACATATAGTTTGTAGTAACAGTTTTTGCAAAAATTTCGCATCCGTAAAAGAGAATTGGCATTAAATACGTTTTTGCTAAAAGTGGCGTAAAATATTCTGTCTTCCATAAGGTTCGCAACATAGAGTAGATTTTTCCAGCAGTAGTATTTATATGGTCTGACCAGGTACAACAGTTTGAATTTCTTCAAAGACGAACCTTGATTAAAATGGCCAGTGGCCATGAAAAGGCCCCGGTGGCATAGATATTCCTGATTCAATTGAAATACATGATTTCAACCGAAATTTTTTTGTTTAACCGAATTTTGTAGGCTACATACAAATATTTCGGTAGCTCCAACCAAACTATTTAGTTGGCAAGAAATTCGGATGTAACAATGAATCGGTTTCCTCTGTGTGACTACTTCTTTACGGAATAATTCGTCAGCAATTTTGGCTAAACGTGAATTTCGCGCAGATTTCCCGGCCATCTTATGCCAACTGGAGAGAGTGGAAGAACACGTGACAGAAGAGAACCTTAAAGACCTCTTAGTGCTCGTTCCGCCGAAAATATTAACGTTATTGCTAAAGATATCTTGGATTAGTTCTCAATGTCGACCGGATGACGATCTAAGCAATTGGCCATTACACGTTCGTTTTTTGCAGAGCATTTTAGTAAAAGACCTGAAGATAATTCCATACAAAGTGAAGAGAGTTCATCTGCAGGCAACCAGAAATACAAGCGGCCGGTTAAAAGTCGCATAACCGTCGTCAACCCTATCAGCCTGAACCGCCTGGCGGCTAAGCCGTTTTATAAATTCAAACAAACAATGAATCATTGACGAAGAGCCAGGTCACGTGACAATGCACATTTTAAAAGATGCGTTTCCGGGTCAGCTAATATCTCGTTTTAGCGATTTTCAAAGCTATCTCGCCTAATTTAACTCCTCCATATTTCGTTTGTTGTTTTTTTAAGCCACAGACTCAGGAAGCTCTCAAAGATAATATATGACAAGAGTGCGAGTACTAATTGTCTAAAGTTTTTTCTAGAATGATAGAAAATGCGCTAAAAACAATTGTCAGCAATAATGGTGGCACTCACTTAACCGATATAATTTCCAAAATTAAATTATGATTTAATTAAAAATAAAATAAAGGGTTGTGTGTCACTGTTCTAACTACTAGAGCACATCCGATTATAGTCGACTGTCAAGTGGATCCCTCAGAGTAAATTGGTTTATCAGTCAAACCTAAACTCCACACAGAGGTCTTCCCTGTAGAGCAATACATGTCAAATATCCACAAACACTTCCACCTCTTTTATGTTTTCCAAACTCCAAAACAATGCCATGCATTAGTATTAGCATCATCTGAGTGTAGGTATATTGTAAAAAGGGATGTATTTATATTGGACTTTTGTTTTAAACTGTTCCCCAGAAATAATTAAGATTTCTACAAAGTGGCAAATTAAAATGTGTAATTTTTTGTTTAATTTATAATGCATATTTGTTGGTTTTTACTGCATATATCCTTTTGCTTAATTTGAGCATACTTTGCATTTTTTACTGAATATGTTTTGATTTTTTTACTGCATAAAATTTGCTACCCTGATGATCATATTTGATTATTTCTCACCGGATAGACAAAAAATATGTTTCAAACAAAAGCAATGCAATAATTTTTTTTTAAGCGAAAACATTTATTTCGGGGTTTGTTTTTAATCCTTAAAATGAGTTTGTATTTTAACCTTAAATGTATACTGTACCAAATATGATAGATGCCTTTTATAATCCGATAATATAAACAATCAAACCGAAGCGTGATGCCGGTAGGTAGATTGGTTTCCATACTGGCGGCTGACCTCTATTAAGGGTTTGAGGGCTTAAAAACATTTTTTCGAGGTGAAATTTCTATTTAGTTAGTTCGAAAATATTTTTTTCTATAAAAAGAAATTTATCCCGAAAGAATAATCAGCTAAACGGGTTTCGACTGTATTTACATTAATCAAATGAAATTAGCAGGCATATTTGTGTATAAAAGTTAAAAAAAGTCGGATATATTTTTAAGAGGAATATTTATATAAAAACAAACTTTTATGTTTAATGGTTTTGTAAAATATATATTAACTTTAACAAGCTATTAATTATTAACTTTAACATCCTTGTTAGACATTTTTAATACGAAATACATTCAAGGTAAAATGCTACTTTTACGCAGTATTTTAAATTAAAAAGAGGGGTGGAGAAACCCTTATCATATTAATTTTTTGGTTTACTTAAATATTATTATATGTTTTTGAAATAAATGTTTAAAAGGTCATGTTAACTACATATTTTATAAATAATAAATTTAGTTAGGACGGGGGGTTTTCATTGTTAAAGTCTTGAAAGAAAAATAAAAATAAAAATAAAAAGTAAATTAAATAAGTAAAATAAAAAATTATATTGAAATAATAAAATAATACACTACAGTACTTGTTACATTTATAGAAACATGACCTGTAAACAACTTCACAAGAAATTGCAAAAGAAAAACCAACAAGAACAATTCAAACGTTACACTATGGCTCTAGAATTGAATACGTTGGCGAAAATCTAAATATTGTCGTTGTCAAGGATTTTAAAAATTTAATAGAAAACATATTAAAACTAATGTAGCCAAAATCTTAGGTCAAAATATTGTTAACTGTGGTGTAAGTTTTTATACTTGCGCTCTTTTTTGCTGGTTTGGTAGGATTGTAGCCTTTAACAAGTGGTAAGTGATACCACTGTAAAATTTATATTTGAGATAAAATATTTTTTAAATTACTACTTACATGTTTGCCAAATTTCAATTTTAAAGAAAAATGGTCAAAATGGATCAAGAAAACTAAACCACCTAGAGAAAAGTGAAAGAGCGCCTTCAACTCTGTATACACTTTTGTACCAGTCTGGATCCGGCCATTGAACACTTTTTTAATTTTAATTAAATTACTCAAATTACGCTTATTTTCTCCCCATTAATAAGTATGAAATGGTTGTGCTTAATTTAAACTTTAGGTATTTTAAAGCACACAATTACCATGATTTTTTTAATTATAATATTCCACTTGTTTATAAAGGGTGTCCCAAGAAGAACGCAATTTTTAAATCTGGCAACATTCGAAGTGTCATTGTTTGACATTTGAACAATTGTTATTGTTTGCTAGTAGAAGGTACGAGGTTAGTAAAAATGGAGCGCTACACGAATGAACAACGCATTCTCATTGTGAAATTGTTTTACCAAAATGGTGAAAGTTTTGCGGCTACAGTTCGCAAATTGCGATCAATTTGGGGTCACAATAATGCTCCAAAAGAGTCAACTGTAAAGAGATTAATGGATAAATTTGCCGAAACTGGGTCTGTTAGTGATGTAAAGACAACAACGCGCCATCGACCAGGTCGATCGACCGAAAATGTCGCAGCTGTACGTGATGATGTCGCTCAAACTCCATCCACCTCAATTCGACACCGAGCTAAGCAAATTTGTGTCTCCAAATCCACTTTGCAGCGAATTTTGACGAAAGATTTGCATCTTCATGCATACAAAGTTCAATTGACTCAGGAACTGAAGCCAGCTGACCATGGACAGCGAAGGGAGTTCGTTAGTTGGGTATTGGAGAGACAACATGAAAATGCTGATTTTGCCGATAAAATCATCTTCAGTGACGAGGCCCATTTTCATCTTGATGGCTTCGTCAATAGGCAGAATTGTCGCATTTGGGGTGAGGAAAATCCTCGAGTGATTCATCCTCAACGTGTCACTGTGTAGTGTGGTTTTTGGGCTGGAGGAATCATTGGACCTTTTTTTTATGAAAATGAGGCAGGTCAAGCGCAAACAGTCAATGGTGACGGCGCCACATGTCATACAGCCAGAGAAACAATTCAATTGCTGCATCAGTCATTTCCCGGTCGTGTTATTTCGCGTTTTGGAGATCAGAATTGGCCGCCTAGATCGTGCGATTTAACACCATTAGATTTTTTTCTTTGGGGTTTTTTGAAGTCGATGGTTTACGCGACGACTCAAGCTTTAAAAGAGGAAATTGGACGCTGCATTAATGAAATACCGCAGCATTCATGCAAAACGGTCATTGAAAATTTCATTAAAAGATCGCGTGCATGCCAGCAAAGCCGCGGCGGCCATCTTCACGATATATTGTTCCATACATAACCTCATTCTGTTTACTTTACGTATAATAAAGTTTCACGATTTTTTTTTTAAATATCTGTGTTTTATTTAAAATTTAAAAATTGCGTTCTTCTTGGGACACCCTTTATAACTCTATTATACGCACACTCCTATAAGTATGCAACATACTGGAATACGATTTATGAAAAACATCTTGAAAATCAGTTATGATTTTAATTTTGGACCAACACGATCAACAAGAAACAACGAGATCAACAAGGAGTTAAGAAGTTTAAAGAAGAAATATATTTAGAAAGAATATTTATCACAAATACGGGTTGATTATAGATCAGCTAAAACAAGGATCAGACAATACGAATGATAGGAATACAGCAAGAAGATTATTTTCAAGACTTAAAATAATCATCAAAATACTTATGTGCAATGAACAAATTGGCGCTAGAAAATTTGACGATTACACTAAGGAAACTGCAAGAATATACACAGCCAAATACTAATGGAAAGCTTTCCGCAAGATGGCTGCCGCGTTTGCTCACAATCGACCACCAACGGAATTGTGTGGCACCTTGGTTTCCATGGCAAAAATTCATGAAGTAGACTACGAATTGCCCCCTCATTCGCCTTGTTCTCCGGATTTAGCCCCCCGTCACTATTTCCTATTTCCAACTCTAAAGAAATGGCTCGGTGAAAAGAAATTTAGCTCCAACGATGAAATTATTGATCAAACAAATGCCTATTTTATGGACCTCAAAAAATCCTGCTGTTAAACGCAAACTAAATGATGGAACTTGCTCAATATTTGACAGTAGTCTATTAACAGGTTATACTAAATGGGAGCAGCAATGCATTTTATATAACTACGAGGGAATTTCGTAAAGTCACAGACTTATTGATCTGTCCTCGTATATTATTGAAAATGTCAGATATATTCTTAGATAAAAAAGCGAAAGTACTGCTACAGGACAAAAATAATACATAAGAATAATAATTATAATTTGCTTTTACTCTTATTTGAGTAAAAAAGAAAATAATAACCATTAAAAAAATTTCCACTGTTGAAAACAAATATTTATGATTTTGTTTGAAATTATTCTAAAAGTAATGGGTTCTATTGCACCAAACTAGCAGCGATTGTCGTAAAATCAGTTCTAAAAGTAGTTTTCGCAGATTCATGGTTCACATTTAAGTGCCAAGAAACGGATTCCGCAGTTAGTTTCATGGAATCGGTTTTAGTGGAACCTGCTGTAGAATCGACAAAGTGGGAACCCTGTTCAAAAAATTATCCTGGGTATTATTTAAATGGTACATATGAATTTTTTTTAATATTTCTCATCGAACTAAAGATATTTTATTTATAAAAAATTAATTATAAATATTTATTTATCCCAATATTTCGTCACCACATTGGGTGACTTCTTCTAATTAATTTTTTATAAATAAAAGATCTATAGCTCGATGATAAATATTACACAAATCAAAAAGATCGAAGATAACTAAAATAATTTTTGTTTTTATTAGATAAAGAAGATTCAAAAAACGAAGCAAGCTACAGCTCAAATTTGTCCTTGATTTCCTCAAGAATTACTTAAACGATTTTCATTAAAAATTGAAACTGCTCAAGGAATTATTTGTCCACTAAAATATCTCAATCGGTTTAAAGTTTAGAGAGATTAGAGAGATTAGAGAAACTGAGCCACTGTGCGATGGCTAAAAAGAACAATAACAACTTAAAGAATAAAATACTACATATATAATACAATCAATATTTAATGTAATCAACGCCAAAATGGTAAAAGTAAAGTGGTTCCATGAATTAATGAATGAAATCGTATTAAAAAAAAGAAAGAAAAAAGTGAAGTGAACTGACACATACATACCTAACAATGTAAACATTCCTACATTCATTCATACATACAATAGTTTAATTCGAAATGTTTATCGATTGTAGTATACGAACGAATACTCCATGGTATAAAGTTATATTTGTATGTGTGTGTGCTTGTTTTTTTTTTTGGAGTACTCATGTGTGTATAATTTTTGTCGAGTGTTCATTGAGAATATTGTGGTATATTTGTTTACTTTGCATGTATTGTGATTTTATGGCGCTTAATAAAACACTTGACCTTGACAAAACTTAACAATTTACATCCATACACTTTAAGTAAATGACCCGCTTTTTATGTGAAAGTATTATCAGGAATATGTTTTTGAAAAAATTAAATCAAAATTAACCCAGCAAAAAAAAAAAAAAAAAAAATTAACAAAAAATATGGAAGTGATTCTTAAGGAAATAATTTTTCATTGATTCTGATTTTCCTCTTCTAAAGCAGATCTTTTTCACAACTTCTTATTTTAAAAACAATCAAGGTTAAACGTTAACCACAGATATTTTCATACTACCAGATTTACCAAAAATGTATTCAACTTATGTAATGTTGAACTTTTAACAATTTTCTTATAAAAATTTTTGATATATAAAATAAAAAATCTTAAAAATTATTAGAAAAAATTTAATTATTAACCATAATTTATCCTGAAAATTTTTAATACAAAAAGTAAAACTTACATTATAGTAAAAATTGCAAGAGGTATTGAGAAAATGAGGTTAAGGGCTGATTACGTAATGTCCCATTAAAATTTAAATTAAAAATTGATTTTTCACTAAACCATAAGATCTGTTTTAGATGCAATGAAAAAAGATCATAAAAGAAAACTTTATTTTATTTATTTAAAAATAAATAATAAGAAAACTTCCACCTTATGTAAACATCATTGATTCCGATCCAAATTTTCATAACACTGGAATTAAATTCACCGCTTCTTCTCCTCCTCTACTCTTTGCAACTTTATTTTTGGCTGGAAATTGTCGTAACAATAAACAACAACAAAAATCAAATTAAATACTTTCCGATACATATCAATTTGAATTCTTATCAAAAAAAATATATACAATTATTTCCTGAGTTTTTTTTTTTCTAATTTGCATTAATTAAATTGATAATGAAAAAAAATAAAATGCTTAATTAGTTCTACTTGAAAAACAATCCAAACATTCATACAATAAATAATATTTGTAACGTCAATCATTGTCAGTGTATGAGTGTTCATTCAAGTGTATTTTTGACATTCTATTAACAAATACTAAATGAACAGTGGTTTAGATTGTGCATTTTTTTTATTTATTGGAAGCATTATAAATATAATAATATTCAATATTAAATAATAAAATATAATATTATACAATAGAAGCTTCCCAGCAAAACTTACCATTATCAGATAATGGCAAAGAGAATAAGAAAATAAAAAATGTAAGTAAAGGGTTTTTCAATAGGTACTTGACAACTTTCAATGTAATTTGTGAACGCACTATTTCACTGATCATCTAACTGTTACATTTCTTGTTTTCAGTAAACTCAAAGTACACGAACGAACAAATTATACTACCGAAATTCGGAGTCGGTGACCGCAACTTTAAGAGCAAAATCATCTTCAGTTACGAAGCTCATATTTCGCTCAATGGGTTCGTCAATAAGCAAAATATGCGTTATTGGTTTGGGAAAATCCACATATGCTACATGAATAACCACTTCATCCACAAAAAATAAGTGTTTGGTGCGGTTTGCATGCCGACGGCATCATTGGACCATATTTTTTTGTCGACAATAACGATCGTTATCGCACCATGATTACCGATTATTTTTGGCCTGAGTTGGAAAACATGGACTTGGACGACATGTGGTTTCAACAGGACGCTGCCACAAACCATATAGCACACGTTGCAATCGATTTATTGAAGAGTAAGATTGGTGAGCGTGTTATGTCAAAAAATAGATCAGTTAATTGGCCGCCTCATTCGTGCGATTTAACGGCTCTAGAAATTTTCTTTAGGGCTACGTCAAATCATTGGTCTATGCCAACAAGCCGACGACGATGGAAGAACTCAGAGCCAACAATGAACGCGAAATAGCGGCCGAGTGACCGAGTCATCGAAAATTGGGTCCAACGAATCGACCACTGCCGACGTGTCCGAGGTGGCCATATGAACGTTCCATTCATAAATTTTTTGATTGTATATCAAGTCGATCATAAAGTTTTGGAAATATCTCAAATTGTTTGCATTTTATTTAAAAAAAAGTTTTCAAGTCCTTATTGGAAAACCCTATACTTACCCTTTGATCACGTAATACATGCTTCACTGAATCATACACCTGAAATAGTTCTTAACAACCAATCTATTGAAATTGCGGACAAAACTAAAAACCTTGGAATTACTTTCAATAAAACTCTCACGTGGTCTCAAAACATAAATTCTGCCTCTGGTAAAATCTTTTCCATGATACATTCGCTCTAGAGTATTCAAAACCTTACACCACCTCCTATACGAATATTGCTAGCTAAAACTTAGCTTATGCCAACCCTTTTGTACGGATGCGAATTATATGCGAGCTGCGATTATGAAAGCCTTGGAAAACAGACAAATATAAATAATACTATATTGTGATATGTATTTAATCTGAAAAATATGACCTCATAACACCGAATGAGCGAAAACTTTATGGTGTGAGATTTTTGTGATCTTCTGAAAATAAGGTCATTAATACTGATGCATATGATTATTTTTACACGAGAACCGACATATCTTTTTAATAGAATAACATTTACTTGTTGAAATAGAAATAATCATTTATTACAATTTCGGCATACGTTTCTGATATCTGAATGGCAATTTTTATATATTAGATCACGGATATATTATATTCTTCGGTCTGAATTTTTTCGGACAAATTTGGATTAATTTGGACTGCCGTTTTTCGGATCCATTTAGATCTTTCCGAATCCGCAAATATATTTCTGTACCTAATTATATCTGCCGTTTTCGAATCAATTTAGATCCTTCCAAATAGCAAAATGTATTGCTGGATTTAATTCCCTGTGCCATTTTTCGGATCAATTCAAATACTTCTAAATCCCCAAAAATAGTGCTGGATCTAATTTGATCTGTTATTTTTCGGGTCAATTTAGATTCTTCTAAACCCTTAAATATGTTGCTGGATCTAATTGATCTGCAATTTTTCGGATCAATTTAGATCTTTCTAAATCCTCAAATATGTTGCTGGAAATACTATGGATATGCAATTTTTTTTAAGAAGCAAAAATTAATTTTAAATTTCAAAAGAAAAAAAAAATAGATGTCACAATTTTGTTTTAAAACGCTTTTTCTCTCTTGAAAAACATTAGTTTTTGAGATACGAGGTTACGTCAGTAAACCCTAAATATTTGGAACCATTTGTTGTCATGAATGTTTGATTTTTAGCAGGGTTGATTTAAAGTAAAATACTATAAGATTTTATAAAATTTTTCCAAAACTCCATCTCTACCACTGTTAACATCATCAAAATCATCATATCAGATATTGAATTGAATTTTTATTTTATTGTATATATGTATACACAAAAAACATTGTAATTAATTTATTGTGCTACTTGTAGTAGGCACTTACGATTTGTTGTGTTGATAAGTAGCAGTCATAATTTAACATTAACATAATTATTTTAATTTTATTATCTCTAAATCAAAAAATGACTACAAAAAGAAAAAAAAAAAACAAAACAAAATAACAACAACAAAAAGCCGTGTTACAATTGTTTTGTATTGTCTAAATTATGTATGTTGTCTTGATTATTTGTTTCTTTTTCCTATTGGTGTCCATAATATTAAGTGTTTCTTATATATATTTGTTTTTGTGGATTGTTTAGTTCAATGAACTTTACTTTTTTTGTAATTTTTTATGGTACCAAACAAACAAAATGATACATTATATGTTGTGTTAGAAAAAAAATTAATGATATTATCTTGTTAAACTATGATGTTTAAATGTCAATAACACGCCGCATTTTCTTCGGCATTTTAAAGGCATTTAATTTTGGATTAAATAAGTTAAGAAAAAAGTTAATTATAACAAATTCTCCAAACATTTTGTCATACACACAAAAAGTTATTAACATAAATTTCTAAATATTTGTTTAAAATTAAAATTGTTATTAAGGAAATATTTATGTTTTAATTGGCTTTTTAACATTTCAGTAAATAATTTTTAAGACGCTAGTTGTTCTTATAGTCCTTTTGCTTAAATTGTATGTTTAAATGGTAAAAATTTTGTGCAAAACCGAAATTCATAATAGAAACAGAGAAATTAAATTCATCGCATCACACGAATTTCTTGCAAACTGAATATTTTGGTTGCAACAACCGAATTATTTAGTTGTTCCAAACAAATGTTTTCCTGATACAATTAAAATATTTATTTTCCACCGAAATTTTATTACATTAACCAAATTTCGGTTGCGACAAACAAATATATCAGTCAATTCAACAAAATCATTCAATATCATAAAAAATTAATAAAATTTTGATTGATTTTTTAATTAATAATATCATTTGTGTGATAGTTGTAAAATTAATTAAAATAGTAATTGATATTAATTTTGTAATTAAAACTCGTTTTAATTTTTTGTTTATATTTCAAATAATTTGTCTGTGAAATGTATACGTTGAGCTGGGTTTTTATGAAGGTATCAGTTTTGGAGTTTTGCACTGTATTGGAACCAATGCAGCCATTTCTTACTGGGGCCAAATTGATTTTACACAGTCATAGTCGAAGTAAAAATTTTTAAATTTTACCAAATATCAATTTATGAAGTCATTTTGGAAGGTTACATATTTTTATTATTTGCTGGTCAAGGCTTAGATACACTTGGTTAAATATGCTGGTTATCTTTTAAAATGCTAAATTAAGATTTAAGAATTCAAATTTTGCATTTTTGAAATAATTTGGTTCAGTTTTGTTTTACCAATGACAAAGCCAATTCAACGCCGATTGCTTTGAAACCTAATTTTTATGTTTGCAACAAATTTACTTAACAACGGATATTTCAATTCAATATATTGTCCAGGCTTAAAATGACATGTGTTCAAATTTGAACCCATAAAACTTTAGTTAGTATTTGAACGAAATGGTACCATAGCAAAAGTTTCTTCAAAAAGACATATCGTTTTTATACTCGTATATTTCTTTAAGGCCTTTTTATTAGGATTAACACCCAGAAAACAGCATTAGTTGTGTCCACCGAATTCGTTGCCAATCGAATTCTGGCGGTTACGACAACTGTTTTCATATTAAATTATATTTTTAGTTGTGTATGCCAATATTCAGTTGTACAATTTAATATTAATATTCCACAGAAATATTATTACGTTTCACAAAATTTTATTTACTAATTTAAATTTTCTTTGATATATTTGTCATTTTAACTTTTGAATATTTTATTTTAATTAAAAAAATTATTTTTAAATGTTTGCCTTTTACCAAATATGAACTCGAAAAATCGGAGTACTGAGCTACTTCACCACAAACACTTATGAATTTTTATGGCTAATTTTGAATTTAAACAATTTATTAGGAAAAGAAATGTAAGTATAAAATTTGTTTATAAATACCAATAATTAGTGACGTCTATTATCAATATAATCCACAATTCGGTTGCTTCTACTGAAATATATTTGATATATTTGATCAGAATACCCATACTTGTAGTTACCACTTTTGGCTATCGATAATTCTTGAATAAATTTGATTGATTGTACCATAAAACTAATATATTCACTAAATAAATGGTTGCTTCCACCGCGCACAAATACTAAAGGAATTTTATTTTTAAAGATGATTGAAAATACCAATAATTAATATTAGGATTGTTTTTTTGGTTTCTTTTCCCTTTTTTTTAATTCTCAATACAACATTTTTGCTTTATTAATGGATTTTAGGTTATTCCAAATAAAATTTAATCCTCACAAATAAATATTAACGGTTTTAATCGAATTGCAACCAATCTTTACTCTGGGTGATGAAACACATATTTTTCATCTGGTATTTCTTCTTCCCCATTTTCTTCCGATTTTGAAAAAGTTTTCTCAAATTTGTATATTATTTTCTGTACGCAAAGCTGTGGCTTTAAAATTAAATATACCCGTTATGTATTGACACAAATCCGCTTCCATTCCTGCTTTAAATGTGGACATAACAGCAAAAATTATAAAAACTGGAAAATTTTTTACTGTTTATTTTGAATTTATGTGGTTTCTTTTATTATATCAGACTTTACCGTCGCACAATAATTTATCTTCATACGATTGGTGGCATTAAATATAAGGAAAGGATAATTTAGATGTACTTCAGTCTGTTTTAAATTATTCTACGAACTGTATTTCAAATTGGATGATTAATAATTATTTATCAATTATTACAATGAAGACAAAGGCAATGTTATTTTCGACCTCACATAATTATGTTCAGGATGTTTATTTATCTATTAATGGAACTAATATTGAATTTGTACACCATTTATCTATCTTAGGTGTAGTTATTGACTGCAATTTGACATTTGAATATCATATTAGATATCTTACGTCAAGGGTATTTTTTATTTTGAGGAGATAATATAATACAAATCTTATTATTCCTGTTTATGTCAAGGAAAGAATTGTTCACAGTACTATAATGCCTCTTTTTCTATATTGTTTGGAGGTATATTCTGGTACTTGGGGTTATAATATTAGGGACATTCAGTTGCTATTTAACAGAGTTATAAGATATGTATATTCAGTACGAATTCGTGAACATATTACAGAACATGTTATTCGTTTTCTTGGAACATCGTTTTGTGATTTTATTAAAATACGTCTCCTATTATATTTCTATAGAGTTTTTAGTATAAATTGTCCTTTGTTTATATCAATTTTTTTTAGATTTACTAGATCTACTAGATCTCATAGTCTTATTGCACCTTTCAATACTCCTTGAGTAAGCCGGTCTTTTCATAGGCGTGTGGTTTTATTTTTTAATGCGCTGCCAGCATTTTTAAGGCAATTCAATTATAGCGTTCAAGTTTATAAAAGAAAACTTTTAAATAACTTTCAATAATTACAACAATTTTCTTTTCTTTTTGTTAATTTTTTATTACAACATAATTCTTTTTCTCGTTTCAATTTGGGATAGCAAAATGTTATATATTTTATTTATACAGTATCAAATAAATAGTTATCAGGGTTTTAATTTCTAAATTTTAAGGTAACCTTAAGTGAAAGGAATATTGTAATTTATTAATTGGCCTCTAGGCTTTGAAATTACAAAATGTTGAATAAAAAAAAAAAAAAAAAAAACATCGTAGAGCCTTGAATTTTGGTATAGACTAATAGTTTGTGATAAAAAAAATACTGCAAATATGAAAAAAATCCGAGCACAACCACGCCTACTTCCTATATAACACAAAAGGTAAAAATCATTGTAGAGTCACAATTTTTTGCTTATTGCAATTTTATGATAATATGAACCTTTCATACAAAATGACTACATAAAATGCAGGTTTAAATTTGCGTGTTTTTATTTGATTAAAATATAAATTAAATGCAGCAACAGTCAATGAAAATATCTGTAAATAATTGAAAGAAAATATTAAAAAAAAAAAATAAAAACAGAGTAATTCGTGTACCTTTATTAACATAACAAATTTTTTACTTCATTAGAAAATTCCAATATATCTCTCTTGAACTGTTTCCAGTATGAATTTATATATGGATCTAATGGGACAACATGCCAAGTGGCAATATTGCTGCTGACACAATTTTTCTCCCATTAAATTAGAACTTTGTGCACAGTAATAGGCATATAGTACCAGCTGTATAGTTATATATATGGTTCAGCAGTATCCAAACAATAAAAATTTGTCTGCACATATTTCGGAATTATTATTTATAACCTTTAAAATTGTACTTAAGCGATGAATTAAATTTTCATCAACACCAAGAACATCTGCCGTTATGGAAGGATTTGCTTAGCTTGACGTGTAAAACATACAGCCATTCCTGAGGGTCAATTCTCGTTCTGTGAAAAGATGAAATGAAAAGTTTTTTCACGTTTTCATAGTACTTTTGATTCGCGTTCTGCGAAAAAATGTAAAGAAATATCAAAACGTTTTCATATGAAAAAAAAGTGGAACGAAACAAGATTTTTTCACGATTGCGCAGCACTGGCGATTCTTGTTTTGTGTAACAGTGCAAACAACTGTCAAAATATTTTCATATGAAAAAATTGTTTAAACAGACTATTTATAAGTGAAATAAACATGAAGAAGATTGTAAGAGGAAAGCGTGCCAGCGAAAGCCAAAAGGAGTATTTAATTAATTATTAAGAAAAGCATGTGGACATTGCAAACGATAAGTAAGTAGCTTAATAAACATAATCACACTTTTATTAATCCCATATTTACAGATTTGTAACTGCAGATGGTGCCAAATTTAGAGACGAAAAGTGTAACGAATTAGCGGCGAGCCTTAACAGTTTTAGTGGGACCCAAAAGGATAGTGAAAAATGGCAACAGTATGGCATATTTATTTATAGTTTATTTATATTCTTTATGAATTTTTTTTCTTTAAGTAATATTAGACTTTATACGCGCACCAAATATAGTTCACTTAAAGTAAGCCGATATAAATCCATGAAGTGCTTGTCGGTTGTCATTTCGAATGGATTGTAGTCAGCACGAAGTATGCGTCTCTCTCAAAAAATTCCTATAAATTATTAAATTATTTACTGCAATGAAATGCTTGTAACATCATTGTCTTATCTTTGTTCATCCGGAATTCTTTGAATAATATCCAATAATACAATTAATCCAGACATTTTTATATAATTATTTAAAATACATTTTACGAACTTAATTCACTTTTGTTTACGTTTTTCTCTGTTTTGACATTTGCTTTAAATTTTGGATAACACAGTTACAAAGTTTTCATGGGTACAGTGCGAATGAAACATTTCTTTCATAATACATACGAGAGTCGCAATTTATGTATTTGTGAAAAGTTCAAGTGAAAAGTGCTTATGAAAACGAAAATGAAAAGTTTTTTTTCACTTCACATTATCACAGAACGAGAATTGACCCTCTGATGTTTGTGTGATTGTATTCGCAACTTTTCCATCAATCATGGTTAAAAAAGGAGTATGCAAAATTTCAAAACTTTTGTCATAGATATCAACACCAGTTTTTTTTTCAAATATTTAATTTCATTCAGAAATAACATTTGCTTCTTTAGAAATAACATTTGCCGTTTCTTTTACAAATTAAAATTTTATTGGCCTACAAAAAGTTTCTCATGATGGGAAGAAGTTATTGCAAGCGCTACTAAGTGCAATAATTTCTATGTTATTTTATTACAAAGTACACTTAAAAAAGTTTGTAAGTTAAAATAACTGAAGATATCATTTAAAAGAAATGATATTTCATTTAAAAACCGGTCTACTTAATTTTCATTTAAATTAAATGCCATTTGTTAATTATTTTTAAATGTTGATTAATCAACTGACACATCCGTAAAAAACAAATGATATAATCAGTTAAAATAAATGTCAAAATTTTACCTACCAATCCTTAAAAAATAAATGTTTTTTTCATTTATTTGAAATTATTTCCGTTTTTGTATTTTTTGTTTTTTTTTTAATATACTCGTACAATACAAAATGTATGTATGCATATGAAGCTATAAACACTTTTTGTGTTAATGTGTTTGTGTATGTATGTGTGTTTATGAAGTTATTGTAATTTGTATTGAAAAATTTTGTATATATACAACCAACTTAAATAAAAAAACAAATTGAAATTTTTTGAATATTTTTTTGAGACAGACAGCAAACAAAATTTAAGTTTGTAATAACTGTTACGGACACCAATAAACCACAAGTTTCCGTTTTGTGGGTAAATTTTTATTAAATTTCAAACAAATGAAAAAAATAAATGAAACTGAAAAAAAACGGTAAATGATAGTAAATTATTTCGAATAAATGCATAAAAAAGTTAATAAAGATATTTCTTTGAAAAATAAATGTATGTTCCTTTATTTTTAAATGGAACGGAAAACTTTTATTAAACTACAAACAGTTAACTACATAATATTCTGAGTGTATTTTGTGTTTTTTACAACAAAGCAACATAGCAAGCCAGCAAAAAATATTTAGTTTTTTAAACCGGAATTGCTTAGGGGCAAAAATGGGCAGCTGAATAATAAATCGTTAGCTGAGACTTCAAGCTTTAGTCTGATATAAGTCTCGGGCTAGAGGTCGTTGGATATCAATAGATACAAACCATAGAAGTTGGAGAAAATAAATATTTTTGGACAATTTATAGTAGTCAAAAGAATTTTTTCTTTGATTTTGAAAATTTTTTTTATTCGCATATATATCATTTACAAAATCCAATTGTATAAGAAAAAATCATAATAGTGTATTTCAAGAGTAGTTTAAAAGCATGAAGCGATAGAAGGTAGCATATATAATACGGTTATTTCAAAAGCATTCACTTAGGTCAACTTGGAATGTCTCTGGACAAAAAAGTAATAAAGATATAAGCCTACTATTTTTGGTACATGCACTCACAATATTATTTCGTTAAAAACAACTTAAAATACATATTAAATAAATTGAAAATACAATCAAAAAGAGGACTACTGATTTTTTATTATATTCAACCCATTTTGTTGTTTATTTTCAATCATTGTTTAATAATCGTCAAAAGTAAAAACAATAGAAAGTCGTTTAAAATAACCATCAAATTTTTACAGACAAAAAGTTAGAAAAAACTCCCCTTGTGGTTTGTTTTTCAAATTGAAAGTTTTTTTTATTTGTATGTAATTACAAACAGAACACAACACATGCAGATGTATATATTTTTATAGGCTTTGTGTGTATGTATATTTGAATAATTTCTTGTAATTTTCATTGAAATAATTTTGTATATATTCAAACTATTTTGGTAAAAAAACAAAAAGGAATTATATGAATTTCTGTTTTTGCAAGCAGAAAACATAAAATTTTACATCTAACTGAACATATCAACTCCTACTGAATGTCTGTAAATTTTTATAGTTTGTTATTTGAATGAATGATTCAAATAGTTAAAAAATATATATTTATATGAATTTCAATTGATTCTTCATTTAAAAACAAACTTAACGTATTAGTTTTTAAATAAACTACAGTCGGTAACGGAAAATATATTGTGAGTGTGATAATAAGATTGCCTATTACAAAAAAATGAATTAATGCCGCTTTTAATCCAGTGAGCGTCGTCAGTTTCTCGCTGGGTAATTGTGCAAATTTTTATGGTTTTTTTGATGAGTTTTATTTCAGAACTACTAGCTTTTAGTCTGAGGACCTGAGACAAAAATTTTGATGCAGATAAAATTATTTTCCTTGTTTTACTTGATCACTCTAAGGCATTTGATACGGTAGACCACCATATTTTGTGTGATATGCTAAGGAATATGTTCAACTTTTCTGCCACTTCGGTAAAATTACTGAACTCCTTTCTCTCTGGTCGTACACAATCAGTATGTATTGATGGTTTCACTTCGTCTACACTTGCTGTGACAAGAGGGGTACCCCAGGGATCAATTCTGGGGCCTCTTATTTTTTCATTGTATACCAATGATCTTCCTATTCAATTAGACTACTGCAATGTGCATATGTATGCAGTTAATGTCCAGCTATATCTAAGTTGCTCAATAAGTAAGCTTGATGAATCCCTACATAAACTTAATATGGACTTAACTAGGAAAAAATAATGGGCTTCAGCAAATGGTCTTTGTCTTAATTCGAAAAAATCCAAATGCTTAGTAGTCCGCAGGAAAACTTTAAAATTCACATGTGAATGGTCAGAAAATTAAGCTTGTCTCATCAGCTAAAGACCTGGGAATTATTTTTAATGATACTCTTACTTGGTAAACTCACGTTAACAGAATTGTTGGGAAGAATTATGCTATGCTACGTAGCCTTTGGGTAACACATCCCTTTTACACCCATAAAAACCAGGAAACTCATTGCAAATTCCTATCTCATGCCCTGTCTACTCTATAAATATGAACTTTTTGGAAATGGTGACTCCATTAGTAAGCGGAAATTGAATGTTGCTTATAACAATATTAAAAGATATGTTTTTGGCTTGAGTAGATATATTGACATATCATTGTATGTCACTAAACTACACGGAACCACGTTTGATAATCTCATTAAAATCAGATGTTTAACATTTTTCCATAAAATTGTATATGATCGTGAACCAAATTATTTATTTCAACGTCTTGAGTTTGCAAGATCGGAGAGAGAGAGTTAATAAAGTCCTTTAAATTTAATTACCTTTCGTCAACTTGGTAAATCTTTGTCGCCGTAACTCGTCTTTGGAATAAACTACCACTTAAAATTTAGGGTAATAATAATGCATTAATTTTTAAAAAAGATCTCAACAAATATTATGCTTGTATATCTTTTTTTCTCAAAATAATCTTGTTTTAATTGTTTTTGATACATAATTTTGTTGTGATTTTTCCACAAATTGTATTTTGTATTGTTTATTTTTTGACTTAATGTATGTCATTGTAAAGTAAACTTATGAAGATATATATTTCTATACTCTAATTATAAGATTTTTATCTTGTTGCATAGAAAAGGAAATAAATAAATAAATAAATAAATAAATAAATATATAAATTAATAAATAAATAAATAAATAAATAAATAAATAAATAAATAAATAAATAAATAAATAAATAAATAAATAAATAAATAAATAAATATATAAATTAATAAATAAATAAATAAATAAATAAATAAATAAATAAATAAATAAACAAACAAACAAATAAATAAATAAATAAATAAATAAATAAATAAATATACAAATAAATAAATAAATAAATAAATAACCAACTAACTAAATAAATGAATAAATAAATAAAAGAATGAATAAATAAATAAATAAATAAATAAATGAATAAATAAATAAACTAATAAATAAATAAATAAATAAATACATAAATAAATGATTAATAATAAATGATTATATGATTAATAAATTTATTTTATTAATCATATAATTACAAATTTTATCTTAATACCCTAACCGAGCTCTAGCAACGAAGGCTTTCGGCTCGTTGTAGCGAAAACAGACCAAAGCCTCTGGTGGGAATCGAACCCACGACCCCCGCACTGATAAGCTAGCACGCTACCAACTAGTCTACTGGCGCGCTTAATAAATAAATAAATAAATAAATAAACGAAAAATTCAGTTTCTGCAACCAAACCGTTAGTTCTGTTGTCAGTACGAATCTGTTTTCTTATTACGTATTTTGCTTCTTTGATTGATACCTAATCCATTGTTAAGTTATACAATATATTCGAGTTAATTTCATACAATGTAACCTTTTTTAAATAGTATTGACTTTAAATATTAAATTTGTACATACCTCTGACATTTTACAATTTTCCTTTAAGCTTTCAACGAGGTTACTTTTCGTCCTTTTTTTACGTATGTAAATTTTTACAAAAAGATAAATTGCTATATATATACTTTTTTTTTTAAATTTAACTACTTAAACAACATACAGGAACTTAAATGCGAAAAACATAGTTTTGTTTTTATTTGATTAAAGAAGTTAAAGTTTAAAACACATTATTTTACACTGATAATGTAGATGTCTATATAATTATACAATTTGTAGTAAAGCGATATCGTTGATGTATAATTGTTATAGTTCGTTTTCGTAAAAAATCCTTTTGATAATAATTAACAAAATGTACATGAAAATCCATTTTGTGTTTCTTTTATTATGCCGTATCATTTACTAAAATATAGTAAATAAAAAATTCACTTTTTTAGAGAACTGTAAAGAGATAAAAAAAAACAAAATTTTATTAATATAACCTTACAATAACGGTTTATTTAAAATTTTCTATAATCATTTTATATATAATTGGTGTATAACAATTTACATTTGATTAAACTGATAGAAATTAGCATATTGTAGTTTTTTGTTAAAAATAATTGCATTAATTATCAATTTATGTAATTAATATAGTATTGAATGAATTAGATATAAGAGTATATGATTTGTACACACACACACACACAGATATGTATACATACATATTTTTGTCGCTCCAATAAATACCAGTTTTTTCTGTAATTTGTAAAGGTTAATATCTATATGTTGTTGACCTTTCATTTTTGCAGCAATTTATGGTTCAAGAATCTTTTATAGTACAAAAACATGATAAGGGTTATGTTTGATTTAAATAAACAATTTTTAAATTATATTTCGTTTTTGTAATTTGCCCTGTTGGAAATAGTTTTAATTTTCTTTAACAACTTCAAGGTATGTTCATTTAAGCTTAAATAATAATATTTTTATTTTTTTTGTTAATTGTAAAAAAGCATTCTTTCGGTTTCCAGAAAAATAATTTCTCTGAAATTATTATTATTTTAGTGGAGTTTTTCTGAAATAGTGAGTTAGGTTAGGTTAGGTCGAAAGGAGGAAGAAGCATCGAAATGCAACCTCATATCGCTACGATATACACCTAGGCCTCTGCTGGGCCTGTTGTGCGCTCCCTAAGAAGATAAAGAGATTGTTAACGTCCAGTTTTTAAAAACCTGGTTTCCCGGACGTAACTCCTCAAGGTTTTCCAGTCGACATTCCTCAGGTACTCCAGGTCCGATATAACATCGCCCCCGAGGTAACTGGATCTTAATTCTGAAAATGCCTGACAGTGGCAAAGAAAGTGCTCCAGCGTTTCGCCCTCCTCGCCACGCGCTCTACACTCCTCAGAATCTGCCCGTCCAATCCGGCAGTGACTTATAAAGTATCAATTTGTAAACTTTTAAAGAAGGAAATGAACTGTTAATTTTTAAAAGTGGTGTTTGTTTTCTAGAAAATTTCTCATTAATTAAATTGAATTTAAATGGGATTTGCTGAATTAAAAGCAGAAAATCAATTAATTTGTTTAATACAAATTTAAGGTTTTAAAAATTTTTCTTTTTAAAAACTATCAAATTAACAGCGATCTTTCCTGTAAAATTTTTTCATTCAGAGCTTGCAAGACAGAAATCAAAACCGGAACTTTCTGAATGTAGAAAATACTTGTTTCAGAAAATATATTTGAAGTTGCAGCCGAATTTTCGTAGCTCCAGGTGTGATTTCCTGTTGTAATTACCGAATTTTATTTACGAATTCCGAATTTTTATTGTAATAATTAATTGCTTTTCTATTTATAGATTATAATATTCTATTAACATTCTACTTAGAGAAACGTTTTCTACAAAATTTATTTTAAAAATTAATTTTTTTACGCCACGAACTGGGCAAGAATCGGTGACATTTGTTTGTCAGGCCATTGCTAAACTGTATTGAAATTTTTTCCAGTCAAATTTTAAACTTGAATATTTTCCAATTTGAAATTAAAATATTTTTGTTTTAAAATATCATTGCACCTACAACAGAATAAAAGTTGTGTCTTTTATTCATAACCAACAAAACAAATATATTAAAAAAAAAAATTTTAAAAAAATGTTTATGTGTTTGAACTCAGAACCCTAAGATTAGTAGGCTGTGTCTCTAGCCACTGCACCACAGACACTTATATTATTTATTTATTTTATTTTTTAATTTTATTCATACACTCAGAATATTATGTAGTTAACTGTTTGTAGTTTAATAAAAAAGTTTTCCGTTTCATTTAAAAGTAAAGGAACATACATTTATTTTTCAAAGAAATATCTTTATTAACTTTTTTATACATTTATTCGAAATCATTTACCATTTTTTTCAGTTTTATTTATTTTTTTCATTTGTTGGAAATTTAATAAAAATTTACCCACAAAAAGGAAACTTGTGGTTTATTTGTGTCCGTAACAGTTATTACAAATTTAAATTTTGTTTGCTGTCTGTTTCAAAAAAAAATATTCAAAAAATTTCAATTTGTTTTTTTATTTAAATTGGTTGTATATATACAAAATTTTTCAATACAAATTACAAGAACTTCATAAACACACATACATACACAAAAACATTCACACAAAAAGTGTTTATATCTTCATATGCATACATACATTTTGTATTATACGAGTATATTAAAAAAAAAAATACAAAAACAGAAATAATTTCAAATAAATGAAAAAAACAGTTATTTTTTAAGGATTGGTAGGTAAAATTTTGACATTTATTTTAACTGATTATATCATTTGTTTCTTACGGATGTGTCAGTTGATTAATCAACATTTAAAAATAAATAACAAATGGCATTTAATTTAAATGAAAATTAAGTAGACCGGTTTTTAAATGAAATATCATTTCTTTTAAAGGATATTTTCAGTTATTTTAACTTACAAACTTTTTTAAGTGTATTAATTATATTATTACAAATTATATCCTAATACCCTAACCGAGCATTAGCTAGTCTACCGGGGCCTTCAAATTGAATATAATTATGTATATGAATTCTGACGGTGACGACAACTGTCTTCTTATTAAATTACATTTTTAATTGTGAAAGCCATTATTTAGTTGTCCAATTTAATGTTTATTTTCCACATAAATATTATTAAGTTCCACAAAATTTTATTTTAAAAAAAATTGTATTTTTAGATTTTTCCGGTACCGAACCTCGGCATTCAGATTTAAAGTTCACACTCTTGCTTACTGCATCACAACTAATTTTAATATTCTTTGATATTTAAACATTTGAATATTTTATTTTAGTTATTTAAATTTTAATTGTTTACCTTTACGGGGATTTGAACTCGTAAATTCGGAGTACTGAGCTACCTCTCTACCCACTACATCACAAACACTTATAAATTTGAAGGGCTTATTTTGAATTTAAATAATTTGTTAAGAAAACAAATACAGTATAAAATTTGTTTACCAATGCCAATAATTTGTGGCGTCTGTTATCAATACAATCCACAATTCGGTTGGTTCTACTGGAACTCTAATTAAATGATATAATTTTAGTTATCACTTTAAAAAATATTGACAATATTTTAATAAATTTGATAGATTGTACCAATTTTCTAGTATATTCACTCAATAAATGGTTGGTTCTACTGCACACAATTTTTAAACAAATTTTATTTTTAAAGTTGAGTGGAAATGCCAATATTTGGATACAAGGATTGTTTTTTGCAATACAATATTTTTTATTTAATAATGGATTATAGGTTATTGCAAATAAAATTACATCCTTTCAAAAAAATGTTAATGGTTTTATCGAAGTTCAAACAATATTTTCTCTGAGTGCAGGTTTTTGCTGCAAATATTCTGTGTATATTATAAAATCTTTAATAAATTGTTGGTTGTTGGTATTAAAGGTAATGTAGAAGATAATATTTTTCAAGTATTGATTTGAAAAACCAATATATATATTTTTTTTATAAATAAATTTAACTATTCTGATGAGGAGTCTAAGTGGTTGCAGTTAAAAACATTAAATAACGATAGAATTTTGATAGTTTCGATATAATTCCTACCAATTTATTGTCTGTGTGTAGTTACCTTTTTATTACATTTCTTATGACTTTTTTCCGTAAATGAGCAGCAGCGAATTATCCAATTAGTTTCTTGCCTTTTTCGCTTTCGACTTTGGAAAAACTCATTGACACACAGATACGCTCTTTAGAAGTCAACAGCTCAACGAAAAATTCGGTTCACGTGGTTGTGGGGACAGTGGAGAGGTCTTTGGAATTTTGAAAATATACCTTAGATATAGAAGCAGCTTCCAACAATGTCAGAACTGATGCAATAGCCAGATCCCATATGCTGGTCTTTCAGCACGGAGTTGCATACAATGGCATGAGCTGCCACTTAAAACCAACTATGCTAACACATACAAAATATTAAAAATATGTGGTTATACATATATACTCGTATCCTTATCAGTGTTAAAAAAATATTGAGTCTAAAAATTAGTGTTTGCAATTAATCGGTTAGGTCATTATTGGAAAAATGAAGACAATTGATTCATCGGTTATTCAGGACGACTAATCGGAAAAATTGGCAAATAATCGTTTAATGCAAAATAAATGTATTTCTTTTATAAATACGAACACAAAGAGCTGGTTTTTGTTAAAATATTGAGTTAAGTGTATATTGCGTTGGTTTCTAAAGAATTTGTTTAGGACAATTCAAAGCATCTTGAGTTTTTTCTCTTTAAAAAAAATGTCAGATTGTTCAGTGGAAGTAAACCCTTAAAAACGCACTGTAGATAGTCAATAAAGTTGATTTTTATTTTATTTAAAAAAATATGGCTAAAAAAACAAGAGCTACCTTCAAAAAAAAATATATAGTGAATAGTATGAATAGTTTTTGCGAAATTCACAAACAAAGTTTGATAGAGCTGCCACTGTTTCCTGACTCTCTGTCTACCTGGTTTAAGCTTTCGAGTTAAAGAGGTTATCTATTAGAAAAGACATAAAAATCACGCATATTCCTGACAAGTCCTCACCTATTTTTCTGTTCTTGTGCAATTAAGAATTAAAATAAGCGAATTCTTAAATATTTTTGACTAAACAACTTAATTCTACTGAAGGTCCTACTTCATCAAAATTTGTTGATAAATCAAATTAGAAACAAAATTCATGCTATTTTTTAGTTTTTATATATTCTTTGAGAATTTTAAATGTAACTGTTTTTTAGACAATTCAGTTTTTGGATCTAAAGCAATTTTATATTATTATTTTATAACATAAGTAACGTCATAGTGCTTTTTAGGAATATACATAGTAAATTTATGCTTCATTGCTAAGGAGAAAAATATATATTTTAATAGGTTTTTTGTTAAATCTCTGCTTGGAGGCTCGAAATACATGAAACAAAAATAAAAATTGTCTATCATATTTCCTAAAGCCCATATAACATTTGCTTTGATTCAGTCGATTTGAAAATAATTAGGAAGTTTTAAGAAAAACAAAAACAGAAAAATTTATATTAAAAATTTTAACGATTAATCGACCTATTTTAATGGATTATTCGGGTCGAATAATAGCGCCAATAGCGACTCCGCAATCCAATCTAAGCTTATCGTGGCGTATAATAGCATTGTTCGTTATGTTTTTGGATTAAGGCGACGTGATGGAACTTCGGATTTCTCAAAGAAAATTTTTGGTGTTTCATTTATAAATCTTATGAAGATAAGAGTACTTCTCTTTTTACATAAAATCATTTATTACCAAAAACCTTTATACCTCTATGAAAAACTTCGTTTTGCTCAGTCTAATAGGGGCAAAAAGATTATTTTACCAAGACATCATTGTCTAGTATCTGAGTGGCAATTCTATATAAATGTAATTCGTCTCTGGAATATGCTTCCACAAAACCAACAACTTAACAGCAACGTTACTCATTTTAAAAAATTTGTTTTTCTAAATTATTCTTGATATTTTCTTACTTTTCCTGTTTGGCTTTAAATATATTTTTTTTTATTATTATTATTATTATTTTTATTTTTAATCTTGTGTAATTTAAATTTAAGCTTTAAAAATATTTTACGTAATTGCAACCTATTCCTAAATATGTTTTAACAATTGTAATTATAAGATTAAATCTTGTTGTGCAGGATATGACATTAATAAATAAATAAATAAATAAATAAATAAATAATTTTTTGAGTTTTAGATTATTTGTTTCGACATTAACTAAAATAGAGGCGATTAATCGAGGAATCGGTTAATCGATTAACCGAATTGGAAACAATACTAAAAATAGATATAAAAAAAATGCGAAAAAAAATCAACAACATTAACTACTTTATATTTGAATAAGGATTATTCGGGTCGAATAATTTTTTGAGTTTTAAATTATTTGTTTCGACATTAACTGAAATAGAGGCGATTAATCGAGGAATCAGTTAATCGATTAACCGAATTGGAAACACTACTAAAAATAGATTTAAAAAAAAATGCAAAAAAAAATCTACAACATTAACTACTTTATATTTGAAATAAAGACACACATAATTTATTGATAACCCATTATTCTTTGTTTTGAAGTAACGGAAAAAGTAACTTTTTATTAGTATCTTTATATAAGTTTTCAAGTAATATAGAAAGTTAGTTGGTATCATTACTGATTATTAAAAAAATAATGCTACATCATTACCGTTTCTACACAGGTGTGACAATTTAAAATATGTCCACAAGATATATGTTTATTTTTCGTCTACAGATAACATGTTTACAGAAATCATGTTGTCATTGTAAAAATAATCTGTCTGTAGAAACCACTGTAATTTTACAGCAGAGTCTTCTTTCTTTAATTTTGTTGGCCTAATATAAAATTATTTAAATATTTGTAAGTCAAGAATCAACAGTAAAATCAAATTATAAATTAATTAATTACAACACTTCCAACCGTGCTTATTTACATAATCATATTTTATATTTGTTTAAATCTTTTTCTCTTCTTCGTGTTATGCTTGAAATGTATTTTTAATATTTTTATTCAATCAATTCGTTAATTAAATACCAGACAACCCAAAACATGTCAACTTGTCAAGTATTTGCGCAAGCACGAGAAGTCGTGCAAATAACTTATAAATATTTATTTCTTTTTTTAAATTATTTGATTTAAATCATAATAACCGCACGATTGTATGCGTAAATAAAGTTTTAAAATAAATATAAGAAAATAATATTTATAAATCCGGCTAAAGAATATGGAAATATATATACAACAGACCGTTGAAGTTATATGGCGTAGTAAATTTTCATAACAAAAAACAAATGTTATCCTAAATCATTATTTGAGTGGTAGAAATCTAGTAGACATTTAATACTAAATTTCTAAAAATACTGGAAATAGTATTAAACATTTAACTAAGCTTTAGTCGTACTGAATGCTAACTATAATTTATTAAATATTCTTTTTTATTTTTTTTTTAATTAGCACATTTTTTTTGTTTGATTATTTGTAAATAAAATGAATATTCACGAGTTTCAATTCAAATAAAAAAAAAAAAAAAAACAAAAAAATAATGGTTTTAATTTTACAGACGTAAATTTGCTAAAGATGATATTTAAATTAATTTTTTCTTTAGCATTTAATATTTATAAAGATATTATACTATAATTTTTAACAGAATTTTATTTAATTTCTTTTTTAATTCTTTTGTGGTTTGTGATCTCCAAAATTTATGAGTAGAACAATAACAACATATTTATCAAAAACGATTTGTGGTGAATACACTCATTGATAAGAGCTTCAACAATTTCATAAATTGTTTTGTACGCGAATTGATGAATTATAATTTTTAGAACTTTTCTTAAAGTACATTAGGTTGTTCAGTTTTCACTTGTTATACTTCAATTTGTTTTTACGCTAATTTAATAATTTCAATTGAAAAAAAAAACATTTTGTGTTTGTTGTGATTGTGTCTTCCTTATGAAATACAAAAATTGTTAATTTCACAATTTAAATTACGATTTGAGGCGTTTAAAATTCCAGTTAAATTTTTTCACGGGTAAAAAAATTCACTGTTTTTAAGGTTGAAAATTTAAGGTTTATTTAACAAAAATTTTTTCAGAATTTTGTAAAAATGTACACAGAAACTATATACCAATCTTTCGCGTGGAATGCTTCCTACACTTATACGTCGATTACAAGAAATTAACCAATTATAGCACAGCTTCTCTTTAAAGGAACTCTAACTTATTTGCCGTTTGCTACACTTAGAAAAAAAAAAGGTAATAGAAAAAATTGAAAACAGTTTTCAATCCCACTTTACTATTTTTGTACTGATTTTTAGTAAAAAAAATTATTATTTAGCAAATATTTTTGCTATTTACATTTTACAAATTATAGAATATTTAAAAATTTTTGTTGCTAATTTCAGAAATTATTTTACAAATTTTTGAAAACCGATTTGCTAAAATTAGCACAAAAAATCACTACAATCACAATATATTTTCCATTACTGACTGTAGTTTATTAAAAAAGTAATACGTAAAGTTTGTTTTTAAAAGAAGAATCAATTGAAATTCATAGAAATATATTTTTTAACTATTTAAATCAGTCATTCAAAAAACAAACTATTCAAATTTACAGACATTCAGTAGGTGTTGATATTTTCAGTTAAATGTAAAATTTTATGATTTCTGCTTCTATAAATTGAAATTCTTATAATTCTTTTTTGTGTTTTTTTACAAAAATAGTTTGTATAAAAAAATTATTTCAATAAAAATTACAAGAAATTATTCAAATATACATACACACAAAGCCAATAAAAATATATACATCTGTGTGTGTTGTGTTGTGTTTTGTAATTACATACAAATAAAAAAACTTTCAATTTGAAAAACAAACCACAAAAGTATTTTTTTTCTAACTTTTTGTCAGTAAAAACTTATGGTTATTTTTACGACTTTCTATTGTGTTTACTACTTTTGTTGGTTATTAAACAATGATTGAAAATAAACAACAAAATGGGTTGAATATAATTAAAAATCAATAGCCCTCTTTTTGACTGTATTTTCGATTAATTTTATATGTATTTTAAGTTGTTTTTAACGAAATAATATTGTGAGTGTAGTTTTAAAAAAGTGGATATTGAAGTAAATGTTATTTCTAATTAAAAATTACACCTACAAACTTAAATTGCCTTAAAATGTTACATTGAATTAAAAAAAAGTGATCTGAAGTGAGTATATCGACTCGTGCTTAAAAATAGGACATCCACTTAAAATAGCACTAAACAATTTTTTTTTCTAAAAATCAGCCCTATAAACAATTAAAATTTAGCCTTAAAAGTAAAAAAAAAGTTGACTGAAATATTTTTTAAAACAGAAATTAACAAATTAAAACAAAATGATAAATTCTTTTATATTTTAACAATTTTTAAGATTTATGAAACAAAAAAATAAAAAAAATTTGATGCTCGATAAAAAAAATTAATTCAAAATTTTGTGCTAATATTATTAATATTTAGTAATTTGTTGCTGATTCCACTTAACAAAATGTTTACTAAAATTTAGTAGCGGCTACTAATTTTTCTACTATTTTCATTGTACTACACGTCAGCAGACATGTGTTGCTAAGATTAGCAAGAAATACCGCTGGGCTCAACTTAGCAAAATTTCCCTTAATAACAGCAAAATTTTCAGTTGCCATTACATACTTTTTTTGGTGGGTGTACCTAATTTTTATATACACTGAAAATAGTTTGTAAGTTCAAATAGCTGAAAATAAAAAGAAATAATATTTCAACTAAAACGCGGTCTGCTGACTTTTCATTAAAATCGAATTTATTTTGTTATTTATTTTTAAATGGTGTTTAAACAGCTAATCAGATAAAAATAGTTGTTAAAATTTCGTAAAATTCCGTAAAAATAAATGGTTATTAATTTATTTGACATTGTTTCGATTTTGTGTATTTTCGTTTGTTTTTTTAATATGCAAAATGTTGACTCATACAGACTATAAACAGATGTTGTGTAAATGTATGTGTGTGGTTATGAAGTTCTTATAATTCGAATTGAATCAATTTTAATATAACCAAACCATTTTAATATAAAACAAAATTGGAATTTTTTGAATATATATATATTTTTTTTGAAACAGACAGCAAACTAAATTTAAATTTGTAATAACCGTAACTAAAACAAATAAACCACAAATTTCCGTTTTATGGGTAAATGTTTACTAAATTTTAAACAAATGAAAAAAAAGAAATGAACAAATGTGGAAAAAAGTTAAAATAAATATTTCTTTGAAAGCTTTTTTATTATAGCAGTTTTATAAAAAAAAGTTTTCAGTTCAGTTAAAAATAAAGGAATATACATTTATTTTTCAAAGAAATTTTTATTTTAACTTTAATGTACATTTTTTCAAAATTATTTTCTGTTATTTAACAATTTTTTCTGTTTCTATAATATAAATTTTAAAAAAATATTCAAATAATTCCTTTATTGTTTTTTATTTAAATTGTTTGTTCATATACGATATAAATTTAAATTACCCGAAATTGAAGACTTGAAACAAAAGACCAAAACAATTTTAAATAAACGAATAATCATTTATGTTTATTGAATCGTTAGGTAAAATTCAAATATTTGTTTTAAACTGAATAATCATTTCTTTTTACTGATATTTTAGTTTATTCAAAGGCATTTTTTAAAAACAAGCCGGTTCAAAAATTTTTTTCAATGAGGGCTTTTTTTTCAAATGGCTAAAGTCTGTTATTTGTAATCCTAACATGCATGAATTTTTCAAGGCATACACCTGCCTTCGGGGTGCAGGAAATGTATGAATTGCAAATAAATCGAGTTAGGGCTTTTTTACATTAAGCCATCGATATGTATATTTTTTTATTTAGAGTTCATTCAAATAAATGTATTTTAAAAATGATCAAATTTAAAGCCTTTTTCTTTAGTTATTTTTATAAGCTACTAAATTTACATGTTTATAAATCCAATTACGCTTAAGGCTGCAATTATGGCATAGGAGCAACTTGTTATACTTGAATTACAAACATGAAATTAAAAACTCAAAAAAAAATGTAAAAAAAAAATTATTTAAATTAAAAATTTTATTTTGCTGCAGTACTGTTTAGAACATATCCAAGACAAAATTTGATTTCAAAATTGTAAATTGAGATTTTTTTCTTCATAAAATATTCAAATATTTTTCGTGGAAGCACTAATATTTCTTGAAATTATGGCAATTATATTTCAATAGAATGTTATTTAAGCATAATGATCTAAAGTAGACTTGATGGTGTCATGATTATTTTTGAGCTAATTTTGTATATTTCCATATGCAACCATAACGCCCAAGTAATGTTTTTTGTAAATATAAAAATTAAATTATTATTGTTATTATAAAAAAAGCGTCTGATACCCGAGTAGGCGCGAGACGAAACTTTAAACACTCTATACACAGTTAACTAGTTATTAAATAAATGCACTTTGTTTTATAGTTTAACTGCAGACAAGAATACATATTAGGTTTTTAATTTCTCTCAAGTCATGTACATAGAAGCTTCAATATTAAAAAAAAAATAAACTTAAACATTTGTGTGTAACATTTGACACCTTTTGGATTATATCAAAATATAATGCATGATAAGCTTGATGATTAATTTGAAATAAAAAAATTTTGCAAACATTAGAGACAGTTTGTGCGGCCACTATCTGCTATGTGATGAAAATCAATACTTTTTTAAAGTTCAATCCTAAATATTTCGTATTATTTTTAACTAAAAAAATATGAAAAATATTTATTAATATTACTGATTCAATTAAAGTGATTTAAACGACGGACTAAAACCAAACCCCAACGGGTTCAGATTCGCTGTTAATAAAATCTTTGAACCTGAACCTGCTGAACCAAAAAATTTAACCAGGTTCGGGTTCAAAAATATAAAAATATATTCTTGCTGTTCATAGCGTGGAAAATGTTTGATAAAAAAATTATAAAAAACTAGATTTCTTGCATTCCAGTTTGCAGTACTTGACACTATTTGCAAAAAAATTGCGAATACCAAAAATTTCTTCTTTAGCTAAAAAGCTAGTCATACTAGATGCAATTCCAGTTATGACATGGTTCAAGCCTTATAGGAATACAGAAGTTTTTGCTCGGAATTACTGTAAGCTGCATTAACAATCAATGATAATATTTGGAATATTTATGAAGAACTCGTAGAAGTTTTTGTACCTGTTAAAAAATTAACGCTAAAACTACTTAAAAACAAATGACTTTAGGCGATTTTCATAGAATCTGGCTCTGTTTTAAATTAGAGCTAACAAAAGAGGACAAAACAAAAACATTTTTATAAGAATTATATTTAAATATTATAAAAAGAGAAAAACACTATGAACAATTCACTTTTAATTGCAACATTATAGCAGAATTAAGTAAATGCGAAGTCCCGAAGATGTTGAAAATGCTAAAAAAAAACATATTTTAAGAACAATTTAAATTTTTTTAAAATTTGCAAATGGAAAGGGAAAAAGAGAATTTTAAAAAAGAATCAATACCCAGCAAAATCACACATTACGAAATAATGTGTAAAGTAATGTGTAGCGATAGGGGCTCATGGATTACTTTACACCTTATTTCACTAATGAATTTTACAGGCGATGAGCCTCAAAGTAATGTATATACCAATTACTTTAGAGGTGATACATAATGTTAAGTGTTACTTACATGGTTACGATAATGGAAAAAGTGATGTGTCTAAAAATAGATTTTTAAAAAAAGAGTAATTTAAAAAAAAAAAAAATTATTACAAATATTTTAGACGTTATTAAAAATAATGTAGTCATGATGGGAATCGAACCAGGGAACTCTGGTTGCCATCCAAGAACTCTACTCACTGAGCTATCGACGCATATAGTATTTGATTGCTTTAAACTTAAATGAATTGTTGCGCTTAGTTTTTTCGCTAGTTTGTCAAAACAAACATACATTACCCTTTTGCTTACAAAAATATACAAAGTAATGTTTCTAAAAATATATTTTCAAAAATATTTGAATTATTACTTTACATTTTTAAATCATATATTACGTACTCAATAATCAGTAACTTATTACTTTATGCTTGCAAATAATGAAAAAGGTAACGGGCTATCATTACAAGGTAACGCATGAGAATATCGAACCCATTACCATAGTTTTGCTGGGTATCTTGATCTTCATAAGATGATGAAGATATGCTCGAACAAGTTCTAAAAGAAGAAGGAATGGTTTTTTAAATCAAATTCTTCAAATGAGAGGGCCTTTTCAACCTTGAAATTCATTTTGTCGTCACAAAGAACAAATTTAAAAAATATATTAATTATATTAATTATAAAATTAAATAAAAATTTCATTAAAAAATAAATAAATTCCCTATTAATAAAACATTTATACTTTTTTTAAATATTGAAGTCAAACCTTAAACCGAACCCGAACATGACCTTTTTATTTCTATTAACCCGAATCTGAACCCATTTTTTCAGGGTCTCAATCCCTGATATAAACTAATATCAATCCTCAGTTGTCAACATTTGAACAAGCTGTGTTATTTTGTTTGTGTTTGACAGCCAGTGATAGCAGAATATCCCGTGATTTGAGGAGAATATGGAAAAAAGTGAATTTCGTGTGCTCATTAAACATTATTTTTTGCTGACGACACCATCACCCAAACCAAGGCTAAGCTGAACTATTGATTTCATTGGTAAAGAAGTGGTTTACTGTGTTCCATTAAGCACATTATTAAGCACAGAAACAATTACAAAAATTCAGAGATTGAAAGTGCGAGAGATTGTGGAAGCCATAAGAATCTGACACGGCTCACTGATGTCCATTTTGATCACACTTGGGTATGAGAAACTTCCCGCAAGATGGGTGCCATGTTTGCTCAAAAATCAATGAATTTTCCAGTTTTAGCCCAGAGTGACTATATGGCTCGGCGGAAAGGAATTTGACTCCAACGATGAAATCACCTGACCAAGAAATACTTATTTTGATTACCTCGATAAATTTTATTTTTTTAAAGGGATGAGATAAAACAAATCATAGAAACGTTGGACAAAATATATAGAGCTCAAAGGATTCTATGTTGAAAAATAAAATGATTTTTATCCAAAACATCCCAGCAAAAAAAAAGTAGCAAAAGATGAGAAAAATAAGAAGTGATTTTGATTCCGATGTTGTGAAAATTTGGGTCGGAACCAATGATTCTTACATAGGGGTGTCATAGGGGTGGATGTTTTCTTTTATGATCCTTCTTCATTGCATCTAAAGCAGTTCTAAGAGTTTAGTGAAAAATGATATCTTCTGATGTTCCTAAATAAAATTTGTATTTAAATTTTAACGGGACATTCAGTAATCGGTCCTTATTTGTTAAATTACATTCTTCGAAAATCTTGCAATTTTAACTATAATAAACTTTTGAATTTTGTATTGATGGCTACGATTTTAATAATTTAAAACCTGTAAATTGTAAGTTAAAATTTTATACAATTGACTCAAAATAACTAAAGTTTAGCTCTTAACCATAGTTAAAAATGTAAAATTAATTTGTAAATATTGTATTTGTGGTTATTATTTAACCTTGCTTGTTTTTAAAATAAGTTAGTTTAAAATAGTCATCGATTTGAAAAATGTAAATTTTAACGGCTTTGGAAGAGGAAAATCAGTACTAAGTGATACTTTGGAATCAAGAAGAAGAGGAAAATCAGTACTAAGTGATACTTTGGAATCAATGAGAAATTGATTTCTTAGAAATCACTTCCATTTATTTTTGCTGGGATGTGTATCATTCAAAAAGACACATACTTATTAACCCGCCTTCGTATTAATATGCCAAAATTTAAATTCGAATGTGGTACTTCTTTAGTTTAAATGCCACGGTAGGCGGAACTTAATGATTAAAAATCTACAAATTTTTTACAAAAGTTTAAACAACTGCATTTTGACACCAGATAAATTATAACGTATATTTGAGTTTAATGATTTTTTTTTTATATTTTCTAGCTTTTAATATGCGCAACACTGTATATGATCCAGTCAGAAAAATAAAGATGAGAAAGAGCTGGTTAGTGGTACAAGTGTTGAAAGAAAGTACCTTACTAATCACAAAAGTAACTGAAGAACACTGGAAAAGAGATTTTCCAACTTTGGTAAAACGTTGGCTAAGCCAAATAATAGGTGGTGTAAAAATATATTTTCCAAAATAAAATTGACGGGATTCGAACCAAGGGTCGTGTAAGGATTCGAACCCAGGCCGTACAAATGTTAAACGAGATCTCTAGATATAAAATACCGCTGCTTGCGTTATTATGATGGCACTGGCATAAAACTTGTTGGAAATAACTTGCAAACGTTGGGGAAAAAATAATCTTACAAAAGCTTTTCCACAAACAAAAATTTTATTATTTATACACTGTGGTGCAATATTATAGCCGCACCCAAATTTTCGGCATTTTTTATCTTTAACGGTGTATTTAAAAAAACTTAATAATATCAAATTGTCGGCAATAATAACGCTATAAATATTCAATATAGTTTTTTAAAATAAGTTAATTTTATTTACAGTTATAACACAAAGTTTGTTTTTTTCTTGGTGCAAAATTATAGCCGCACTTATAAATATAAATAGAAAATATTAAAAAAAATAAAAAGCAATGAATTATTTTAAAATTTTTTATACATTAGTAGTATGTTGGGCCTCCCTTGTTAGAGATGAGCTCAAAAAATAATGTGGCATACTGCTGACTAGATTTAAACGAACTTCACTTGTGATGGATTCCCAAGCTTCAATTACCGCGGCTTTAAGATCCCCAATCGTGTCATATTGCTTGTTGCCACCATATATTTTGTGTACAATTATTCCCCAGATGTTTTCAATGGGGTTCTGATCAGGGGAACAGGCTGGCCATTGCAATTGAGGGATGTTGTGGGACTCTAACCACATGCGAGTATGGTTACTCTTGTGAACAGCTGCATTATCCTGCTGGAAAATCATGTTTTTGTCACGATTTCGATCAAAAAATGGTTTTAGGTTTGTCTGGAGAAGAGTTGTGTACTCTGCCGAATTCATTTTGGTACTTGGGAAAGCCAACTCTAGCATGTCATCGGCACAAAACGCTCCCCAAACCATCAATGATCCACCACCAAAATTTCTTTTGGAAAAATATAGCGGTTCCTTACGTAAATCTCTCCAATATGAATTGTACCCATCCGGACCGTCTAAGTTAAACTTTTTCTCATCCGAAAAAATTATCTGTAAAAATAAATGACTAGAGATAGCTAAATGTGACTTACCTTATTCCAGTCCGTATTCATGTTATTTTTTGCAAAATCCAAGCGTGCACTTTTGTGCCGTGGCAGTAATCGTGGTGCAGAAATTTTGCCTTTTTCAATATCGGACAAATAACAACCGCGTGGCATTTCGAAAATTATCAAATTATTTATTATTTGCAAATTAGCGAATAATAAATAATCAAAGCAAATAGAATAAAAGAAAAAAAAAACTAAAACTGGCTTAACCGTTAGCTGAGTAAATTGTTTTTATAATCTGCGCTATAATTATGCACCAACAAAAAGACTAATAATTTGTTGTAACTGTTTTTTTATATACAAAAACAAATATTTGTTTGTTGTTTTTGTTATTATTTTTCAAGGTCTTTCAGATGTCATACACAGATTTCTGCAATTTTTTATGTAAATGCACAAAATTGGTAAAAAGTACATGCGGCTATAATTTTGCACCACAGTTTATAAAAAATCTCTTTAAAAAATAAAAAAAAAATTGTGCCTGTATTGCAACTCGAAATCGAAACGAACGGGGACTATACCATTTTTAACCAAGCCATTTATTTTTTATATATTTAATGTTCTGCCAGTGCATTGATTCTTTTGCCTTTGGCAATTTCTGACTGGGTAGTTCTGACAAAACAAATTTTGCAATCACAGGGAAAATTTTGTAAAGCAAATACTGGCAAAAAGCTTTTTGCACATGCTGGTAAAGAGTCCCAAATATTTATTCTGCCAGTAATTTTTGATTGGGCTATTTCTTTTAGATATCAATTTTTTACGTATAAGTAATATTTTTTGACAATATTTAAAATATAACTTATACGCCTTCACTAACTTTTTTCAAAACGGCCGTTTAATAATACTTCAGGGTAAGCCAAAATTAGATTTTGTATCGTCACCACATCACCCCCTCCCCTTAAGCCATTAATAAATTGCTACAACTCTTACAACTTCCTGTATGCACTTTGCACCATGTATTTGTACTAATACTAGCTTTGCTGCTGTTGAACACTAAATTGTTTAAGTGCTACTTGAACCAAAACAACTTCTATACACTACAATAGTTAAATATGGTTGACTGCATTGCATATGGTCATAACTACTTATAATAAAATCAAATTAGCAAGTGAAGTAATACATTTAATAATACTGAAAAAAAAAATATAAACCTCAATAGCCCGAATCAATTTGAAAGCTAAATTCTTAACTTATCTAACAGTAATAGCAAAAATTTACAATATTAAACTTAAGAAACAAACTTTAATACAAAAATAATGATATTGAAATTCTACTGAGGATTACGCGGGAGACTATGAAATCATGAAATAGAAGTGTCACAATTTATATTTGAACTTTCGTAAAAATTTTAAAAACACTATTACAGAACAGTTAAGTTGTTTACAAAGGGGGAGTGCTATTAAAAACAGAGTTGTCATAATATAATTTTAAAAAATACAACAGTATACTAACGATACAACATTTGTATCAATGTGATATGTTTAAAAGGAACCCCAACATAAAACCCCAACATACAAATTCACACAACTCTGTTTTTTTAATTATGTATCGTTTAATTGGTGTATCTTGTAAACTCCTTTAGTAAATGTAGTTTCGCCCATTTCCATTTCAGATTGTTTATTTCAGTGAGTATTTCATATATAACATATCTACAATTTGTTAATAGCATCAGATAAAAAAATAACCAACTTTATTTAAGAAAATCAACAAGTTGCATTTGTACACATGTGTAGGTTCTATGTATTTAATGAAGTGTAAAAGTTTACTAGGTTAAGAAAAAATTTTAATTTATGATTTAGTTTATAAGGAAAAAAGTTTTAGAAAAAATATGAACTAAATTTTGTGCCTTAAGATATTTTATTTTATTTTAATGATTTTTAAAACTCTAAATACACGCTAATTTTAATATTCTTACTGTAAAGGTTGAATGATAATTTTAAAAGACGTCCATAAAGTTGTTTTAAATAGAATAAATAGTTAAATTACAAAGAAATATATATTTTTTTGTACTTTTTCTATTAGTAAGTAAATAAACAAAATTAGGAGTTTTCGGTATTATTTAACAATTCAGTTAAAATTTTGTTTTAAAAAAGAACAGTTTTTTTTATTGTGTATTAAAATAAACGAAAAATCTTTAATTTATTAACAATTAAAAATAAACGACATAATCGTGCATGTTCTGGAATAAGTCACATAACGCAAAATTTTTTAAATTCACCTAATTGCAAAACGGTGTTGTTGAATTCGTACGATTTTAGTGTTTATTTTCGAAAAATATTTAAGTTGTTAAAATCAAAACAAAAAAAACTACTCTTTTTACGAACAATAAATTCCTGTTTTTTTGAGCATAAAATTAACTTTTTCCTTTTTTTAATACCTAAAATTGACTAAAATGGACCTAACGCGGTTTTTATTTACCGGATCTTAAAACGAAATGCATATTTGTAATCGTGAGAAAATTTTCTTCACATCACACTTACCATTTTGAGTGAGCTTCAAATATATTTTTTTATTTTTGAGGGTTCCCCGAAAAAGTAAACTTTTTCCAAAAAATGTACATATTTTGGATGTTTTTTAAAAACTTTTTTTAGTGTAAATAAATGTTAAATGGTAAAAATACGTTTGAAATGACTAAAAATATTTTAAAATTATATCCCCTAAGTGTTTTTTCTACCCAAAATATATGATTAATAATAAAAAACCACATACTAGTTGATTTTGCCTGCCAGCCATCTGACGAATTCAATTAGTAAAAATACTAGTGCAAGTGAATTCAAGAACACAAAAATATTTGAATTCGTTTTATTTTTTGCGTAATGGGATTCCAGAACATACACGAATACAATTGTTTAAAACGAAAACTACGTAGTCATTTTTTTAAGGATTTTTAATTGTTTTAATGTGAAGGTTGAGGCTGTTTATTGTTTAATACAAGGTGGCGCAAAAGTAATCCTCCTATCAGAAAATGCTATAAATTTTGCAATTGGCCCCTAATGTCAGTTCTGTGTTGACATTTGCGTAGTAAACACATGCAAAATAGACGTTAATAAACACTGCTCCAGAACGCGGAATATTGGTGACTATTTATTTGAGCAATAGTGAAGATGATTTTTCATCAAAAATAATCATGAGTGATGAGGCCCATTTCCATCTTAGCGGGTACGTAAATAAGCAAAATTTACGCTTCTGGGGCACTTAAAATCCGCGTGTAACCCACGAAGAGCCATTACACCCGCTCAAAGTCACTGTATGGTGTGCTGTTTTCGCTGGAGGAGTCATCGGACCTTTTTTCTTCGAAGACGTCGCGGGCCAAACGGTTACTGTGAATGGTGAGCGCTACAGAGCAATGATCAACGAGTTCTTTTTGCCGCAACTTGATGAATTGGGATTGGAAAACATGTGATTCCAACAGGACGGTGCAACGCCACACACTGCACGTGCCACAACCGATATGCTGAAGAATGCATTTCCCGGGCGCCTAATCTCCCGTTTTGGCGATTTGCACTGGCCAGCAAGATCGCCTGATTTGACCGCTCCAGACTTCTTTTTGTGGGGCTTTTTGAAGTCGCGGGCTTATATCAAAAAGCCTCAGACTCTTGCAGCTCTTAAAGACAATATCCGTCAAGAATCTGAGGACCTATCGCCGGAAGTTTTGGCCAAAGTGATGGAAAATGCCATAAAAAGGGCTCAAATGACAATCAACTGTGGCGGCGGCCATTTACATGACATCATATTCTCGACTTGATGTAAAAAAATTAAAAGACCAAATAAAAATAATCCACAAGAAGAATCAAAGTTTTTCATATTTTTTTTTTTTAAATTACAGCCAAAAAACATCGAAAGGTTATTTTTGCGCCACCCTGTGCTACTAAGGGTCACAAGTAAGTACTATAAATTCGACCAGCATTTATTTGCCATTGACCTGTATGTAATTTTTTTTTTTAATTTTAGCATTTATCCACCAAAGCGTTTCGCGTTATCTCTACTGATTCTGAAGATAGCAAAAACTCCTATGTGAAATTCTCCGACATACTACTATAGATAACTACATGTTTTTTTGTTTAAATTTAAAAACTACACATTTAACTATGATTTTATATTAAAAGAAAATTTTACAAATATTCTTAAAAGTTTTTTAGTATAATTTCGATACTCAATTGAAAAATAAGGGTGGGTGGCAACTGGCAAAATAAAATCTAAACTAAATTCAGGTTTCTAAATTCCTTTGAAATTTGAAAATATTTTCAAATATTTTTCAAAATATTTTCAAATATTTTGAAATATTTTTAAACTCTTTTGTCAATTCGTATTTATATTAGTTTATAATTTGTTTAGCCACCTCGCACAGGGCCTCAGTATACGAATTAGACCACAGAGGTAGAATCCTATTCCCTTTGGATTCATGAAATATTTTAATATTAATTTTTGTTGACAAAAGCATGTATAAGTACTAGCCATAGAAGACGGATTTGTTAATTATTTTTTGAATGAGGAAACGGGAGTTTTTGAAGCATTTGAGAAGGATGAGAGGCAGAAGAAAATTTGGAAGTATTCTTAAAGACGGAAAGAAACAAAGAGTTACGGATAATGAGGAAAATATGGTGCAAAAACAGCCAGTAAAGTAAAACTCAAATTATGTCCCCACACGCATAGAAAAAACATGGTTGCAACATGATCACTGCTACTATATTGTGCTTTCTGCAATCGGGTATGGTTGTCTAACCATCAACATGGTCGCTACCATCATTATTTTAGTAAATATTTCACTATTTTATGATTGCCTTCTATTTTAAAACATGATTGGCTGTAACCATACTGTGGTAACAAAAATTCTGACTATGAAAAAAATATGATAATTATGCAACCATAAAAATTTTGGCAACAATCAGTGAATAATTATACATCAAATAAAACATGACTTTGACATTTACAGTCCTAATACGAGTATTGTCTTGTTTTCATAAAAACCAAAATGTCTTAAAAAAGCAATCATATATTGTTTACTAAAACTGGACAAATATCAGATGGGTAGAAAATACCTCTCATGTAGCATTAAAACATTTCATCAATTGACCTATTAAGATCCAGTTTATTTTTTTTTTTTAAACTTTAGAAGATTTTTTTGAGGGTTTTTTCGAAATATTATTAAAAATAATCAATTCATTGTGAAAAAGATTATATATGAAGATTTTATATAGATCATAATATGATAATCCAGAAATCATAATATAGTTATGGGGACCATAATGTAATAACATTTTGAGCTTACTATGATTACATGCAATCTTATTATGATAAATTTAACATCATAATATGTTTATTTAGAATCATAATGTGCTAATTTTTGGATCATAATATAACTGTAGGGTCAATATTATGGTAAAATTATGAATATTTTATTATCATAATATGATAACCATAATATAGTACGACTCTGGTTGGCACAATCATAAACCCAAAAATATATGATGCTCTTCGAATATGATTCTCTCAACCATGTTTTTTCTTTGCGTGCATTTCGCAAAGAAAAAATGGGAAGTCAAACAAATCATATTATGGGATTAGTACTACCGAATAAAAATCCAATTAGAAGATGATCAACTTCGATAAACCGAAATAAAATATATGTTACTTTGGCTGTTATTTACCACCTGCAGGCGGAATAGAGTTTGTGCGCACAGAGGATGATTCAGTTAGTAATATATCGAAATGACTAAAATTCTCTTAATAACACCTAATATTGTTTCCAGTTATCTAAAATTCAGGGATATTTTTAATATTTTGTGTCGAAAAAATATTTTTTATATTTACTACTGATTGAAGTGCTCTGTAAAATTAAAATAGGTATTCGTAACCAATTGCGAAGAAATATATTTCTTAAAAACAAATTCCATAATTACAATCATATTAAAATTAATAATAATATATACATTATTTTCAATTTATTGGTTGTAACAATTGTAAGTAGTAAAAAATGTATTCAAATATAAATTCCTCAATTTTCTTTAATTCGGCCACAGAGTAAGTTGCAAATAACTTACTTTTTCGAACAAATTCGGGAGGGTTAACCAATTGACACTTCGGTATAACAGAAATAAATAAAAAATAATAATTAAAGCGGTCAAGAATGTTGACAAACAAATATATAAAATAAAAAGTAAAAACGTAGAATTTTTTGAATCTTAAAGTGTGATAGTTTTGTCTCGAGGGACCAATGTTTTTCTCTATGGGCCACCCTAAGTACAAGAACTTTCGGACAAGTATTAAAAACCATTAGATAGGTCTTAAACATACATCGAATTTGATATATTTTATGCAAATTGTTACTTTTGAACATCACATAAATATTTCTTTAAAACCATTTCAAGAACAGAAACACCAATGTGTATTATATTTCTTTTATTCTTTTAAAAAAGTTGGAATCAAAATAACTTATGTGTAGTTTTTTTTCTAAATTCTTCTACCACTCCAAGACGCCAAAAAAATTTTGATTTTTTTTTCAAGGCGTAATACTAAATTCTTAAATGAAAAAAGTCGCGAATTGACAAAATGAAACAGTTTTTTTGCTCTCCTGAACACTAGAATACCGACGATATGTATATTCCTATTATTGGACAAATCATTTGTTTATATCAGTCGATGATGGTGATGAAAAGTCATCAAATGCGGTCCTTGTACTTATATAATATGTGTACAAAAAAAGTATATCAGCGCTGTTCTAAATTTAAAGATTTTGAATATAGAATGGATTTGGAAAAACACATGAAACTAAAACATTCGGATAATATTTTCATATATTCACATATAATTTTTATTGTTTTCAAAGTTGTATTCGAATTTTTTTTCGAAATATTAAATGAAATGTAAATGCACAAAAAGAATCATTTCAATTGTTAAGTTGTTGAACATAATAAATTTTGGAAAATAGTTAATAAAAAATGCATGAAGCATTCGTATGCAGTTATCTTGAACTTACGCCAATTTTCGGAAACGATGTCTGAGGGAAGCATCAGATCCTATGGCAATGCTCGAATCTGCGTTAGTTCAATTTTTCGTTATCAATATCAGAAGTAATTTTTAATTGTCTTCAAACAAAATCTAATAAAATCGCCACGCCCGACTAAAAAAGTTTTAATATAATCATACGTGGCTTTATCTAATAATATATTAACATAAATAAACGCACATGTCGGAATGCATTCCCATGTTGAATAATAGATTACATTATTTTTTTTTTTATTATATTATATTGTGCCTTGTATAACCACATATAGTCCTATATCGATCTTTATAAAATTATATATGTTTTATATGATACATTTATATTATATTATATTATATAAAATTATATATAACACTATATATAATTATATATGGCTTATACATGATCATATATATATATCATATGACTTCTACAGAACCATACAAACAGAGTACTTATTATGACTTATATAGTACCATATATATTTATATATGCTATCACATATTTAAGATAGAATAATATATGGTTCCTTATTTTTTTGATATTGTGTAAGATATAATACAATATAATTATATGTGACTCAATGTCAATGGTTTTGTATCCTAGCCAGGGAGATACAAAATTCATTTGTTTTACATTTTGTATTTAATTGTTATTTTTTATTTGTAGATTTAAAAAAATTTTTAAATCTAACCCATTTCTGGACAACAGGAACCAGAAATTTGTTTATAGTATATAAGATATAATTATATATGGTTCTATGTTAAACACTACATCTACTGAACCCGAAGTTGTGAAAATTTCGGTGAATCATTAATGATTTTAACATTGGCGTGTCACTGGAAGGAAGTAGTTTGTTTCGGTGCTATGAAAAATCGATGATCAGATGGACTTTTTCATTCGTTTAGTTGTTAAATATAGGATCTACAAAATAAAAATAAGGAGTGGCTTTGTTTTAAAGTTAAAAATGTGATTTTGAGCACGCCAAGAATCATTATGCCGACCAGGACAAAGTGAATATTAAAGGGTGTCCCAAGAAGAACGCAATTTTTAAATTTTAAATAAAACACAGATATTTAAAAAAAAATCGTGAAACTTTATTATATCGTAAAGTAGACAGAATGAGGTTATGTATGGAACAATATATCGTGCAGATGGCAGCCGCGGCTTTGCTGGCATGCACGCGATCTTTTAATGAAATTTTCAATGACCGTTTTGCATGAATGCTGCGGTATTTCATTAATGCAGCGTCCAATTTCCTCTTTTAAGGCTTGAGTCGTCGTCGGCTTATTCGCGTAAACCATCGACTTCAAAAAACCCCAAAGAAAAAAATCTAATGGTGTTAAATCGCACGATCTAGGCGGCCAATTCTGATCTCCAAGACGCGAAATAACACGATCGGGAAATGACTGATGCAGCAATTGAATTGTTTCCCTGGCTGTATGACATGTGGCGCCGTCTTTTTGGAACCACATGCCCTCCACATTCATTTCTTCAATTCTAGGCAAGAAAAAACTGGTTATCATTTCACGATACCGAACACCATTGACTGTTTGCGCTGGGCCTGCCTCATTTTCACAAAAAAAAGGTCCAATGATTCCTCCAGCCCAAAAACCACACTACACAGTGACACGTTGAGGATGCATTTGCTTCTCGTGAATCACTCGAGGATTTTCCTCACCCCAAATGCGACAATTCTGCCTATTGACGAAGCCATCAAGATGAAAATGGGTCTCGTCACTGAAGATGATTTTATCGGCAAAATCAGCATTTTCATGATGTCTCTCCAATACCCAATTAACGAACTCCCTTCGCTGTCCATGGTCAGCTGGCTTCAGTTCCTGAGTCAATTGAACTTTGTATGCATGAAGATGCAAATCTTTCGTCAAAATTTGCTGCAAAGTGGATTTGGAGACACCAATTTGCTGAGCTCGGTGTCGAATTGAGGTGGATGGAGTTTGAGCGACATCATCACGTACAGCTGCGACATTTTCGGTCGATCGACCTGGTTGATGGCGCGTTGTTGTCTTTACATCACTAACGGACTCAGTTTCGGCAAATTTATCCATTAATCTCTTTACAGTTGACTCTTTTGGAGCATTTGCGAACTGTATCCGCAAAACTTTCACCATTTTGGTAAAACAATTTCACAATGAGAATGCGTTGTTCATTCGTGTAGCGCTCCATTTTTACTAACCTCGTACCTTCTACTAGCAAACAATAACAATTGTTCAAATATCAAACAATGACACTTCGAATGTTGCCAGATTTAAAAATTGCGTTCTTCTTGGGACAACGTTTATTATAATTATAAATTGTTATAAAAAAATATTGAAATTAAAAAATTTATATGCTTTTCAATCGAATTGTTACAAACCATTTTATTCTTATGACTTCATAAGTAGGGGTTAATATCAACACTTTGGAAGTTGTTTAAAATGACTTCTTACAAATCAAAAAATTTGCACAATTGACTTCTTTGGATGTTCTGAAAAAAAGAATTGTAAAGAATAACATCCATTTTATTTTGCTGGGTAATTTCAAATCCCAGCCCTGAAGATGAAAAAACAAAATATTGTTTTTGTTTTAAATATATTTTTATAATAAAGGGCTAGAAAATTTAACGAAACAGAAAATAAAGATCAAAATATTCAAAAATTGCCGAAAAAACGCACGTAAGAAAATATAGGTGATGATTCCCAGCAAAATATTATAAGGTGTTATATAATTTAAGTTAAATTTTTTCCGGTCTATAAATCGGTGTCAGTACAAGTTATTTTTGTTTGACAAAGTCATTTTTATAAGCAGTAAAGCTTAAATTCGACTACTTATTTATATGCAAAAATTTTAAGATATTGGTTACTATGTTCCCTTAAAATAAGCTTAAGATAATTTTTTATAAAAAAAAAAAAATAATTTATTATAATAATTTATTTTTCCCAATATTTCATCACCACACTGGGTAACTTTTCAAGGTTAATTTTTATATAAATGAAAATTATATATTATTTATAAGTGAAAAGTTCTTTCGATTTAAAGGAAAAGTTAGAAGACCGGATGTTAAGTAATTTTTCATTTATTTTGAGTTGCATTTTCAGTTAATTTAAACTACAAACTATTTTGAGTGTTATAATACATTTATTTATAGTATTATATTTATGTGTTACTATTTTTATTATACACATGTTTTAGATCAAACAATTTTATGAGATCATAGATATATAATTTTTATCATATGATAAACATGCAAAATTATTTTGCTATAAATTACAAAAATTATTCAATATATTGCCAAGATATAAATTTCGTTAATTTTGTAAACTAAATATTTTTTGCATGAACGTAATTGAAATTAAAAGAACGTTTTAAAATAAATAAAAAAAAATAAACTTTAGATTAGACATATCCAAAATAAAAGGTGTATTTAACAAAACTCGAAATTCAGCATCTTCATGAAAGTCTCATTTCTAATAATAGATTTCAATAACACAGTGCAACAAGACATTTAGCCTTATTGATTTCCATGCAAAATGAAATAATACTATCAGTTATACAAAACCCCCAAAGGATTTTGAATTGGATTTTCATTCTTACCATGTCTGATTTTTTTAAAGGTGACCACGATGTGGCGTGAAAATGCAATGTAGTTTTTGAGTTTATATGGCGTAAGTTTATATGTTGTTATATAGAATAATTTCTTTCTCACATTATAAACTATATGCTAAAACAGAGCGCAGTTCGCCCACTTTTATATGTATTAACTGGTCATTATTTTTTTTAACATAATCATTAATTCAATTATATTGTGGAGTATAAAATTTTTTCTTCGTAATAAGCAAACTGTTCAATAAATAATCTAGATAAAAATTAGCAGTCTATCCTTCTGGAGATTTTGTTTCAACCAATATCGAAACCTTCATTTTACATTGAAACCCTTTATACCGACAGTGATAAAACAAAATTTGTTGAATAGTGTAATTTAACAAACCCATATTTGACTTTCTCTTTCGTTGTATTGAATTTAAATTGTATAATTTTTACTTCCGATGTATTTTGTTAATTCTTTTTATTTTGTTTTGACTGTCTTTAAAAAAAAAAGAAGCACATATCAACAAAACTCACTTTTAAAACCATAATTTACTTAATTTTATTAAGACTTTTTAATATACAATCATATGTTATAAACTTTTATTACTTGAACTTGTTGTGTGTTCTGCTTTGGATGTGCCCCCCTTGAAACACTCAAACCATAAACAGTTGTTTTTTTATATCACCGCACTTCTGTAAATTTGCCGAATACATTTATTGTCGGCTAAAATGTAAAAAGACGTATATAACAAAATTTTTTAAACCGTTTTTTATGATTATGATGCAATTAGTTAAATTTCCGGCACATTAAAAAATTAAATCGAGTTTCAATTAAATTTTGTGTTTAATTCATTTAAGTTTATTTTTTATTCATTTAAATTTAGTTTTTATTCATTTAAATTTGTAGGATGAAAATTTTTGCAAAACTATAGAAATAAAACCTTTTTTTTTAGTATATATTTTTGCAAAAGATATGCCCTTATGATCTATAGATTTTTGCATTCTTAGAAGGCAGTTTTCGATGCATTTTTTCCACTCTGAAATCGGTATCTCAAAAACATATATTTCGATTGATTTTTGAAAACGCCCGTTGGAATAAAAAATTGCAACGTATACGATAAAAATTATTCATTGTTAAATTTACATTTTGAAAAAATTTACGGTATAGTTTAAAAATATTTAATTTTTTTTCATAAAAAAACATAATACTAATAAAATATTTAATTGCAAAACATTGTAAAATTTTATTTTAATTTAAATCAAATGATCAAACGGCTCTATAAATTTCAATTTAATACTTAATTAGATTTATTATTCATTTAAAATAATTTAGTTATTAATGAAAAACTTTTTATTAAAATAATATTATAACGATTAAATATTTAATTGGAAAACATCATAAAATAATGCCCCAATGAAATCTGGCGGAGTATATTCAATAAAAAAAATTTTATGTTAGTCAAAAGCGTCAGATGGGATAGAGTGAAATCAAAGTTGGAAACAGTTGTAAGATATTCTTATAAATTTCCAAGGAGCAATATTAATTTAAAAAGTTAATACTTTAGTTTATATGATTACTAATTTAATTGGATTATTTTTTCAATTAAACTTTTATAATTTTGACAAATTAATTATTTGAGTGATAGGTGCAATATTAATTAAAATATAATCAATTTCATATTTGAAACTTGTTTTTTAAATTTAGCTGTGTATCACAAAAACAGTAATTTTTACAAAAATATTTTAAATATCTAAAAAAGTTTTTTGAGGTTTCTGTAAAAAAATATATATTTACGTCCTTTTGCATTTAGCCAACTATATATACAAGTGAGAATAGTATCTGAATCTGTAAACATCATTAAGTAATTGCTGACGGTCATTGTTCTTAGGTGTCAGTGTGCATTTTCCTTATGGAAAATTTCTATACTTCATATCTTTTTTTATTGTGATCCCAAAAGGGGTTAAATAATAAACAAATGAAAATAAATAAATGAAATTATGTAGGTTTTTTGCAAAAACAAAAACTCAAAACAATAAAATGAATAAAAATTATCTTAGAACTAATTTTTTTTTTCATTTTATTTTGTATTAAAGTTTTATAAATGACATCATATGTAAAAAGCATTTTTCTGTTAAATTAAACTATGATTTCAAAATGAAATGAACCTGAAATAATGTATTTAGTAAACCAAATTTTACACCCAGACAAAAATATATCAATTTCAGTACAGCAGTTGATCAAATTACATGTTAAATTAATGTAGACAACATATTTAAATAAATTTTTAACAAAATTAAAGTTTTGACGATTTTTTTAACAAAATTTCTGTTTTAATTTTTTTATGCATAAAAAAAATAAGCATATAGTCTGTAGTAATTAATTATATTTGATGTTTTACTTATATTGCCAAACCGGCTTAAGTTGAGAGTTTATTTAAATTTTATGAATATGCGTAATAAAAATATACAACTAGACAAAGTGACTCTGGCGCATGCTTAACCTGTTGTTAAACTCATAAGCAAGTACAGTGATATTTATATAAAACTCACAGACATACTGGTATTTTATACCATATTCAGTCAGAGATGACCTAATACAAAAAAAAAAAATGATAAATAACTTTATTATCCACTGTTACACATAGAAGAAAATTATTTCAAATTTAGCAGAAACAACTTTAAATAACTATAACTAACTATATTTTAAAATTTATAATTTTTAAGAATTTTTTAATTTTATGTGATCTTATACGCTAAGCAACATTGTAATAATTCTGTGTGATAAAAAAAAAAATAAGATTTAAAATTTTGTAGCACAGAAAATAAGAATTTAATAAAATAAATAAATTAAAAAGAAACAGCAAAGCTTTTTTGCATATAATTGTTTTTATATTATAGAATACAACAGTTTACTGTACATTTTCTACCAATAATTTTAAATTCCAATTTCAAACTTGACAAAAAGTTGTAAAAATTATAATTACAATTGCTTCAAATTGTAATTTTAGTTCATCCAAACGGTCTGTTGTCTGTGTGTTATTACTTACTAAAACCAGTTTAAATGTGAAAAAATTCTGAAACAGTTAATATTTAAGGCAAAGAAAAGAACCCTCAAATAAAATGTAATAACTCCCAAAATCAATTTTACATGAATAAAATCCAAATATTATTTTAGGCTTTTTTTCATTTCCCAAACTAAGAATGAAATAACATGCCAAATAAATAAATTAATACCCAAATTTAAATTATTTGGGGTTATTTCATTTATCAATTTGTAGGTTATTTCACTTGGGGGTTATTTCATAGTGTACCAATTTATTACTCTCAATCTGCTACAACTGGCAGAACATTTTTAAATGTCTGCATCATTTTCAGCATAGAAAAGTTGTATTTACTGATTTTTTATTTTAAAAGCATTTTTAATTTACATTTATTTTTCATATGAAACAATACAAATAAATACCATTTTTTATAGTGGCATGTTATAGTGAAGCAAGAAAACCAAAGCCAAAAGGAACTTTGATTTGGCTTTATATTTGAAAAGTTATTGCAAAACAGCAAAGTTAAAATTTTTTTTTTTTTAAATTGATTTGATTGATGATTTGACCCATTGATGAAATTGAGCTAGGAATGGATTATATATAATGTAAATATAATCTTTCAGATTCCGAAATCCGTTTGATTTTTGACCTTAATCTACCTGCCGAATTTGCATACGAAATTAAAAATGTAAATCTTTTTATATTTTTTCTTATAATTTTGGCATAATTTAGTTATAGTTTTACAGCAATAAACTAACTTTGAACTAATACTTTTACTAAATTTGTTTGCTAACAAAATTATGCTGATCAACACATTTAAAGTAAGGACAGCAATCAGATAGACAAAAGGTAGATGTCGCAGCTTGTCTTAATGTAGTACAGAAAAAAAATACAAGACATAAAAAATACAATCGTTAAAGATTGTTGTACACCCAGAATATTATGTAGTTTACTATTTGTAGTTTAATAAAAAAGTTTTCCGTTCCATTTAAAAATAAAAGAACATACACTTAAAAAGGTTGTAAGTTAAAATAACTGAAAATATCATTTAAAAGAAATGATATTTCATTTAAAAACCGGTCTACTTAATTTTCATTTAAATTAAATGCCATTTGTTATTTATTTTTAAATGTTGATTAATCAACTGACACATCCGTAAGAAACAAATGATATAATCAGTTAAAATAAATGTCAAAATTTTACCTACCAATCCTTAAAAAATAAATGTTTTTTTTTTTCATTTATTTGAAATTATTTCCGTTTTTGTATTTTTTGTTTTTTTTTTAATATACTCGTACAATACAAAATGTATGCATATGAAGCTATAAACACTTTTTGTGTGATATACAAATATGTATGTGTGTTTATGAAGTTCTTGTAAATTGTATTGAAAAATTTTGTATATATACAACCAATTTAAATAAAAAAACAAATTGAAATTCTTTGAATATTTTTTTTTTTGAAACAGACAGCAAACAAAATTTAAATTTGTAAAACTGTTACGGACACAAATAAACCACAAGTTTCCGTTTTGTGGGTATTTTTTTTTATTAAATTTCAAACAAATGAAAAAAATAAATGAAACTGAAAAAAATCGGTAAATGATAGTAAATTATTTCGAAAAAATGTATAAAACAGTTAATATAGATATTTCTTTGAAAAATAAATGTATTTTCCTTTATTTTTAAATGGAACGGAAAACTTTTTTTATTAAACTACAAACAGTTAACTACATAATATTCTGAGTGTACATTTATTTTTCAAATAAATAATTATTTAAATTTTTTTATCCATTTGTTCTAAATGATCTACTCTCATTTACCGATTTTTTATAGTTTCATTAATTTTTTTAATTTTTTTGAAATTTAATAATAAAAAAAAACAATAATCAAAAAATTTCAATTTGTTTTGTTTTATTTAAATTGTTTAATTATAAACAAAATTATTTCAATTCCAATTAAAAGAACTTCATAAATACACACACACTTATGGTTATTCAGAAAAACATTTTGTAGATTAAAAAACAAACAAAAATAAAAAGAACGGTACAAATTTAAAATAAATAAATAATCAGTTATTTTTTACGGATTGGTAGAATAAATTTTAACATTTATTTTTAACTGATTAATCATTAGTTTTATACTGATGTGTCAGTTGTTTTAACAACATATAAAACTAAATAATATAAATCATTTGAAATAACTAATTTAGTTATTAAAAAGAAAAAGGTCAAATAAAAAATAACACCCAGAAAACAGATTCGTGCTGACAACCGAATTTGTTGCCAATAGAATGGCAACAAATTCGTTTGCAGCAACCGAATTTTTCAGTTGTGACTACCCAATTGTTATTGAGGCAACCGAAATACTATTGTCACAGTCAAGTTATTCATGTTTCAATCGGTTTGCAGTTGTCACTTCCGAAAAAATCGGTTACCACAACCGAATCTGTTTCTCTGTGAACAATTAAAAAATCATTTGATTTAAAAAGCAAGTAGAGCGGTTTTTCTTTTAAACGGTATTTTCTATTTTTTAACTTACAAAATAATTTCAGTGTATTTAACTCTCATAATACATTCAAACAAAAGGACACCAATAGATCACCTCCAGATTAGACCCCAAATATTTTTCCGCCGAGCTATTTCTTAAATTTTGGAAACACGTAAAAATCGCTTTTAGTCAAATCTGGTGTATTTTTGCTATCTAAATTGAACAATTGTACTTCGAGCAATATCTTGATGGAAGACCACTTGTTTTAGGATAAATTGGAGCGTTGCAATAATCTTACCAGCAGATTTCTATGACTTTGTTTGTTCGGTGTGTATATTAGGTGTATTATTAAAGAATGCGGTAATTTTGGCAAATTTTGGGCGTTTATTGTAAAACATTGGTAGAATATAAATGTATTTAAAGAATTGACCATCCAAAGCTATGACCTTTTCCATCTTTCTGGCAACATATGGATTCTACACCAAAAGAATTGCTCATTTTTTGAGGTCAAGGAAAAATCAAGCCAATTTCGGATACCCCGTTCTAAAGCGAAACGTATTCCAGTGAGAGCATTCAGCCTCGATCGAAACAAATGGTAGTTAGACGGGGCAGTGTGGACCATTTTCTAAATATTTATCTATTTTCTAAATAGATTTTAACCGGTCTTACAACATGAGGCCGAGCCCCATATTCCGAGAGTTTTTTTCTTCTGTGATATTCTAGACCGAATATATGAAGCAGCACACAATATATGGGACACTTTTGCTCCCACCAAATAAAAAGCAATACCTTTTCACCATGGATATTCGGCTTTGTCGTTGATTTGGCTGGTTGGCCGGGCTTTACATACGATTTCTTGCGCTTTGAGTCATATCAATTGGATTCATTACGGTATTTCAAAGCCAGTAATGATTCTATGCAAAGATTACTTCTTTTTATGGCGTTCAAGCAACATTTTGGACATGCAAAATGATCTTTCAACGTCTCTCGGCTTCAACTCGTTTGCTATCTAATTTCCTTAGATAAATCCTGCTGCTTACAAATGTTCTAGAATTGCTGCTTAAACGACTTCCAAATTCAAGTTCTTTTTGAGTTTGACAATAATCTTCATCGATTAATGCCTCCAATTCATCATATTCGAACTTTGTAGGCTTCGTCTTCCGTGTCAAAATCACCACTTCTGAACCACACAAATCATCTCTCGCACGTTAATATCGATAGAACATATTCAGGATAAACTTCGGTGAGCAATCGATGTGCCTCTTCTTAACTTTTTTCAATTTAAAAAAGTAAAGCAAAACTTTATGCACTGATGCTCTTTATTTGCACACAGTTCGACATTTTTGAATCAAAAAAAACTTTCTTGTTTACACTGTCTAAGTGGGAATAAATGACAGATGTTTACCCTCCAAAATGTCTATATTCAAATTACAAAATGTTGAATAAAAAAAATATGCCATATAAGTTATTAAAGAGACAAACCATGTATAAAGGATACTCCAGCTGTTGTGAATCCTGAATTTTTAAGTTATAGTCCCAATAGCTTTTTCATAGCTAATTTTTTGTGTGAATTTGAAATCACTAAACCTTGTAATATGCCCGTGGCCTCAACTAGATCAAGCCCTTTAACTCGTAGGTCACTTAAAACATTGTAGTAGATTTTATCGATGATTTTTAAAGCAACTGCCTCAACTGGACGTGCTGAACGAGGTTCATCATTTGTAGGTGCACGGCGACGTTTAAATTCACATACTTACTGGTGCAGATGTGCTATGTACTTCGTATCAATCGTCTTTGATTTTGCTAGGTGTTTTGCCTTTCAAATAGTTTTAAACCAGCAAAAGTTGAAGAAAACAAAACAAAGCAAGCAAAACAAATCGATAATTAACACAAACTAAATGACTTATTTTCATCAAAATTTGCCAGTCGTCTTTTGCAACTTTACATTTTTTAAAAACCTACTTTGTTTTTAATTCTTATCGCTCTTTATTTGATTTCTTAAAGACTTATTGTCTTTCCCCCATAATTTATTTATAATTATTTTTATATATTTTTAGATTTTAATTAAATCATGTCGACAATGCGGAAGTCTGGATATTTTAAAATTTTTCAAAGTTTTGTAAATTATTTTCAGAATCACACAAACAAAATGTCTTAATAAATATATTTTTTTTACAAATTTTCGGAGATTTTTTCAGTTTACTAATCTTCGGCAAAAAGTTTAATTGGCTTTAGCAATGATTTTAAAAAATAAGCACTAGTTTTTAACTAACACAAATTTTCCTGCAAGCACATTTCTGACTAAAATTTTACTGACTCATTAACAGTTTTTGTTGACTTAATAAACTATTTTTTTTGAGTGTAGTGTCATAATGATTACATGTACATTTTCTTTTGTCTCCAACTCATAATAAATCAGTCATATTTAAAAATAAAATATTTTAAAAAATTACATAAAACTGGTTTTTCTTGATGTAATAGTAATTAATAATAAAACAAAAAGTACATAAATATAAAATAATAATGAGAGTATGATTTAATAAGATCGACTTATTATAACAGTATTTTATTTATAAACAATATGATATTTTGTTACTACAACTTAATATTATAATCAATCGAATCAAGTGCATGTGCCAATTGTGTGATAGTACTTTGGTACTTGTAACATTAATGTATGAACTGGTAGATAAATATATATTTACAATAAAATTGTTTACATCATTTAAATTTTACAATAAACTATTTATTTATTTATTTATTTATTTTTGCTCATTGCACTTCTGTATTTATATATTCCATAAACGTGTATGTGCTGTATTATTAAAAATAAATTTATAAAACAATTCTTAATTTCTTAAATAAACAAAACATTGAAGAATTGTATTCATAATATTATTTACAATATATTTTTTTTTATTTGTTTACAATATTATACAATTTAGAACAAAAAGCGTCTGTTTATGATCTGTAACTTAAATTTAAATTTTTATTTATTTTTCAACACATATGACTGAGCGTGTGGAAATTGTTTAAGAAAAGTATGTAAATTTTTAATAGTCTTTTTTATTATTTATTATTTTTTTTCTCCAAATAACTTGTGAACGTTTGAAGTTTTTGCGAACTTAACAGTAATTTTTTTATTTAGAATTTGTTTAATGAAAATAAAATAAATCATAATTGTTTATTCATTAAAATTGTATAAAAGAAAAGACTAAAGAAAAAAAAACAAATAAAGTAAATGATAATTCATTGAAATCAGATAGAATGTTTTAATACACTCAGAGAAAATAAAAGTTTAAGTAACAGGAATGGTTTGTAAATAGTTTATGAGTTAAAATTTAAAAGAAATGATATTTCATTTAAATCCAGGTCTACTTACATTTCAGTTAAATAAAATGATTTTTGTTATTTAGTTTTATATGTCATTTAAACAACTGACACATCAGTAAAAATCAAGCAATTAATCAGTTAAAAATAAAAGTTAAAATTTTACCTACCAATTCCGTAAAAAATAACTAATTATTTATTTATTTGAAATTGTTTCCATTTTTTGTTTTTTAGTTTGTTTATTTCTATTTAAAATGTATACTCACACAGTCTATAGACACATTAGGTGTGAATGGCCATATGTGTGTATGTGTTTATGAAGTTCTTATAATTTAAATTGAAGTAAAGTTGTTTTTAAACAAATTGTAACTTTTTAAATATTTTTTTTTAAACTGACAGCAAACGAAATTTAAATTTGTAATAACTGTAACGGAAACAAATTAACCACAAATTTTCTTCCGTTTTGTGGTTAAATTTATATTAAATTTCGAAGAAATGAAAAAAATAAATGAAAATTAATAAATCGGTAAATGACAGTAAATTGTTTTGAACAAATGTATAAAAAAGTTCAAATAAATATTTCTTTGAAAAATAAATGTGTGTTCCTTAAGTATTAACTGAACTGAAAACTTTTTTTTTAACTGCAAAAAGCAAACTATATAATATTCTGAGTGAATGAATTAAAGTGAACTCACAACAGTTACTATATGACAGTTGTTTGTGTAATAATAAGTTGTTGCTTTTAGAGTTAGTTTTCTATGGAATAAATCAAAGTTGTTTAAACAAACAATGAAAAGTATTGCATCTTGTAACATTTGTTTCAATCAGATATCTTTTTCATACACCCACGAAGCAGTTTCATACAATACGTTTTCTTTCTACCCAGATCTTCGAAGAATTCAATGCCGAATTCCTTTTTTTTAACCGAATAAATATTTTGGGAATAAATTCCCTAACCAAACCTAAGTAATTGACTGAATTCCTCTTTTTCATTTGATTTATCTTAAAGGAAATCATTTATTACTTTTAATTCTTTTATAAAATTGAAGTATAAATTCGCCAAGGAATTCATTCAAATCTAGTTAATTCATCTTTAAGTCAAGGAATTTTTTCCTAAGAAATTTATCCCTTTTGAATTTATTAAATTTACGCTTAATTCCTTCATGAATTAACTATTTTATTTAATTCTCTAAGGAATTAACTTTGTCGCTTAATTCCCTATAAGAAATTTTTTCGCTTAATTTATTGATGAATTAACGTTTTCGTTCAATTCCTTCAGGAATTATTTTTTTCGGTTTATTTTTTCAGTTAATTCGCTGGATCAACTTTTTCACTAAATTCTCGTTTTGTTTTCGCTTATTCCCTAAGGAATTAACTTTATCTCTTAATTCCCCTCAGGGAATTGATTCCTTGAAAAACAAACAAAAAATTAAGGTGTCTAATAATAAATTTCCTAAAAAATGTATCCAGTAATGTAATGTGTAACCAATTATTGTAGCTGTTATAGGTAACACATTATTCTTTTTCTAAGTTAATGTACACAATAATGAAAATTCATTACAAATACTATTACCTTAAGCGTAGGAGTTAATTTTTTTTAGAGAATAAGGCGAAAAAGTTTATTCAGTCCTTAGGGAATTCATTCCTTAGGGAATTTATTCTCTGGCCAAAAGTTAAATTTACTAGATATGAATAAACTCCTTAGTGTATGAATTCTTTAAATTGAATGAAATCCTTATTCCTTTAGATTTGAATGAATTCCATAGTGAATAAATTTTAATTTTTTATGTTTTATTCAAAGAATTTATTCATTAATTTTAATTCTTTAAATTCATTGATAGGAATTAATTGCTAATTTTTTTCCTATTAATAAATGCATTCCTTGAAAATAAAAAATTTAGTTAAATATAAGTGAATTCATTCAAAAAAGCATTTCGAAACATTGGTTCTAGCATGATTTTGAAATAGATAACTTCCCGTTTGATTTCTTGAACTTTGCGCTCAAAAGTCCACAGTTTTTGTAGAACGAAACAATTACGTTATGCAAGAGAACTACGCTTTTAAGTAGTTTTTAAAACCAAAATTTTCATCTAGGTATTTAGCCTTAAATTTTTCGTGATCAAATGTGAATAAACTCTGACAAACATGAAAATTTCTCAACTATTTTAAGCTACAAAAATAAACAAAACAGTTGTTTTCAGTTGAACTTTAGAAGATCATCACGGCACGAATATTTTTCACACCTTCCTAAAATTTCAAGATCTTTTATTTTTTGATTTTTTGCTTTCAATGTGTACATCAAGACAACAAAAAAAAATTGAACATTTTAGTAGGTTCATGAACAAATTTAAAATGTGTGTTTTTTACACATACTTTGCTTTGTTCTTGTTGTTGTTGTTGTTATTAAACAGCAAATCTTTATTAATTTACACAATTTACTCAACACAAACAGAAGGCAAAAAGAAAAGATTGAGATTTATTTTTGATAAATCAACTACAAGAAAAAAAATCAGAGCACTAAAATAACAAAACACCTGTTGTTTAAATAACAGCTAAGAATTATTTTGGCTTATTTTTTTAAGTTTGTTTTAATACGGAACAGCAGCTAAGCCTCCAAACGTGTCTTGCTTAATAATTAAAATTTAACGAAGCAGATGTTTTAAAAATTCAAAATTACAAAAAAAAAAGGTTTTATGTTTTCGTTTTGGCAAATTATTTCTTTTTTTTGTGTTTACAAATTTTTAATTGTTAACGCACATTTAAAATAAACAATTAAAAAGACATTTAACATTATATACGTGATTAAAATATTTCAATATTTGTTTAAAGTTTTCGTCTTTTTTTTTTTTGCTTGTCTATTAAAGAATATTTAATTACTATATTGAAAAACAAATTTGTATATTCTTTTGTGTTAAGTGTATTTATTTTCTTTAACATTTTATTTTTGATTAGTAAAAAATTCTATAATTGTTTAACTTTTTCCACTAAATAATATTTTGTTAACTTGTTTGACTTTTGCTAAGAATTTCGTTAATGTTATGTCATAATTATTTACAGTATTATTTAAAAACTTTTAGTCTTAGTAAAAATTTTTAAGCTTATTTGCCAAAAAGAATAAATTATTAATAAAGAAAAAATTATTAACTACTAAAAGGAAAATAAAGTCTAAAATATGCCTGTAATAAAGTTTGGAAAAAAACATCCACCCACGAATATGTAGAATTAAACTTTTTGTATCAAACAAATTTTGTATCAAAAAACAAAACAAGAAGAACATTTTGTACCCAACAATTTTTGTACCAAAAATAAGATCCTCGATTAAACCCTTTTTTTTAAATTTCTGAAATTACCGGAAAAATTAAATAAAATAAGATTAGAAAAGGCGGTCGCTATATGGCGGATGCGTTCCTGTATTTATATTAAAATCATACAGTAATAGAAAAAAATGTATAAAAATTGTTTGCTAAAGTTGCTAAAAATTTGTTCAAAAGGGCTCTACGGAAACAACTGCTGAAATCAGGAGAATCTGTTTGGTGAACATTAGCAAGATAAAATCTACTAAATTTACAAAATTTTAGCTACATTTTAATTAATTTGAAATGACAATTTACACCGCTGAAAACTAGACTAAAATATTACAGAAAAATTAAAAATTACAATGTATAATTATTTTTCAAACTCTTACTAAAACGATAAGTTGATAAGGCATACTAATTATAGTATTAATTGCAACTGCGCATATAACATTTACCAAAAAAAAAAAAATGCTGTGCAGTCGCTACTATGAAATTGTACCCAGCAAAACCACATATTACCAAATAATGGGTAAAGTAATGTATAGCCATAGGGGCCGATGGATTACTTTACACCTTTCTTCATTGATGAATTTTATAGGCGATGAGCCTCAAAGTAATGTATATACCCATTACTTTAGAGGTGATAATGTAAGGGGTTACTTATATGGTTACGAGAATGGAAAAAGTAATGTGTCTAAAAATACATTTTTTTAAAAGAGGAATTTTTATTAAAAAAAATTATTACAAATATTTTATTTGAAATATTTGTAATTAAAAATAATGTGGTCAAGATGGGAATCGAACCAGGGAAATCTGGTTGCCAGCCAAGAACTCTACCCGCTCTCGACGCATACATATAGTATTTAATTGCTTTAAACTTAAATAAATTGTTGCGCTTCGTTATTTCGCTAGTGTTGTCAAAACAAACATACATTACCCTTTTGCTTACAAAAAACACAAAGTAATGTATCTAAAAATATTTCAATTATTACTTTACATTTATAAATCATATATTACGTAATCAGTAATCAGTAACTTATTACTTTATGCTTGCAAATAATGAAAAAGGTAACGAGCTATCATTACAAGGTAACGCATGAGAATATCGCACCCATTACCAAAGTTTTGCTGGGTACTAAAATACACCATCTTATATGGAAAATTTGAAGGTACCTTCACATATTCACTCATAACTTTTTAGCCGCTGGACCTATCATTTTCAATACCAAACTCCTCGAAAGAATGTAGAGTAATCTTTAAAAAAAATAAGCACTCCTTGCTTGCATCTTCGCAGCATTTCAACAGATAGACAGATGGACAGACATACGGACGGACAAACAGAAAGACAGTCTGGTATGGGAAGGTTCTGGGAATCCAATCAGTAGACAGATTCGTAATTAAGATTTCAAAATCGTTAAAAATGTTATATTATAAATGGAATTCAAATCCATAAAAATATAATACGAGGGCGGATCAATAAGTCCGTGACTTTTCGAACTTCCTTCATAGTTATATGAAATTTAACACTGCTCCCATCAAGTACCACCTGTTAATAGAAGCTGTTCAAAACATACAATATTGTGGATTTTTTTAAAATGGGAAAAAAGTGAATTTCGAGTGCTCATTAAACATTATTTTTTGCAAAAAAAAAACCGTCAATCAAACCAAGCAAAAGCTTGATAAATACTATGGGGACTCTGCACCATCGATTTCAATGGTAAAAAGCACGGAAGATGCTGAACGTTCTGAACGCCAAGTTGAGGTCTCTTCATCCAAAACAATTGATAAAATTCACGATATGGTGTTGGCTGATTGGAGATGGATTGTGGAAGAAATAGGCATCTAACATGGCTCAGTGGTTTAAATTTTGAACGATCACTTGAGTATGAGAAAGTTATCCGCAAGATGGCTGCTGAGAAAAACTTGGTCATTTTTCAAGCGAAATTCTGTTGCTAAGACTAATATCAATTGATACAATTGAAAATTGGTTTCCACCACAAAATTCGATTAACAAAACTGAATTTTGATTGGGACACCCAAAATATATAGAAAACGGGATCAGTTATGGCCACCGAATTTTTTGGCATCGAATTCTGGCGGTTATGATAACTGTTGTCATTATAAACTATATTTTTATTTGAGAAATCCAATGTTCAGTTGTCGTATTTAATATTTACATTCCACACAAATATTATTACAGTCCAGAAAATGTTATTTTAACAAAAATTTTATTTTTGGATATTTTCGGTATCAACCTGGGCATTCGGATTTATATTTCACACTCTTGTTTACTGCACCACAACTTGTTTTAATTTTATTTCATATATTTGTTATTTTAACACTTGAATATTTTATTTGAATTAAAAAAAATATTTTCTTTTAAATGGTTGTCTTTTCCGGGATTTGAACTGGGAAATTCGAATCCATGTTGTATTTTGCCTTGCGTAAAAAATAGGCAGGACCACAACTCAGAAAGAAAATTGAATAAAAAACATTTTTCACTTTAAGTTCGGGTTTAGGAAACCAAAATATTAAAAAAAAAGTTTTAGTAAAAGGCTGTGCAGAAAAAGCGTTCTTTGATGAACAGTGAAAAGTACCGAGTATTGAAAAGTAACCGAATTTTCCAGCTCACTATGAAGCACTTAATAAAATGAAACAATTTACATTAAACCTACACTTTTATTAGACAAATTATACTTAACACCCAAAATAATTAAATATTTATATACAGTGACGGACAATATAATAGAAGCATTAATTAATGTGGTCTTTATTTTTAAGATTAAAAAGAGTCCATATAAAGGTTTTTCCTATTTTTCTTTGCATAATGTTATAATTAAGCAATTAAAATCAAGATTCTATTTTATCAGAATTATTCGTTGTAGTATCTATACACAGAAAGAAGTATCATAAAATATTAACAAATTCAATATTTTTGTTGAAATTCAAAATCGATTTTTTATAAAAAAAAATTCTTTGAAAATAAAAAGGTAAGTTACAAAAAAATAACAAGAACTTTTTTGTATTTACAAACTAAATTGTTGGTGCCTTTAAAAAAAATTGTATTTACTACTCAATATAATTTTATAATACAATTCGAATTTTGTAATTTTTTTTCGTGTAGATAAAATCTTGAAAATTATAAATTTATATTCTAAGTATTAAATGTAAATAAAGATAAATTTATAAATGAAAAAATTAAAGCTAAAAAAGTTTTTAGCTGGCTCCAAAAACTGGGAAAATTGTACAGATTTAATATGTAATTTTTATTTTTTAATTCGCTACACATTTAAGCTAGACCTCGATTTTGGAATAAAAATTCTACAGAGTACCCATAGTATTTATCAAGCTTTTCCTTATTTTGATTGCACAAAAAAAAAAATAATTAGCACTCGAAATTTACTTTTTTCCATTTTTAAAAATATGCACGAGGTTGTGTGTTTTGAACAGTTGTTAAACGCAAAGTAAATGACGGAACTTGCTAAAAATTTGACAGTAGTCTATAAGCAGGTGGTAGTTGATGAAAGCAGTATTGTATTTCATATAACTACGAGTCACGAAAAGTGACTTATTGATCCGCCCTCGTATTTGTTTAAATTCAACTTCGGTTTCTAACAATCACCCTTATTCTAGTTGTCGTCATCGACACAAGACAATGTTGTCTTGGGATTTTTTTTTGAAATTGGTATTCCCGTTGTCGTTATCGAAAATAATTGATAACTGTCGACAAGTATTTGGTATTCTGTAAGAAAATGTGACGACGATATTGTCTTGAAACGACTCTGATTTTGTCGACACAATTTTTAGTAACGACTTGAGGAAAAGTAATGACTTAATGCACTTGGCCCACCGCGAATAATGTGAGATGGATGGCAGAAGGTAAAGAAAGCATGATCATATAAAGTGCATTATAAAAATAAAACAAAATTTATTTATAGGTTTGGCGAGACTTAAAATTTAAAGTTAAAAAGAAAATGGTAGCCAACAAAGCCGAGTGTAATGCTACAGGTGGCGGAAGATTCAAGCAATTTATATTGAGCCCACTGGAGGAAGCTGTGGCAAATCTTCTACAGTTTCAGAAACAGCTGAACCCTAAGTTAAAGTCGTTTCCAACACTGAGCTGGTAAGACCCCTGGGCTAAAAATCTTAATGTAGCTGCCAACTTTATTGTTTTGGAAATAAATGTGGACTTGATTCCGGTTTTCAAATTTGGTGCTATTGTTTCCAGCACATCTTTGAAGGCTGTTTTATTCAGGCGAAAGTAACTTTCAAACCTTTTAAAAAATTAGAAGATTAACATTCTTTAAAGTAACAGACTTTGATTTTGCTACTCACTTGTTATCCGGCAGATTAAAGATATTGGATTTCTGTATGAGAAGTCTTCTTTCCAATACTAGATTTTCTTTATTTTCTTCATCACTGGTATCAGAATTTAAATTACACATAAAAAACATTTTTTCGCAAAAATAATAAACAATTCAACTCAATTTTTAGATATGTGTTTTTGTTTAAATCGATAAACTGTCGACGTCACTGTTTTAGAATACCAATTTGGTGTCGAAGTGATGTCGACGTCGAAGCAAAGTGATGTTGACTCAAAAACGACGACGACATTGATAACGACAACTAGAATAAGGGTGAATATTTTGTTTGAAATCTTTGTAAATTGTTAGTTTTCATATAAAAATTCTTTGAAAATAAAAATTTAAGTTACAAAAAAATAACCAAAAGTTTTTATTTTTTTTTATAAAAATATTCTATGAAAGATGACATACAAACAAAATTTTGTAATTTTTTTTCGTGTATTAAAAATAAAATATTTTTTTAGACACTGTCATGGAAAATCTGGCAACTCAGTGAGAATACAATTTACAATTTTAACGATATTATTATTATTTAAAGTTTTTAAACATTTATATAATGTTTGGGGATCAGATTAAAACTTAATTCCGTCCTTTAAAAATAAGGATAATAAATACAAAAGAACAAAAAACCTCAATTGATTCTATTGTATTGCGCGTCACTGTAAAAGTAAAATTTTAAATTAACATACACAAATTCTAACATTGAAAATTAGCAAATTTATGTTAAACAAAAATATTAAATATTTAATTAGAAGATCATGAATATTTTAAGCTTTAAAAATTGTGTTAAATAAAACAAACAAGTTCTAAATTGTGCAAATAAACTGGTCAATGTAGGTAAAGTTATAACAATGATAAAAATTTTAATTTATGACATTTTATAATTTATTCAAAATTTAATTAAAACTCTACTATCATTTTCAATAATGCCTACAATCGAAATAGCAAGCTAGTATTTTAGAATCAATCTTAAAAGCTACTTTAACAATATAATCACAATAAAATGCTTAAATAAAAGTTTTGTAAAAACTATGCAACATTAACATTTTTCAAAAGTTTGTAATAAAAATTTTGAAAAATTGACTGCTGACATAAGTAACTTATTCAAAAAAAAAACTGTTTTCCAGAGTTTTTTTACTGACCTATTATTTTAAGTTTACTAAAAGCCTCCCATAAAACAACAGCTGATTGCATTTAATTTTGCAAAATACATACAGTTTTGTAGTCCGTATACGATGATAACAATGTGGTTTTGTTTTATTTTTTGTCGATGCTTGAATGGTTATTGTTCATTTTTTTCGGTATGATTTGGTTGATCTCCCATCTCAAACTACAAATACTAATAAATGACGTAATTTCATATCACATACTTAGTATTTCAAGTGGCTCTATTATTAAATCATTTTATTTGTTTACTTAGCCACTCAATGTTTTATTCGGTTTGTTATTTATTGTTTTCATAAAATGTTCTAATAGTAATTGATATGCTTTAAAAAAATCTCAAATGTTTTTTATACACTCAATGGAAAATGTTAAACATAAAAACAAATTTGAAAATAATATATCATATGAAAGTCAATTTTTCCTTTGAATCTATCACTACGCCTGAATGATACCCTACACCAAGAATCATGACCCGGGAAGCCGGGAAGGGTTCTTGGTCAGTGCACAAAATGTGGAGAAAAATCTAAATGAAATGACCTAAATAGCACAATTAAGCAATTAACGAGAAGGTGGATTATAAGGGCATTTGGTCAAAATATGGTATGATTATCTTTGAAACTAGAGGCAAACAATAACTTTGTCCTAAATATCAAAGTTTTGTGCCTAAGAACTATTTTAGTCTAATGCAGATAGAACCTTCCTATGGGAGGTAGATCTAAATATATGTACACCGATTCTAACCAATTTCAACAGGGTGGTCATTAAATTCCATTCATTAGTCAATTGGTATTCGTTTAAATTTATTATATTTTTTTAATTATATTTTGAATGTTGTAAAAACATAATATAACACTTAAGCCTTATACAGGGTGGGCCAAATATATGTATCTTATTGTATGTTATTTTACACTAAGAGATTTTTTCTTTTCGAAATGTTGATTATTATTCAGTATCATCCATCTTGGACCAAAATAAGTTGCTTAACGCTTAGCAAGGTTGCGAAGTATCGCAAACTTATTCTAAAAGTGAGTTCAGTGTTGGCCAAACTGTGCGTTTAGCATGTTTGTGCAAAAAAAACCCTGAGGCAACGTATACTGCGCTACAATTAGAATGTGGCTACTGTTGCCGAAAGTATGCAACTTAATCCAAGATTATCGACTCGCCATCGATCTTAACAACTCGGCATTTAACGCGCCAACATGATGAGAATTGCTTACAATATCCAATTGGATCAGTAATTGAAGGCAAGCGACCATTCACTTCGTTACGGCTTCTCAGTTCGTACACTCACAATATATTTTTCGTTACCGACTATAGTTTATTTAAAAAGTAATACGTAAAGTTTGTTTTTAAATGAAGAATCAATTGAAATTCATAGAAATATATTTTTTAGCTATTTGAATCAGTCATTCAAAAAACAAACTATACAAATTTACAGACATTCAGTAGGAGTTGATATTTTCTGTTAAATGTAAAATTTTATGTTTTCTGTTTCTAAAAATTGAAATTCATATAATTCTTTTTTGTTTTTTTACCAAAATAGTTTGTATATATACAAAATTATTTCAATAAAAATTACAAGAAATTTTTCAAGAATACATACACATAAAGCTAAAAAAAAATATATACATCTGTGTGTTTTGTGTTGTGTTTTTTGTACAAATAAAAAAACTTTCAATTTGAAAAACAAACCATAAAGTAGTTTTTTCTAACTTTTTGTCAGTAAAAAAATTGTGGTTATTTTAAATGACTTACTATTCTTTTTACTACTTTTGTTGGTTATTAAACAATGATTGAAAATAAACAACAAAATGATTTAAATTAATGACTGTATTTTCGATTAATTTAATATGTATTTTAAGTTGTTTTTAACGAAATAATATTGTGAGTGTACCTTACAGAAACTCTCATCCGAACACCGATGTCAGCAAACGAAATTGCGGCATCCGGGGATCGGAAACCCCGCACGTCATTGTCGAAAAGCCAATGAGTCCACAGAGAGTGACAGTTTGGGATGGAATAATGCTTCAAACGCAATTTCAGTCAACGGCTGAATTTAATTTGGAACATCCTTTATATGCCTAAGAATCACATTACTTTTTCTTAAAGAAAAACACAAAGATGCAGGGAACATTTTAATATAGAAAAAACACATATTCGGAACACATTTTCTTATAGCAAATATGCGAAAAAAATTTAATTCTCAGAATTTTTCTTATAGAAAAACTTCAGATTTCGTAGAGTTTTTGCTCTAGCGTTTTTTTTTTTCTAGATTTTTAGGGCTTTTTACTAGACTTTGAGGACTTAAAAAAATCTGAGTTAAGAAAAAGATCTCAAATTTTGAGGACTTTTTAATAGAAGTAAAAAATGTGTTCCTGAAAATGTTTTCCTAAACAAAAAGTTTCAAATTCTGAGAACTATGTTCTGTAGAAGGTATCTGATTTGGAAGACTTTAGGTTCCGAGGACTTTCTCCCATAGAAAAAAAAAATCTCAGATTCCGATAACTATTTTCTATAGAAAATGATTTAGATGCTGAAAACTGTTTTGAGATTTCTTAGAGAAAAAGATATCAGATTATATATGCAACTATGTAAAATTTTTTTTAAAACGTAGAATATAAAAAATTTCACAAAATTGGAAGTTTTTTATTTAGAAAAATGTCCTCAGAATCTTAGAATTTTTGTAAAAAAAATCAATATTTGTTTAAGTTTGAAAAGCCTCAGAATGAGCAAAAAAATTCCTGTTTTCAAATTGATGTTCGTTGTTTTGACTTGTTAAAAAGTAGCTGTTACAGCACCGCCATCAGCTTTTCCTCAAAATATTTGCATAATCTCATTCATAACGATATTAAATTCTTTTGGCACAATTTGCAATAAACTAACTGTTGCATCTATGTAGAAAAGTTGGTCACTGGATATTATCCATTGGAAACATAAGTCGACTTTAAATAATAAAAATTTTGTATATTTTTTTTTTTATTTTATTATTGTTTTTTAAGGCACTTTTCAAGAAAGCAATCTTGTTGTAGTTTTATTATTATTATCATTTAACACAGTATAAATTTACTGATTAAAAAGAATGATTTATTTATTTCAACCAAAATTTCCATCTTGTGGGTGGAAGTTTCACCATTGCGGGTTGCTTGTAAAATCTTAAAAAAAGTGATAGAAAACACTCAAGTAAATAAAAAAAAAAATTACAAAATTTAAACTAAGATATTTAGATATTACATTAAAAGATAAAATAAATGGGGAAAAATTTTAAAAAATAATTTAATTGTTAGTTAATTAAATATTCTCCTAATAATGAACAGCGAAGCTTGTTCATTTCGAGATAAAATAAATACATATTTAAAATAATATAAAAAAATTTAATTTTTATTTTCATACAGCAATCTAACAGGTCAACTATAAAAATCCTTAACATTAAAAAATTATTTTTTCAAAAACAATGACCAATCATTCCCCCTCTACCCTATATACAAGGTGGCGCAAAAGTAATCCTTCTATCAGAAAATGCTATAAATGTCAGTTCTGTTTTGACATTTGTGTAGTAAACACATTTGCGAAATACACGTTAATAAACAATGTTACGCTACACTGCTCCAGGACGCGGAATATTGGTGACTATTTATTTGAGCAATAATGAAGATGATTTTTCATCAAAAATAATCATGAGTGATGAGGCCCATTTCCATCTTATCGGGTACGTAAATAAGCAAAATTTACGCTTCTGGGGCACTGAAAATCCGCGTGTAACCCACGAAGAGCCATTACACCCGCTCAAAGTCACTGTATGGTGTGCTGTTTTGCTGGAGGAGTCATCGGGCGCCTGATCTCCCGTTTTGGCGATTTGTACTGGCCAGCAGGATCGCCTGATTTGACCGCTCCAGACTTATTTTTGTGGGGCTTTTTGAAGTCGCGGGTTTATGTCAACAAGCCTCAGACTCTTGCAGCTCTTAAAGACAATATCCGTCAAGAATGTGAGGACCTATCGCCGGAAGTTTTGGCGAAAGTGATGGAAAATGCCATAAAAAGGGCTCAAATGACAATCAACTATGGCGGCGGCCATTTACATGACATCATATTCTCGACTTAATTTAAAAAAAATTAAAAGACCAAATAAAAATAATCCACAAGAAGAATCAAAGTTTTTAATTTTTTTTTTAAATTACAGCCAAAAAACATCGGAAGGTTATTTTTGCGCCACCCTGTATACACAAAACCATATATACTGGTGATTATTTGGGCTGTAAATGCTGTATTAAACCATAATTCATACCTCCACATTTACTTGATGTCCGACCACATTTGGACTTAGTCTCCATATACGATGAGCCCGGTATTTGCTTAAATGAACTTTTTTACTATATTTAAATAAGGGTTTTTTTTCGCTCACATAATAAGGACCTGCTCCTTCCCGGAATTCGGTCCGCTTCCCGGAATATTATCCAAATTTTACTGTTTTGTAGGGTATTTAATGGTTGGGCTTGACCGATTATAATTTAAAATAGATTTACTTGAAAGTATAATTATGATGGTTTAAAAGAACTAAGCTTTTATAGTTATGTTTCTTGCAATTCATTATTTCAAACCACATGTGAAAGGCGTTGATTATAAGAACAAGGTATCTTTTGAAATAAGTACTTACTTCAATTCTAGAACTAACAGTATCCTATTAGAATACCTTATAAAGAATTCATCTTAATGTGAAAACCAATGAACAGATTTTTATGATGATTGCTCAGACATTTTTTCTGAGCGTACAATAATGGTGTTGATGCTGATTTCATTTTTTGTTTATTTTAGCATAATTTTTTCAGTTTTTATTTCATAAAGAACTTCCTCAAGCATCATTTTGCGCTTGAGTGATTTTTTTTATTCAAAGTCGTAACAAAAATGGAAACACATCCACTCAAATACCATTCTGAAGTATTATTTTGTAAAGTAGTTTTTTTTTTTTAATTTACTTTAACAAATTTAAAACAAATAAAGTTTAGCTATTTATTAAGTATCACCAAAAACACAGCAAAGAAGAGGATGAAATGAAAACCTTGGATCCCGCTATCAAGCTTATGAGCCACGAGTTTAAACATAAATTTTTATATTCCAATTTTTTTTTTATACAAAATTTAGTAATCATATTTTAGGTGATTTCTAATATGTTTAAAACCAAATTTAATTTAGTTATTTTAATTTTTGTTATCTAATACTACCTTAATACTGAACTGCTTAATTCATATATTAGTTTTGTTTTTAAGTTTTCGATTTAAAATTTAAAAATTAAAAAAAAATTAAAAAACTTATATTGCAGTTAAGTATGAAGGTATTACAAACTTAAATAAATAAACAGATAATACTTTAATTTACTTATACTTATATTTTTTTCTGATGAAAAAATAAAAAAAATTAAGCATGCTGTTGAATAAAATCACACTTTTAGGCTTGTAGAGACCTTGTTGTTATTTTGGCTCGATGGTTTTCATTCTGCACATCTTCTAATTTGTAGTATCCTTAGTTTCAAGAATATAGGGTGGGCCATTAAAAATTTGAATCGGCTATAAAAAAAAGTACTGATTATTATTTCAAATTTCTTGTTTTATTGGAAAGGTTAAATCTTGTCATTTAAGAATGGAACACAATATTATTCATATCACTACCACGACTGCGGCATTTTTCTTTGAAAATGAGCAAGGAGCCGCCGTTATCGTCAACCGTGAGCGTTATCGTGCTATGCTCAACGAATTTTTGTTTCCAAAAAATTTAAGAGAATGACATGGACGACTTTTGGTTTTAACAAGACGGGGCGACATGTCACTCAGCCAACGCAACCATCGATATTTTACGCACTGTTTTTGAAAATCGAATAATCAGCCGAAATTGTGATGTCAATTGGACGCCTCAGAGCTGTGATTTGAGCCCTTTGGATTGTTTTCTGTGGGTAGCCATTAAGGATAAATGTTACGCAAACCCTCCCAAAACAATTAAAGCATTGAAACATGAAATCGAAGTTGCCATTGAAGAGATTCGAGCCGAAACAATCGAAAATGTACCGAAATATTGTTCGAATGATTTACTGCCGAGCCAGTCGTCGTAGTCAGATGAATGATGACAAAGTTCAACCTTTCCAATAAAACCAGAAATTTGAAAAAAATATTCAGTAGTTTTTTTTTACAACAGATTCAATTTTAAAACATTAAATGACCCACCCTGTACATTAAAAAATCGTAATTTTATAATTATTATTTTTTATTTAACCGAAAAAAATATTTCTTTTGTTAGTTCTGTTATTGATAGAGAATCGTCATCACCATCATGATGGTAATTTTAAAACTACTTGTTGTGCATTAATTATAACACCCTAACAACATTGTGTTCTAATACCAATTTGTCTGGCAATATGAACGATTATATGTGTAGTACTTTAAGTTGTGTGTTGTTGATAAGATCATAATTCATCATTCCCATCATCGTCATCTACAACAATTTACTTGCATTTAGATTTACATTTCACGAGTTGCATTTGAATGTATTTAAGAGCTGCAAAAGATATTCACATGTGTGAAGTAAATATATATGAATGAGTATAACATGCGTATGTCTGACATCAATGCTGGTATCATAATTTTATTAAAGTTAAAGATAATATTCATCTAATTGAGTTTAATTGCATTTAATAGAAAACACATTTGAAATTAAAACAAAAATTAAAGTAGATTTTTACACATAGACATTACATGCAGACAAGTTATGATTGAAATTCATAAAGATCATAGTATGATCCTAATAATCATAATATTATAATAGATGATGATGATAATAAATCTTCTTCAATGATCATAATATGATTAATAAGAATTATGTGCGAAGTTGTTCTTTAAACACCCTAAAATTTTTCATATTCTTGTAAATTTACCATTTTAATAAATTTGTCCAATTCCTGTAACTTTTTGCGAGAAGTTTAAAAGTATAAAACTAATAATTTCACTGCTTCAATACGAAGAGGAGCAACACTGCTTACATTTCTATTACGTTTTTATTTTAATATTTCACGGCATCAGTCAAATATTAAAAATATGATTTACAAACTAGTTCATTTGAACAGTTCACACAATTGAATTATGTAGACTAGTATTTCACGTATATTTGCACGATTGAATGTGCATTTCGATTCTCACAAGCAAGTATATTTCAGTGGCCCTTAATCCTAGCGGAAAGTCCCATGCCGGGATTTACTTTAAAGCAAATATCGAAATTGGCGGTATCTTCGTCAGTTTTGGTCGGATTTGAACAATATGTATACATTTTAAAATTTAATAAAAATATCTTTAGACTTTCTTTAAACCTATTACAGCCCGGCCGTTGAATTATAATCCTTTGTTTAATTTTTTTTATGAATTCTAAAGAATTTTGTAGGTAAGTTGAAGTTTACATTTTTAGCTCTGTAAACAGAAAAGTTATTAACAGATAATTATAGTATATTTTATATTGGGTATAGAAGTTAATAAAGTCGATTTGGACAACAGATGGCATTACTATCACATATCGTTTGTCTAAATAATAACAAATATTCAGTATTCGATAGACGCCAAAGTGTAAACACAGATTTTTTCAATCGCTATAATAATGTCGCAGTTTTTGCCTAAAAAAGATGTTTTGAGGGGAAGTCTGATAACTTTCTTTCATTTGAAGAAAACAGCTGCTGAAAGTTATCGATTGTTGGTTACGCTCAACATGCACCAACTCAAAAAACTTGTGAACAACGGTTTGCGCGATTCAAAAGTGGTGATTTCGACACAGAAGACAAGGAGAGGCCTGCTCGGCCGAAAAAGTTTAAAGATGAGGAATTGGAAGCATTACTCGACGAAGATTGTTGTCAAATGCAAGAAAAACTTGCATTATCATTGGGAGTCACACTACAAGCCATTTCCCTACGTTTAAAAGCATTGGTAAATTGGGTCCCATATGAGTTGAAGCCGAGAGACGTTAAAAGGCGATTTTGCATGTCGCAAATGCTGCTTGAACGCTACCGAAAGAAATCAAGGTAATGCTCTGTATTTGGTGGAATCAGAAGGGTGTTTTGTATTATGAGCTGTTAAAATCGGGTCAGACACTTCACTGTAGAACAGCGTATCAGAAATTGGCTTGATTCATTCTTTACCTCAAAACCGGAGCAGTTCTTTTGGCGCGGAATCCATATGCTACCAGAAAGATGGGAAAAAGTAGTGGCTAACGATGGACAATACTTTGAATAATGTATCAATTCATTTTGTTACTATAATAAATGTATTTTCAAGCAAAAAAATCGACATTATTAACTAGTATACCTAATATTTGAGATCAAACTCAAAATATATATGGGCAACTTTTTGACTTTTGGTTTAGAAATTTTTTCCGCTAAAAAATATTTGAAGTTATTGTCAATTACGCTGTAAGTAAAATTTTAACTTTTAAAATGACACACGAAAACCCCAAGACATGTAAACTTAATGTTGGGCCCTGGAATCCAGTGATATACCACGTTTTGAAAAGTTAGGTCGCTTTAAAAAGATATTTAGATTTTAAGAGATTTTTTGATTATATTCGTAAACTCTTTTACAATTACTATTGTTTTTGTTTTTACTTATTTACTATTTTTTTAATATTATTTACAACTTGTTTTTAATACTTTTTTACTATTTATTAATATTTTACCCATCTTTCCAATTATATTAAGTATGTGAAACATTGCGTATACATAATATTTAATTAAAAATTACGTATACGCTGTGGTTTCTATATTATTTTTTTTGCTTTAGACTCAATAGTGACACAAACTGAAAATAATTGAATTGTATCCACGTGAAAATATACGGCTATCATTGTTAGAGTTAGGTATCGACAAATAAACAATGAATAATGGTATTCCAAAAAAGTTTTCAAACCCTTTTTCCATACATTGTATAAAAATAGCTTGCGAGACAATACAAACTAGAAAATGCAATATATATTGATTTTGACCTCATATTTTAAAACAGAGTATACGACTGTGTTCTACGGTTCAAAATTACGTGTTTTGGCGTTTTTCTGTGTCATTCTGACGTACTTACAATGTTATTACTACGAGTCAAAGGTATTTCTTATGTCCATCTAAAAAATTTAAGTTCGACATCAAATTTTTTCGGAGTTTTAAATGGTGAGCAAAAGTAGATGCGTAATAATAAAATCATTTTTAACTTTGTATATTCATTTTGTTTACTAGCTGACCCGGTATAGTTCGTATTACCCGAAATATATTTTTTGATTGAATTAATTTCGAGCATTCACGATTTAATCCGTAATTAGTATTTTTTGTCGAAAATTAGCGATCGTTTGCATATGACGCAATAATATAATTTCAATAGCGAATATTCAGTTTAAAAAAATTATAAATTATGTCCTAATACCCTTACCGAGCACTAGCAACAAAAGTCATCGGCTCGTTGTAGCGAAAACAGACCAGAGCCTCTGGTGGGAATCAAACCCGCGACCCCCGCACTAATAAGCTAGCACGCTACAAACTAGCCTACCGGGGCGCTCCAAAAAAAATATATATTTCTTTCTTTGTAACTAACCTTTTTATTCTATTCAAACCAACTTTATAGACTTTACCAACTAGTCTAACGGGGCGCTTCCACTTCTGGAGCAAACAACATATAATTGGCCGTCTGAAAAACGGGAATTTTCTAATTTTAAACCAGCAACACTTAGCGATTGGACTTGAGCCTTATGATGGTTATGGCGAAAGCCAGACGCACTGAAAACTTTTAGCGCTTAAAATCGAAGGCAAATCGATGGAAATCATAAGAATTCATGGTATCAGCATATCTTTGCCTTTACATTTTCCGCTGAAGACTGTGGATTCTATTAAATTCGATAAGTCTTGTTCCGTTACACAATTTTGATGGATCTAAGTTACGAATGAGCATTAACGGTGAACCAACTTTAAAGGTTAAAATGTGTCTTGACATTCTAGATGGTTCCTAAGAGTTAAGAAACTCTATTTGTACTCTCTTATTTTGTTGATATCATCATTCTTCGAAGCAGAAATTGCTAGTTCGCAAAGCCAATCGTGTTTCTTGAAATTGTTTCCAATATCGGCAAAAAATTTCTGCACAACATTTTGAATTCATGACTGCATTTGGCGAAAAAGATATTGTGTAATCGGATGAAACGGAAGCTGTTTGGCAAATATTTTTGCAGCAGCATCTAGAAATAAATGCACACGAATATTTGTCGACAAAGTAAGTTTCTCTACATGTATCTAAAGATATGACGCTTTGAGTTCATCGGCTGGTGTTGATCTTAGAATCACTGGCATTAGCAAGAAGCAATAGAGCTCCATCTATTGGGCGGTAATTTTCTCTGAAATCTTTAAGAGTACGGTCAAGAGATTTTGTGTGCGCAACTTTACACCAATGCGGTCAAAATACAAGAAATGTGATGTACAATTTGAACAAATTATATTTTTAATTTATTGGCGAGTAACGCCACCTTTTCATGAGGTTAAGATCAATTAACTATAGTAAAAGCCAATTTCAAAGGAATCGGTATTCGCTGAACAGCGAATACCAATTAAGCGAGTAAATAGCCTAGTAAGTAGTTGATACAATATTTTTGCTGGCTATGTTTGTAGTAGCCCATATTTAATTTGGTTACAATTGGTGTATATTCAGTCCAATAGAGAAATCTTTTCTGAATTTAGCTTAAATGGTATTTAGACACACAAAACCGTAGATAGCTGGTTCGAATTTTGGCTGTGCATTTCATATGGTTTCATAAGTCAAACGTAAATTTTGAAGACCCATATAAACCCTCTGCACTGTTCAGAAAAAGATTTCAGATGCATCCCGAAATTTGGAACAGTTACCTAAATTTTATTCAAATTATACTTGGTGTAGGTATCATAATAATATTTTTTTTTTCCTTCTGTATACGATATTATCTTCTGTATACGATATAAACTATATAAGCGGCATGATTATTGTACAAAAAGTAAAGTATATCTGCCGACAGATTTAAAAATTCAAAATATAAAAAAAAATCCGCTTAAAAAATTCAACTTTCTGATTAAGACCGAAACAACAAATGTCATTTGTCATGTTCTTTAAAGATAAGAACTATTTTTTATATTAATTTTACTTTATAAACATTAATTAATTTCCATAAATGTATTTTGCATGACAAACTAAATGCAATTTATGTAATTTTATTTTATAAATTCCTTCTTCGTATGTTATTTGCAAAAGATTAAAAATAAAAAAAAAAAATTTTCCACATTATTTTAAACCATCACCTCATAATTGCAAATCATAAATAAAAACAATAATAATAAAAAAATATTTAGTGTACAATAAAATTTTTTTTAAAAAACATAAAATATAACTTAAGCTACAAATAATTTGCAAATTCTATGAATTTATCGAAGACAAAACCTCCAAGCATTAAAAAATTATAATAATAATTATTCTAAGGAAAATTTTATTTTACAAGTGTCAACACATGTTGCCATATCAATAACATATATAAGTACATACATTAACAATCAACCAACCAACCAACCAACCAACCAACTACTTGGAATATTATTGATTGTAGTCATATGCTAACAGATATTTAAAGAATGATTTCTTCGTATATCAAAATATTTTATTTATGTAATATAATTATTAGATTCAATCTTGTTGTACTGAAAAACTAAATAAATAAATTAAATATCACTATTTTTTTTTAATTTCAACAAAAAGAAATTTTCTTTCAAATTTTATTTGATTTAAATTTTTAAATGGTAACGTAATTTAAAACGCTCCACCAATCGAAGTCATTTATAATATCAAAATTCTGGGGGCAGTAATAAACATTTTGAAGTATAAATTGACAACCCCACCTATGTAAGAGTAATACGAATAGTTATGGATAAGTGAATTTAAACTAAAAATTAAATATCAACTTAATGAAAGAATTCTTTTAAAATACTTTCTTGGCAAATTAAATGTATTAACTAATAATATAACATCATGATAATGTTTTTGTCGCTATATGCATTACAAACAAACACCAAAAAAAAAAAAAAACTGAAAAAATTAAGTTTGCAGTAAAGTGACGCAAACTTGTACGTAATATGATAACGTTTCATTTAATAAGTCAACAGCAGACCAATAGACATTAAGCAACAACAACTACAACAACTTTAAACAAAAAAGTACAAGTGACAAAAACAGCTAAACGAACTTCAAACAAACTACAATATCAGTATTGCCAGAACGGCGGTTTTTCTGCTATATCCAGCGATTTTTTAAAGTCAATTGCGGGAAGTTTTTTTTTTTTTTTGGTTCCTTCGTGAGCAATTTTTTCATTTAATGTTTTTTGGCTGCTTTTCTTTACCAAACATCTCCCTCCACCAAATATGATGGCAAAATCAGTTTGTCAATTCGTTTATAATATATCAAAATATTGGGCTAAGGCCCAATATTTCCCCAATATTAAGCGGAGTTTCTCATTTTTAAATTAGTTATTTTACATCTACCCGAGCAGATTGGTGTTGAAAATGGGCAAATTCGATTCAGCGGTTAAAAAAAAAACTAAGTTGCCTTTAAATTTTCCATACAAATTGATGTATTTTGGTACAATTTAAACTCAGTTTATCGCAGTTTGTAACTGGAATACTGCTTTGGTTAATTTTGTTTTATTTCAATAAAGTCCAAAATTCTATGCAAAGAAAATTTATGTTATTAAACTTGGACAAATTTATGTTATTAAACTTGGAAATGACAGACAAAATTTGTTGTCGGTTTAACTAAACCAAGTTTAACTCACATCCGAAAAACTCGGTCTTAGAGTATTATGTAGTTTACTATCTGTAAATACTTTTGTAAATAAATTTTTAGGTCAGTTAAAAATAAACGAACATACAACTATTTTATAAATTTTTTCAAAATGATTTATCAGTGCAGGGGTCGTGGGTTCGATTCCCACCAGAGGCTCTGGTATGTTTTCCCTACAACAAGCCGATTGCCTTTGTTGCTAGTTGTCGGTTAGGGTATTAGAATATATTTTATAATTATATGATTAATTAGAATATAATTTGTAGTTTTTAATTTAATTTCTATTACAGTTATTAAAAATTAAAATTTTGTTTGCTGTATGTTTCAAAAACAAATTGCAATTCTGTTTTTTATTTAAATTGTTTACAAAATTATTTAAATTCGAATTACAAGCATTTCATAAACACGCACACATAAGGCCATTCACATAACATGTGTTTTTAGAATGTGTGAGTCTACATTTTGAAGATTAAATAATTAAAACAAAATGTAAAAAACCACTACAATTTCAAATAAATTCATAAATATTTTCTTTTTTACTAAATCGGTAGGAAAAATGCAAGGATTTTTTTAAACTAAATAATAGTTTTTACAAATTTATCAGTTTTTTAAACAACATTTAAAAACAAATGATAAAACCCATTTGATTTAAATGATAAGAAGTAGACCGGTTTTTCAATGAAATTTCATAGCATTTAAATTACATTTTTTGTTGTTTTAACTTTCGAAATATTTTAAGTGTAGCAGACCATACACTATAGAGGATTATTTTATTTTGTGTTCACCTAATTTTTTTCCACAAAAAAATTTGTTTTTCGCTTTAAAACATCCCAGCAAAATAAGAGCTGAGAAAGAAGTAGTTAAAAACTACATCTACTGAACCCGAAGTTGTGAAAATTTCGGTGAATCATTAATGATTTTAACATTGGCGTGTCATTGGGAGGAAGTAGTTTGTTTCGGTGCTATTAAAAATCGATGAGCAGATGGACTTTTTCATTCGTTTACGGAAGTTGTTAAATATAGGGACTACAAAATAATATAGGGAGTGGCTTTTTTTTAAGTTAAATATGTGATTTTGAACACGCCAAGAATTATTATTCCGACCAGGACAAAGTGAATATCACTGGTAAGCAAAATATGTTTTCAATAAGGGATTTAATGACTGTAGGAATTAACCATTTATAGACCAACTTAATAATTGTTGTTTGTTACTAGTAGGGGTTAATATCAACATTTTGGAAGTTGTTTAAAATGACTTCTTACAAATCGAAAAATTTGCACTATTAACTTTTTTGGATGTTCTGAAAAAGAGATTCGTAAAGAATAACATCCATTTTATTTTGCTGGGATGTATTTCAACTTAAAATTGTTTGCACCACAAAAATTATTTTTTACCTCACTATTATTTGGTACTATGTACGACAAAGGTTCCCCTTTGTATTAAATTTACTTTATGACAAAATTTTTGTGACATAATTTTTTGTAAATGCATTTTTAAAAGAATGTAACTTTTTCTTGTATGATGAAGTTAGTGTTATTATAATACTTTTTGTGACACAAATATACTTTGGTGCCAAAACAAAATTAACAATAAAAAGGTATATCGTCTCTAATACCATATTAAATCATTTAATTTTTAATAATTTTTATAGCAGCTTTCACCCACTCCGAGGAAAGATTATCATTATCAGAAGTATCTATGTGTTTACCTCCTCAAATGCTTTTAATAATTTATTTAAGGATTTTGCGAATTTTAATAAATAAAAACAAATTCGAAAATATACAAAAAATGTTATATTTTTTAATGATGGTTGGAAGCCAATTTACATTTTGATTTATCATCCCTGGTGGAGGGTACAAAAAATCAATATAGCGGAACTTAGTGCATTAACTTAAATTTTTCCCCTTCAAAATTTCACGGTTTATTTAAGTTCTCTTCGCTCAAATTTTACACATATCTAAGAAATTTCTGGCGAAATTTTTTAACCAAGCTTTTGGCAACACTGATCAATACGTCCAATATTATATTGTATGTATGTGTAATTGTAGTGGCTGTTTGTAGTTTTATAAGTAGTAGACAGTAAGAAAAGACAAATCAGCCAACAGGTAACAGCCCCAACCAAACAACAAAGGTTTAAAATATTAAACATTAAAGTCAAAACACAATAAATTCACATACATAGTAACTGAAAGATTTAAGTAGCTCAAAAAATAATCCCTTATTTGGTGGTCCGGTCACAAACTATAGTAAAATGCACAATACATGTTCAACTATTAACATTCAAAACTAATTAAGTGTTTTTTTTTTATTTTTTTGTTATGAAATAATCAAAAATATTATATGTGAACTAACTACTTAAAGTCAATTAAAAATGTTTTTTTTAATAGCAAAATAAATTACTTTTGCTATAATGACCAATTTAATATGATGGTGTAAGTTATCTGAAAAACAAAAAATATAACAAGAATCAATTTAAGTTAAAAATCTAAAATCTTACTTTATAAAAAGGACTAATATTAAAAAAATTGAATTGTTCAGGAGATACAACATATTTATATAATATTTATATATTATAAATAAATTTAGATATAATTCTTGAACCATTTACCTTAAAGTTTACTCGGCTGGTTTAAGGTTTTCTTATGAAATATTGTCTTTAATAAAGTCAGCCGATCGCAAGCCTGGAAAAAATGGAGGGAGTCTACAGGAGTTGTCAGATTCTCAGAAAAATTCTAACCAAGATTAGAGCGCACAACAAGCCGACTTTCGGGCATGACAGAATGTCCTATTTTTGGATATTAGTCGGTTGTGAAGAGTTTCTTCAACTATGACTCATCTTTTATAATCGAAATTTAGTAACTCTATATCAAAAAAAATGTTTTGCCATGACTTTATAACTTCCAGTAATATGTTGCAAGAAGCAATATAACTTTCTTTACCACGCGCGAATTACGAAAGAAGAATCTTTTCAAAACTTTGGTAATGGGTGCAATATACTCATGCATTACCTTGTAATAACAATATTTTAAGACATAATTTAATATGTTATCAAGCATGATATATAAACGTAAAATTTTAATTGATACATTTTTTGAAAATCTTTTTTTAAATTTATTACTTTGCATTTTTTTTTTTTTTTTTTGTAAAAAGTACTTACTTTGTCACTTTGAAGGTAATGACTCAATAAAGTATTGCTATACATTAATTTAAACAGTATTTCGTAATGTGTGGTTTTGCTGGCCTTACTGTGGTGCTTATCAAAAAAGTTCTCGTAAAGTTTTAAAACTTTGGGTCGAATTACGCGATTTGTAATCGTAATTTTTCTATCGAAAATTGAAAATTTTTTTCATCTGTGATATTGTAGTTCGCTACAAGATTGGAAATAAAATTTAAGGTTGATGTTTTCATTATTAGTATTGTTGCAGTTATATATTAAAACAGTCACAATTCGACACCAGGGTTTTAAAGTCAATATATTGATACTAGTATCAGTATCATAACCAGCGCACTGGATACTCTTAGCAACTGGGCCACAACTGGGCAACTGGGTCTAGGAGTAAATCTGAGTTAAACACAACTGGTACTTTTCACTTCTATGGTCTAATGGATCTTCAGACTCCCGAAACTTCAGGGCCGCGCATTCATTTTCTTCGTACAATATCTGGACATTGTCTCAACACCAAACACAGGATTAGGAAGGCGATAATTGCTTCCTTCTTCTGCAGGAAAATTTTTGAATCAAGATGAAGTTTGAATCCAAAAATGGTGTGTGGTCCCTCCCAAGCTCTTAATGCTATGATTCATATTATTTCCATTGAGTTATATGTAATGGCCTTCTTTGAAGGTCAGAACTACGGAAATGTCAGACATTTCAATAAGCTGCTTCCGCAGCATAGAACACCCTATTCCTGGGATTGAGCTCGATAGACCTTTTCGGGCCAATTTTGCATCTGGAGAGAAATGGGACAGAAATAAGCTAGCAACTGGATTTGGCATCAGGGTACACATATACGGTTCAAAGATCAGTTAACCTTCGCCCTACCAAAGGTTTTTATGTACATCGTTTACCAATACCCACCCAGGTGACGTTTCATTTCTATGCATATGCGATGATGCCTGGATTGTCATATAAATGTAGTTGTTGTTAAACTTATTAGAGGTTATAGCATTTCAGTGAGTCAAAATATTACCTATATCGGAGCAAAATTAATTAAGTTATAATGAAATAAAAGCGAAATGATCACCCTGGTCTATATTGGCAAGGCGAAGGTTAAGGGTAGGCTCTGCAGTCTTTTCTGATGACTGCAACACCCCAGCTCCTTGAGTTAACCTGACCATGTTAGTGTCTTTCAGACGAAGATTTTGCATATCAGGCAAGCTTGGGTATCGCCAGGCTGCACTTATGTCCCTGTACTCGTCTATTTCATCTTCGGTCCTCAGTGGTCAGGGTAAGGAGCCAGCAGAAAAAATGGTATTCATTCTGTGACTATAACTTCTTTCATTGCTTCCTAAACCTCAGTTGACATTCTTTTATTATTTTTTGGTGTTATTCTAAGGCACTTCCAAAAGAATTCATGTGTTCATATTTCAAATGCAGTGATCTGGATATAAACCCGAAGCATATATTAAAATATCACTCTTCATTACTTCTAAAGCAAAAGTTATAGTATATCGCACATTTTTTTGAATCTTATACATTTATTCAAATTGAGAAAATAGTTCTGATGAACTTTTTTTAATAAATCATTTTTTATATTTCAGTTTAAAATTTCATGAGGTTTAGAATTTATGCAGTTTTGCAATTTTTATAAAAGTTTTGAAAAATCAAAAAAAAAAAAAAACAGATTTATTTTCACCTTTAATTGAAACTAGCTGGCCTATCATTTGCATTTTTTCAGTTTAAGTATTTATGATGACACAATCTGTGCATTTTTGCATTATGTTTATTATTTAACACTACATCATTTCTAGTTTTAATTCAGAATTCACCAAAATAACTTTTAAATTGTGTAAAAGTTATTTCAAATTGTCCAAAAATGTTTTTAAATTGTGCAAAAATTATTTAAAATTGTTTAAAAATATTTTAAAACTGGCTAAAAGTGTTTCAAAATTGTACAGCCAGTTTTTAAATTATCCAAAAATATTTTAAAATTTGTATTAAAATTTTTGAAAAATGTTACAAAAATGCTTTTTCACTAATGCAGAATCATTTATTTGTTTTAAGAAAAAGTATTTGTAAATTAATGCATTAATTTCGCTTCTTTAAACTTATTTTTCTGCATTCTTATGAATTAAATTTTCATCAAAGTTTAAATATTACAAAGTATATGAACATTTTCCACTCATGCATCAGAATATCTAATCATTGTATTATCATTGCTTCCTTAGAGTAAAGTATGAATAATGCTAGTAGCTACATTTGAATACTTCCTTCTTATGACACGCTAATGTTAAATTCATCGATGAAACCATTAGAAAAGAAGTGATGCCTTTGCCATAGTAGTGATGCTTTTATTGATTCTTTGGCAGCTTCATTTTTGCTGGGGAGGAACTGTTTGGGCGGAGTTGCCAGACCTTGATTACGTTGGTATAAGTATCTGCTCACACAGGCTTTTACGGTAATTGCCCCACAGCGATTTCAGTTACAACACCGCAGGGAACCAACGATTAAAGGTGAGATCTTCAAGCATTACCTCCGGAACGCGAGGGGCATATGACGTGGACTAGACACTTGTTTCGAGACGGGTGGCCGTGCTGATAGGCAGATACAGCAACAAACTCGGCTAAGTGCACCATGTATAATGTCGTAGTTAACCGCGTAAGGAGGAGATAGTAGATCGTCTCCTCGGTGATTGCCCGGCACTGCAGGGGATCCGACTTTAAACTTTGAGCGATCATATATTTCTGCCATAATTTTGAGTTGTGGGAGAATCGCATTTTTAATATTGAAATCATGCCAGATATCTCTATCAAACCTGCTACCAAGCAAGTAGTATTTTTTGCTGGGTTGTATATTAAAATGACTTGTGCAGATTTAAAAAAAAATATGTATGAAAAAAAAATTCTTAATTTAGAAAAACACTTTTTTTTGGTTGAAATCGGGTGGCAAAAACTCGAATACTTTTCGACCTAATTCAAAAGTTTTACAATAATATTGTCGTGATCAACAACATATACAAAATTCTTTATAAAATATGTTATTTTTGAAAAAAAAAAATCGAATACTCTAAAATTCCCACGTTTAAGACCATTTGGCACAAAAAGTGGGGTGTTAGCACTAAAAATCGAATGTTTGGATTTTGAGTAACTGCTAAATATTGTACACAAAAATACTTATTTTGGCCAAAATAAGTATTTTTTTTTTCAATTTTCGACATTCAAATTCCAATCAGAAACTTAAAAAAGAAAACGAAAATATTTATTTTAAGGTTCAGTCTGAATGTAGTATAATGCTACCAAAAGAAAATTTAAAATTTACGGAACCGGCATCCTACTTAACAAAACGAACGCAAATCGAGGTTCAGCTGTAGACATATGCACTATTCATGAAATATTTTTATTCTGTTTGTTTTTTATAATAAAATTTCCATAAAATCTTCAATTTGCTAACACTTTTAACAATTTATTTAGATGGCAGTTTGTTATGCGCTGATAAAATTCTAATTTTATTCATTTAATAAATTCAATATTAGTATTTAAATTAAATATTTAACTGATAAGGGTAAAGAAAAAGTTTTGCGAATGTCAGTTATTTGATAAACAGCAAATATTATCAGTTAATTATTGTTAAATGACTTAAAATAAAAAAAAGTTACAAAAATTTAATTAAAAAAATTATAATAATTTAGAGAAAAGGCAATAATAAAACATCTAAATATCAACAAATTTAATATTAATTATATAACTATTAATTAAGATGACACTTATATTTTAAATTCGATCAAAAACATGTTTTATATTAGTATATCGTTAGATAGCTTGGATAGATACATATATTTTTAATTATATTTGTAGGTACGACGAAAGATTGTTTTATTACTTTGAACAGAAAGCCATAAAATTATTTATATTATTTATTCACAAACAATTTATCTAACGTAAATGAGGATAATAAACAAAAATTTTCAACACATTGAAATTGATTTATTGATTTAACTTTTTACAAATTTCACTTTATCATAATGGTTAACATTTATTATAAATTTGACAAAATAACAATTTAATTCTTGACTATCCCGAAAACTCATAACATATATCGAAATTATTTATTGCGATCACGTACACAATATGATTTTTTTCCAGAGTTTTCATAAATATATTAAAATAAAAAGCGTGCGGTTTTAGTAAGCAAACACACAACATGTAAAAATTGTTTGTAAAGAAATTTTTCAAAACGTTGTAAAAAATATATTTACATAGAGACGGTTTTTATAGTAAGCACTAACAAGGAAGGTATTCCAAGAAAAATACTGCGATTTTCTTAAAACGTTTATACCTATGATTCAATAAATAAATTCTTAGATCAGCCATTCTCTCCTTTTGGACTTTAGAGGATTAAAATGGGTTCCGAAAAATTGCTCATTTTTCGTGGATTTTCAGTGTTTTTTTTTAATATTTTATACAAAGGAACATATATATGGACAATTCGAAAATTGCACACATAGTTGAAATGCAGTCAGTAACTCAATGACAGTCGCCTGTGAAGTAATCAGAAGTTTTGCTTTTTAACTGTAACTGAAATATGGATATTTTCAGTTCGAAATATGGATATTTTCAATTCGAAATATTCACTATCATGTCATCCGCGGCCCAAAATTAGTCCCTTTATACGCTTAAGCAACGTTGGGAAATATTGCAAACTTATATCCAAAGTGAGTGTTGTGTAGCCCAAACTGTACGTTTCTTGAAAATAATTTTTGCCCGAACTGATGCACCCACCGAGCAAATTTGTACGTGAGACTGCCTCGCTTGTGGAAAACACACATATCCCCCGTCGGGTGCTTACTGATAAGAATGTGGCTGCTGTGGCCGAAAGAATTTCGGCTCGGATTATTCGCTTGCAAGGTCCAATTGCCTTACCATACCATCCACTTCTTTACGGCTTCTCAGTTTGGGCCTTACAGAAGCTCCAATTTTCAACTCAGCGACTATCTCAAAAAACGAAATTGCCTCACCTGGGGATCGGAAAACCTGCATGTCATTGTCGACAAGCTAATGCATTCACGAATTTTGGAGCGGTGGCATCATTGACCGTTTTTTCTAAAATGCTACTGGAAATGTCATTTCAGTGAACTGCGAGTGCTACAGAGCCATGACCTTCGGACTTTTTACGAACTGTAGTGGAAATTACTTGAATAATCTTGGTTTCAGCGGGATGGCGCACCATGTCCCACAGCTTATCAAACAGTCGATCTTTTGCGCACTAAGTTCGGTAATCGTGTTACCAGCCGTCTTGCCGATATCTGTTATTCGTTTCGGAGTCGCCATTTGACTCCTTTAGACTATTTCTTGTGGGGTACAGTTAAATACTAATGCTATGAGAATAATTCTGAACGATCCACACCCTTAAGGCTAATATCGTCTAAGATATTCGTTAGCTAGAACTAGAAACTGTCAACAGAAAATTGGAAAATTTGACTGACAGGATGAGCTACTAAATGAGATCGTGTTCCATTAATAATGCGAATATTTCTTATTTCTAATAAAGCCATAATATAGCAAAAGAAATTAGGTTTAGTTAATTTTATTTAATTTTGAAAAAGATACTTGTATTTGGACCATCATTTGCATGCATTGAAACTTCGTATATTTATCACATTTGTTCTGAACGCCGTTAGGGAAAGTCATTGGACCTTATTTTCCCGAAGGAGCCGACGGTAACGCTATCACGATGAACGACAACCGATATAGACTAAACTCTTCTACCGGAAGTTGACGATTATGACTTGGAGGATATGTGGTTTGTTGCTGTACGCGAAAAAACTGCGCAACATTTGAAGCGAAATTTACAACGCAAACAATTGAAAAAAAATGTATAAGTGTGAATAAGTATACTCATTTAAAAACCAAATGATATTTACTTTTAAACAGAAGTTACGAGGGCGGATAAATAAGTCCGTGACTTTTCGAACATCTCTCGTAGTTATATGAAATGCAACACTATTCCCATCAAATACGACCTGTTAATAGAATATTGTCAAATTTTGAGCAAGTTTCGTCATTTACTTTGCGTTTAACAGCTGTTCAAAACATACAACCTTGTGGATTTTTTTAAAAATAGAAAAAAGTGAATTTCGATTGCCCATTAGAAATTCTTTTTTTTGCGAAAAAAACGTCAGTCAAACCAAGGAGAAGTTCGATAAATACTATGGCGACTCTGCACCATCGATTACAATGGTAAAAAAGTGGTTTACTGACTTTCGTTGTGGCCTTACAAGCACGGAAGATGCAGAACGTTCTCCACGACCAGTTGAGGTCTCTACACCGAAAAAAAATTAAGAAATTTACGATATGGTATTGGCCGATCGGAGATTGAATGTGCGATAGATTGTGGAAGACATAGGCATATCACATGGCTCAGTGGTTTCAATTTTGAACGATCACTTGGGTATGAGAAAGCTTTTCGCAAGATGCCTGCCGCGTTTACTCACAATTTACCACCAACGGAAACGTGTGACAGCTTAATTTCCATGGAAAAAACCCATGAAGTAGACTATGAATTGCCCACTCATTCACCTTATTATCCGGATTTAGCCCCCAGTGACTATTTCCTATTTCCAAACCTAAAGAAATGGCTCGGTGGAAAGAGATTTAGCTCGAACAATGAAATTATTGATAAAAAAATGCCTATTTTGTAGACCTCGAAAAATCATATTTTTCGGAAGGGATAAAAAAATTCTGGAAACGTGAGCTAAAAGCAGATTATGTTGAAAAAGATATATTTTTTTTTTGCAAAAAAAGCTGTTTTTCATTCAAAAAGTCACGGACTTATTGATTCGCCCTCATAAAGCAAAAGATAATCAGATGATGATTTTTGACCCAGCCTATGTTATTAAAAAAATATATATTTATTTTTAAAAAGCATAAAAAAATAATTTAAGGAGTTAAAAATAAAAAAGGTTAAAAAATTTAAAAATAAAAAAACTTTGTAAATCCTATGGTACTAAAAAATATTAGAAGTTTACGTCTCCGATTTGTATTAAATATTTAAAAATCAATCTAAGAACAACCTGCCTACAATTTAAACCATCTGGGGGATTAATGAGATGCAATAAAAGGAGAAGATCGAACAATTAAGTTATTTTATTAAAATAACGAATTTCAGAATTAAAATTGCATAACAGTAAAGTATTATTCAAAAGAAGAAATCACAAATTCGAAAAGGGTCTGATTTTTTAATCCCGTTTTGATCACTTAAATTCTCGAATTTTCCTAAAACCCCCCAGCAAAAAAAGGAGCAAAAGAAGAGAAAAAGAAGCAGTGATTTTGTTTCCGGTGTTGTGAAAATTTGGATCGGAACCAATGATTTTTACATAGAGGTGTCATAGGGTGGAAGTTTTCTTTTATGATCCTTTTACATTGCATCTAAAGCCCTTCTTATGGTTTAATGAAAAATGAAATCTTTTGTTCTTCCCAAATAAATTTTAAATTTGTAATTTAGATTTCTACAGGACATCAGTAATCGGGCCTTAGCCTTATTTTCACAATCTCCCGTTAGCTTCTAACTGGGAATTTAACTGACACATTTGTTGTTGTTTCCTATATAAAGTTTGAGTTTTACTGTTCGTTAAATTTTAGCGGGAAATTCAGCAATCGGGTAATTTATCACTATTCGAAATTCTTGCAATTTTTACTACAATAAATTTTTTTCTTTTTGTAGCGTCATAGATTTAAAAAGTGTTAAATTTCATTAAAAATCAAATTTTTATAAGTTGTGAAAAAGAACTGCCTGAGAAGAGAAAAATCAGAACTAAACGATACTTTAGAATCAATGAAAAATTAATTCCTTAAGAATCATTCCATTTATTTTTGCTGGGCCGCGACAGATTGATAAATGAATCTTTATTTCTTTATGAAAACCGGAGTGTTTAGCTAAAAGTTACTTCCCGGTTAGTGCTGACTATAATAGTGGTACACATAAACACACTTTAGATTTTTTTTTTTTTTTGTTACAAGTAGTACATACTATTTTTCCCATACACTCAAAAGGATAAGTTAGTAGAAAAATTGGACAAAGGCTTTGCATATATAATATACTAGTTTTTAGCTATTTTATTGCTAAAGTTGCGTTTTCAGCAAAGACTTCAGTTATATTTTTTTTTGCTAACAAAATTTTGCTGATCAATACATATATAATAAAGATAAGAATCCAATTGACAAGAGGTAGTTCTGTAAATGTATTACAGACAAAAAATAACATTTAAAATACAACACTTCCAAGACATAAAAAATATAACCATGGAAGATCTTTAAATGTATGTTTCGTACATACACACCATACATAAAATAAAAGGACGCCAAAAATGTGTGTATCTGAAAATTTTGAGTATAAAAAATAAAATTTTGTGTTAATTTCGATTTGCTTAATTTCATTTAAATTATAGTTTTTACAAACTTTTTTCTTTTGAGTGTACATATTACACACTTTTGAAATTGTGTGTGAACTTTTTTATGTTCATGTAACTCTATGATTATTAATTGCACACGTGCTGAAATGAATAAACATTATTAAATTGCGGTTTAATAGTTTTTTTTTCTAATATAAAATTGTTATAAAATATTTTTGTTTAAATTTCAATTATGTTAAAGCAATTATGAGAATATGAAATGAAATGGAAAATTTATAAAATATTTAATAATTTATAATCCAAATAAAATTCCATAAAGAAGTATTGTTCATTTTTTTAAATTAAAATTAATCAAATTGTTTTTAAAAATTTAATTAGTATTTATTTAATAAACAATAAAAAATTAGGGGTTTATTCACAAACTTTTAAAATGTTAACTAATAAAATTTTCCATACAAAATTTGCTTAATAAATATTTTTTTTGTACACAAAAAATTCACACACACAGAAAAAAGAAGCAACCTAGATACGGTTGGAACAACCGAATTGAAGTTATGACAATCGAATTTTCGATTGCATTTGTATTTATTCAAACTATTTTGGGCACTCAAATTATAATACATGAAATTTAACCCAAATTATAATTTTTACATTAAATTTTAAATAATAATTAATATAAGCATTTAAAACTGTATGGCAGCACTAAACTTAGTTTTCGCCGCAAAGACTTATTGGAAATTCGTTAAGTCAAAGCGAGTTAAAATTTATTTGTTGCTGTAACTTTTAAAATGAAGAAATGTATTTTTTAAGACACTCACACAAGAACCGCCTAAGCGATTGGTTTATCCAACCCGAAATTATAAAAATTATTGAAATAAAAATTTAATTATCCCAAACATAAATATATAATTAAATTATTATTTGCCAAGGAAACGCTTAATAAAAGGTAAGTCCGTTGATGCCAAAAGAACTAGCTACCACAACCTAATCAAACCTCCTTTTCTTTATCTCCCAAAGCCCTACAATTATAATTGCTCTAACCGGAGTAATTATAATTCACCTTTCATTACACTAGGTCACAAATAACAAACTTTTGTCTGTTATTTGGTTCTAGCATACTTTTTCTCATGGATTTGGACCTACTGAACACGAAAATGAATTTTAAAAATTTTTCTGTCGATTGGTTTGCGAGATACAAATTTTTTAATTTTTTTTTTTTTTATTTTTGGAGGTACACTTACTATTTTGAGCATATCTTTAGTCTTCTTTGACCTATTTTATCCTACTACTACTCAAATTAAAGACAATTGAGCCGTCTACAACTTATTCTCAGAAAATTTTCAAATCGGGTTAGTAGTTTTGATGTTGGCGGCTTAAAAAGGTTAAAAAACTGCGTTTTTTTAGTAAAAATGTGGCTGAAAAATTCATATAAAAATTCATATAAAATGTAAAACGCGATGTTAACAGCGATTTTAATTTTTTTACGTATAGCTGACACTTTTCCAAAGAAAATAAGCCCTTACTTAACAAAATCTGATGACAAATGGCCGACTTATTATTTTTTTGGTAAACGACCGAAATTCCGCTATTTCACGATTTTTTGATTTTCATTATTTGCACAGCTTACCTACCCAACGCAAACGAATAAATACATTTGAACTTAATTTAAAATAAACAAATTAGTCTTCGTATATTATTTTTTAATTTATTTACAGCACTACATGCTCAATGTATCGCACAATTAGCTAAACTAACGAAATTAAACTAACTAATTAAATTAAGCAAATCAACGCACAAAAAAATGAGTAAAAACAAAGATATAAGTGTACATTTTATGCCATGTGGAAAAACTGCTGACTTCTTCTTTGTTTTTTGTATTCGCTGCAATTGGTCTCACGTATTAGGGTCCAAATATAGTCACCCATCATAGCCGTGTCATAGTTGCCCTGATAGCGTCGTTCCATAGCCTTCAATTCCTGATGAAAGCGCTCGCCGTGTTCGTCGCTCACGTCTCCTAAATTCTCAGGGAAAAAATCCAAATGAGAATCCAGAAAGTGTATTTTAAGTGACATGTGCACTCCCATGGCTTCATAGTTCTTTACCAGATCCTCAACTATGTCCTTATAATTCGGGCTTTTGTTGTTTCCTAAAAAGTTTTCCACAACAAGCCTGAAGGAATTCCATGCTGCGGCTTCGATGGGTGATAACAGCTTTGGGAATTTTTCATCTTTCAACATTTTTTTTATCTCGGGTCCTGCGAAGACTCCTTCTTTAATTTTTGCCAGCGAAAGGTAAGGGAAAATTGACCGTAAATAGGCAAAAGCTTCACCTTCTTTGTCTAATTTTTTGGCAAAATTTTTAATCAAACCCAATTTTATGTGCAGCGGCGGAAGTATTATATTTTCACGGTTCTCTATTAGTGGTTTGCGCTGAACATTCGCTTCTCCAACTACAGGTTTCGTTCGTACCGGCCATTTTTTTTTTATATAATGCTGATCATCAGCGCGGCACAGAAAACAGCAATGTCGCGTATAGCCTCCTTGGAGTCCACACAGAATGGCCACAACTTTAAGGTCGGCGCATATTTTCCAATTGTATTTCCTATACTCTATGCATTTCAGCAAAATGTCCATAGTTTCATAGTTCTCCTTTGAATGAACCGCATGAGCAATAGGAACAGATGGCTTTTCATTCCCATTATGTAAGAGAACTGCCTTCAAGCTCTCTTTGTTGCTGTCAATAAACAACCTCCATTCGTTGGGGTTGTGAATTTGGTGAAGCTCTTGGAACAAGCCTGAAATGTCGCTGCAAAAACATATTTGGTCTTTCTTTGTATAAAATTTTGCATACTCCTTGTGACGGTTTCTGTACGCTGATACTTTCACTTCTGAAGCCGCAAATCCACACTGTATCATCCGAGACGCAAAAAGTTCGGATTTCTCCTTAGTGAGACCAAAATCGCGCACCCAATCGTTTAGTTCGGCCTGTGACAGTAATTTTCGCTTTGCACCCGGCTCAAATTCGCTTGCATTTGACTCAGACTCTTCTTCTGACGATTCTGCTTTTTGAAGAGATGCACCAGGGCACACTGGATATGGCACATCATGCGAATGTGGTACTGGAAGCGCAAACGATCCCACTTGAGCGTAGTTCCATTTAAAAAATCTTCCTACCCCACTGTTTGTGGTGAGGCAAAAATAACAGTCTGTGGAATGGCATAGCGGCTTTTTCCACATCATTGGTGTATCGAATTTCATATGGCGGCTAAAATTAAAATAAATTACTATATTCGCTATGTATAATGTGTTTAAATAAAAATTCTTACCTTCCGCCAGCTGCCCAGTTGGTTAAGATTATATAGCAAAGATCACACAGCGACTTAGGTGTCCATGGTTCTGTGATATTTGGTGAAATACCAAAATAATTCAAATAGTGCAATTGTACTGCTGGAGTAAACTTGTGTGCGTGATTTTTTTTTATAAACTGGCCACAAACATTGCAGAAATTGTCTGGATCGTTCAAACACTCGAACACACGTAGTCTTTTACTCATTGTCTTCCTTGCGTTTTCTAAATATTAACTTCTTTACACTTTCACAGACAGTTTTGAAATGCAATTGATAACCGTGTCTCCTTATGTTTAAATATGTATGAGCATGTAGTGCTGTAAATAAATTAAAAAATAATATACGAAGACTAATTTGTTTATTTTAAATTGAGTTCAAATGTATTTATTCGTTTGCGTTGGGTAGGTAAGCTGTGCAAATAATGAAAATCAAAAAATCGTGAAATAGCGGAATTTCGGTCGTTTACCAAAAAAATAATAAGTCGGCCATTTGTCATCAGATTTTGTTAAGTAAGGGCTTATTTTCTTTGGAAAAGTGTCAGCTATACGTAAAAAAATTAAAATCGCTGTTAACATCGCGTTTTACATTTTATATGAATTTTTATATGAATTTTTCAGCCACATTTTTACTAAAAAAACGCAGTTTTTTAACCTTTTTAAGCCGCCAACATCAAAACTACTAACCCGATTTGAAAATTTTCTGAGAATAAGTTGTAGACGGCTCAATTGTCTTTAATTTGAGTAGTAGTAGGATAAAATAGGTCAAAGAAAACTAAAGATATGCTCAAAATAGTAAGTGTACCTCCAAAAATTAAAAAAAAAAATTAAAAAATTTGTATCTCGCAAACCAATCGACAGAAAAATTTTTAAAATTCATTTTCGTGTTCAGTAGGTCCAAATCCATGAGAAAAAGTATGCTAGAACCAAATAACAAAATGGCTGTTGCCTAGTGTTATACATTGCCACACTTGGAACTCATTAAATCATCTATAAGCAAAGATTTAAATACAATTGTACTGCAAGTAACCAGTATCCAAAGTAATTGCACCACATAATTGTATTCACTACTTTTTTTTTGTAATGTCAAATTCATAGATAAAAACCTTAAAATACACTCAGAAAAAAAAGTTAGTAGAAAAATTTGTAAACGGTTTTCAATCCCACTTTAGTATTTTCGTACTGATTTTTAGTAAAAAAAAATATTATTTAGCAAATCTTTTTGCTATTTACATTTTACAACTTACAGAACTTTTACAGAATATTTACAAATTTTCGTTGCTAATTTCAGAAATCATTTTACAAATTTTTGAAAACCGATTTGCTAAAATTAGCAACAAAAATACTAATTTTAAAAAAGTCGATATTGAAGAAAATGTGGTTATCCTGATTAAAACTTATTCATACAAACATAAATTGCCCTAAAATGTTACATAGGATTAAAAAAGGGGTCGAAAGTGAAAATACCGACTCATGTCTGAAAATAGGACTACCACTTAAAATAGCACTTAAAAGGGTTTTTTAGTTCTAAAAATCAGCCCTAAAAACAATTAAATTTAGCCTTAAAAGTAAAAAAAAAATTGACTAAAATATTTTTCAAAAAGGAAATTACCAAATTAAAACAAAATAATAAATTCGTTTATGTTTTAACAATTTTTAGGATTGTAAGCCTTTGATTTTTTTTTTCATTTTGTATAAAATATTTTTTAAAAAATATAATCAAAATTTTTGATGCTCGATAAAAAAAATTAATCTAAAACTTTGTACTAATATTATTAGTATTTAGTATTTTTTTTTACTGATTTTAGCAAACAGATTTTAAACTCCACTTTACAAAAAGTCTACTAAAATTTAGTAGCGGCTACTAATTTTTCTACTAATATCATTGTACTACACGTCAGCAGGCATGTGCTGCTAAGATTAGCAAAAAATACCGCTGGGCTCAAATTAGCAGAATTTCCCGTAATTACAGCAAAATTTTTAGTTGCCATTACAGACTTTTTTTGGTGAGTGTACAATGCACCCAGAAAAAATATTGGTTGCAATTAGATCAAAACCATTAACATTTATTTGTAAGGATTTTATTTTATTTGGAATAATATATAATCCACTTTTAAAAAGAAAAAGGTAAAAGAAAAAGAAACCAAAAAAGCATACCATTATCCAATTACTGGAATTTTCAATCAATTTTACGAATAAAATTCGTTTAGAAATTGTGTACAGTAGAAGCAATCATTTATTTTGTGAATGTACTAAAAAATTTGAACAATCTATCAAATTTATTAAAAAAATTGTCGATATTCGAAAGTGGTTATCCTGATCAAACATATCAGTAAATTAGAGTTTCAGTTGAACCAACCGAATTGTGGATTGTATTGGTTATAGAAGCTACTAATGAATAATATTTGTAAAATAATTTTCTGCTCTATTTATTTTCTTAAAAAATTATTTAAAATCAAAATTAGTTATATAAATTTATAAGTGTTTGTGGGCTTGTAGGTAGAGAGCTAGCCTAGTACTTCTAATTTCCGAGCTCAAATCCCAGTAAAGGCAAACATTTAAAAAAATATTTTTTTTAAATTAAAATAAAATATTTAAATGTTTAATATAAATTGTGGTGCAGTTAGTGAGAGTGTGAATTAAGAATCTGGATGCCTAGGTTCGATGCCGGAAAAACCTATAAATATTTTTTTTTTTTAATGAAATTTTGTGGAAGGTAATACTATTTATGTGGAATATAAATATTTAATATTGGCTTTTACAACTACAAATATAATTTAATATAAAGATAGTTGTCGTAACCTCCAGAATTCGGTTGGCAACAACTTCGGTGGCCACAACTGATACGGTTTTCTGGGTGTGTTTAATCATTGACTGCACCAATATGGCGATACTGCCATAAAACTTGTTGAAAAACAAAAAAAAGTGAGTTTTAAAAATCTTTTTTTACGAAAAAAAAATTAATTAAACAAATTATAAAACCTTTTTTTAACAAAGCGTCATAAAATCAATGGAATGGAAAATATAAAACACTTTTAGCAAACGCTAGCATAGCGGTTTAAATCTTTACTTTGCGAGTGTATTTTTATAAACCAATTAAATTTTTGTTAAGCAATTACCAGCTAAATGTTTTTTACAAATCCTGGTAAATCGTCCCAGAAAAGTTTTCTGCTAGTAATTAATTTTTTCGTTGAATATTTCACCCTTTAATCTGTAGTATTGCATACACTGATAATAATTCGTACATAGAAATACGAAAAAGTGTCAAAATAACAAATACTTTCATTAAATTAACTAAAATTGATTTATTTTACGAAAGTTTATGTTGTTTTGATGCGTTATTATGAATGTAGTGTATTCAATGTTTTATTGATTTTGAAATTAGTTATAAGTTTTAAACTTTTTTATTAAAAATGAGCTAACAACTTAATGTGTTACAGATTGATGATTTATTCGCATTAGTATTAATGTTTATGTAATTATATAGTCAGCACTAAGTGGGACTTTTGAACAAAATTTTACGAGTACTAAAGTAAGAAGTCTTGTTTCTTGTAAAATTTCTAACAAGTGCTTTATACTGACCGTAAATTTAACAGCAAACAAACATATTGATTTTTGTATTAATATAAAGCAAAAAATATCATTTACATACTCTACAAAATGCTATAGAAAAATAAACTTAACAGCATGTTTATACATGATGGTCACATAACCTTGGCAAAAAAAGTTAAACAAAAAGTTTAACACAAAAAAAAAAGCATGCGTAGAAAATATATCTAGAAAAGGTAATTGAACTTTACATACCATTTTGCTAATGTTGTTGTTAATTCTTATAAAAAAAGAATTTTGTAATCATGATTTTTATCCTTAGACGATGTACAAATTTATGCCATTAACTACTTAAATTTGTCACAAAAATAATTGTAAATTTACATTTATATATTGTAGTGAATTTTTGCTTGTATAATTTATTAACTTTTCACATTTTTATTATTTTATTTTTTTTTCTTATTATTATTTTATACACCGTATTAGTCAAGAAGATATTATTAAAAAAAATATATATTTTTTATTATCGTAAATTATTAAGACATTTACCAAAAATCCCTAGTAACCATATCTAAGAAGAAAAATATATTTATATTAAAGTTGTTTAATTTATCTGTAAAGACATTATTATTTTATTTAACTTGTTTTCATTATTTTACAAATTTTCTTTTGTTAAAAATTTTCGAAAATCTTTGAGATATATTTATTTTTCTTGCATTGTTTTCTGTTATATCATCAAATTATTCATTATGTTTATAATATTTTTTTTTAAATACAGAAACGTGTTACTTAATTATTGAATGCCGCTCGTTTAGTATTACAAAATATCAGATACAAGATGTTACACGTTCCACTCTTAAAGACATAAACAAAACAAAAGATATATAAATATTAAAAGACACAGCCACAAAAAAAGTATCTGCAGAATGCAACAATTGCAAACTATAGATATAAAACACAAAAGAAACTACAACATACAACAACTAGTAGTGAGCTAATTGTAGGCAGCGAAGAACGACTTGTGAGATTACCTACACTAAAGTCATAATATACTACAGCCATGGGTAAATAAAATGTAATAAACAATTGAAATTTGTTTGTCATAATTAGGTTGTGTTATGTGTGGTATGGAAACAGAATAGTTAAAATTTATTTTTTTAAAAATACAACAATGGGATATAGTAACAGGTCAATTGAAAAGTCCCCGGCCTACCATAGCAAAACACATTTTTTTTTTTGGCAAAATTCGTTTTTTTTTATTCAACATAGTTCCCTTCAAGGGTGATACACTGATTTTGGCGGCCCTCTAACTTTTCGATACCATTTTTGTAGTACGATTTGTCCTTTGCTTCAAAATAGGCCTCAGTTTCGGCGATCACCACTTCATTCGACGAAACTTTCTTCCCAGCAAGCAAAAATAAATGGAAGTAATGCTTAAGGAATCAATTTTTCATTGATTCCTCTTCCAAAGAAGTTCTTTTTCACAACTTCAAAAATGTGGTTTTAAATAAAATTAACACTTCAAATCTATGACGGGTAAGCAAGGTTAAACATTAGCCACATATATTTACATATAAATTTCACATTTATAACTATGGTTAAGTACTAAACTTTAGTTATTTTAAAAGAAGATATAAGGTTTAAACGAATTTTATCAATTTCTAACTCAGATTTTAAATTCTTAAAATAGTAGTTATCAATAGAAAATGTAAAAAATTTATTATCGTAAAAATTTCAAGAATTTTGAACAAAGTGATTTAACAAATAAGTACCGATTACATAATGCGTTATAATATATCCAACAGTCAAAGTCACAACAGCAACAACAAATGTGTCAGCTAAATTCCCAGGTAGAAGCTACCGGGACATGGTGAAAATGTGGCTTAGGCCCGATTACTGATGTAATGTTAAAATTTAATTTAAAAATTCATAATTTATTCGGGAACATCAAAAGATCTCATTTTTCACCAAACAATAAGAAGGGCTTAAGATGCAATGAAAAAGAATCATAAAAGAAAACTTCCACCCTATGACACCCCTATGTAAAAATCATTTGTTCCGATCCAAATTTTCACAACACCGGAATCAAAATCACTGCTTCTTTTTCTCTTCTTTTGCTACTTTTTTTTTGCTGGGTTCTTTTAAGATCTGATAATAGAAAATAGTCGCTAGGGGCCAGATCTGGAGAATACGGTGGATGCGGAAACAATTCGAAGCCCAATTCAATTCTGAGAATAAAAAATAGTCGCTAGGGGCCAGATCTGGAGAATACGGTGGATGCGGAAACAATTCGAAGCCCAATTCATGGATTTTCGCCTTCGTTTCCACTGACTTGTTTTTGGTCAAAAGTGAGCTCGCGCGGCACCCACTTTACACAGAAATATTCGTGAATGATATGATGTACACGTTCAGTTGATATTTTTAGAGTACCTGCTATTTCATTCAATTTCAATTTACCGTCATTCGAAATCATTTTGTGGATTTTTTTGATGTTTTCGTACGTAACAACCTCTTTTGGGCGTCCACTGCGTCCACTGCGTTCACCGTCTTCGGTGCTCTTTTTACCACGTCTAAGTTTAGCATACCAATCCTTGATGGTTGATTTTCCTGTGGCAGTGTCCGGAAACTCGTCATCAAGCCAAGTTTTTGCTTCAACTGTATTTTTTCCGTTAAAAAAGCAATATTTTATTAACACGCGAAATTCCTTTGTATCTATTTTTTTCACAATAACAAAAGTTGATTCACTCAAAATGCTATAAGTCACAAACTAATGATTCGACAGCTGTCAAATTTATACACGTGTCTTTTGAAGGTTAGGGCTAACTAAAAATCATATCGATTTAAGTCTAGTAGCGCCATCTATGTGTCAGGCCGGGGACTTCTCAATTGATTTGTTATGTTACAACTTTTGAATCTATGTTTAGTGTGATATGTTTAAGTGTACTAATAAAAAGAAAATATTAACAACGAATCATTTTTTAATACCACAAGACAACAATACTATATATACCTAGTACACCTTGTGAAATTCCTTAGTAATAAGTTTAATTAATCTGGTCTTCAATAATGTAAAAAACTTGTTCACATTTACACCAATTCCATTTTTAGAGTACATCCAGGGCATTTAAATTAAATAATAAAGTTAATAAAGCTTAAATATTGAGAATAAAAAAGAGGAAAAACGAAAATTTGCATCTTAAAAATGGAATAGTGGACTAAGTCTGCCGGATTTGAGATTTCCTTGATACGTAAGTAAGCCAAAGCCCGGAGGGAGAGAAGTAATTCAATTCTCAGTATAATTCAAACTCCTAGTCCACACATTATTTGTGCTGATATTTGTAACTAAAATAAACATTACGCTTAGTCCTGCTATGTAGTATGCCAATTGACTCAGAATCATTTTCTGAGTTGATTTAACGATGTCAGTCCGTCTGCCCGTCTGTTCCTGTGTCACACATATACAGATGTTTGGATGAAACTTGCTTCGTAAGTTTCTTTTGGCCCAAGAGCAACCGCTATTGAATTTGGTTTAAATAAGTCCACATTAAGACCTCGCTCCCATAGAAAGGTCATTTCTGAATTGGTATTTAAACACACAAAACACAAGTTATGTGTTTGAAATTTGGGTTGCGAATGTTATATGGGACCATCCCTCTAAAATTGTTATGCTTCTTTACCCCTTTTCATCTCATAAATATGAAATTAATATTTGATACTGAATTTGAATTTCATTTCTTTGAAAAATGTTAAATAACTTGAAAAAAACTACAAACAACCTTTTGTCACCTAAACATGCGTTTGAGCCACTACCAAAATACAGACACTCTATGATAATTCAATATCTTTTTTAGTATATTTTTCAGAAACAATATTTCATAATTTTTATTACTTTATTTTTATTTTTAAAAATGAAGAAAACAAAAAACAATTATTAAATTCAATTTAGTTAAAAATATTAAAAAAAATATATATATATTTTATAAACAAAAAAATATTAAAAATAATTGGTCCCGCCAGAAATCGAATCCGCGATCATATGTTTTAAATATACATAAATTTAAATCTGGGCAGTCCCATTAGCAGAACTTTGATGTGGGTTATTTCATACTACGGAAATTCTTTGAAGACGCTTATTTTTCAAATATTATTTTAATGCATTATTTAAAAAAAAAAAACAATAAATATAACAAACAAAAAGTTCCTATTTATTTACCCATGGCTGTAGTATATTTTGTTGTAAAAAGTACACTGATTTAACTTAGATTAGTTTACATACTAATACGGCAAATAGACGACACAAGTGACTTGCACTATTTTGTAATAGTATGCGTAAATTCTAAGTGTGTTTACGTTAAGGTTTGTGTAAAAAATCATTCGATTTTTATACAAACTTTTTTCCTTTTATTTGTTAGTGTAGTCTGTTTGTCTCATAAGCCGATATGGACCGTAAAAGTTTCGTAGTTTATTTTAAAAGTTATTCGTACATTTGTTTTAAATTGTCAAATACTCAAAATAAAAAGAAATATAAACCTCTTTTTGACATTTATTTTTAAAATAAGTTACATATGAATATGGATTTTCTGTTATAGTTAATATTTTCATTTAAATTATTTTGTTAAAAAGAATTTTTTTATAGGTAATTGTTAAAAATAAACAAAATAAATTAAAAGTCGTTTACTTGTACAGTTTAATGAAAGAAAAATCATTACTTTTTACGGATTTTGTAGTTAATAAGTTGGCCGTTAAAATAAATAAATAAAGAAAATATATTTTGTTCTTTAAATAAACGAAAAACTCTTTTGATTTAAATAAAAAGTTAGTAGATCGATTTTCAGTGATTTTACACATATTTTAAATTACATTTCCAGTTAATTCAAACTACGAACTATTTAGCGTGTAATGTTAAAAAAAAGATATAGATTTGGTAGAAATCATTTTTCTGATCCAGATATAATTGAATATCCAGATATAATTGGAATGCAAAATTAATATATTTGTGTTTTAACAGAAAAATATACGACGATTTAGACTTCAATAAGTTCGCCAACATTCTGAACTTACAAAATTTTTAAATACTCGTAAAAGGTTCACAAACTATATATGTATCTTTGATGAGCCTAATTGTTGGAATGAAATATTTCATTTGAAACCCCCGAAAGGTTGTAAATTTTCTGGTTGTCATCTTTCCAGAAAATTTACAAAAAAAAAATATCGTATTTTGTACACCCAGAGAAAAGATTGGTTGCAATTCGATCAAAACCGTTAACATTTATTTGTAAGGATTTAATTTTATTTGGAATAACCTAAAATCCATTAATAAAGCAAAAATGTTGTATTGGGAATCAACAAAAGGGAAAAGAAACCAAAAATCAATCCTCTTATTCAATTATTGGTATTTACAATAATATTTAAAATTTATTTAAAGATTGTCGATATTTAAAAGTGATACAGTTATTCTGATAAAATTTATCATTTAATTAGAGTTTCAGTAGAAGCAACCGAATTGTGGATGGTATTGATAATAGACGTCACTAATGATTACTACTGATAAACAAAGTTCATGCTAACATTTATTTTCCCAGCAAAAAAAAAAAAATGGTAGTCATTCTGTGACTATAACTTGTTTCATTGCTTCTTAAACTTCAGTTGACATTCTTTTATGATTTTTTGGTATTATTCTAAGGCACTTACAAAATAATTCATGTGTTCATATTTCAAATGCAGTGATCTGGATATAAACCCGATGCATATCTTAAAGAATCATTCTTCATTACTTCTAAAGCATAAGTTATAGTATGTCGTATATTTTTTGAATCTAAAGCATTTATTCAAATTGTAAAAATAGTTCTGATGAAATTTTTAGATTTTTTTATTTTTTTATATTTTAGTTTAAAATTTCATTAGGGTTAGAATTTATGCAGTTTTGCAATTTTTATAAAAGTTTTGAAATATCAAGAAAAACAGATTTTTAAACCTTTAATTGAAACTAGCTGGTCTGTCATTTGCATTTTTCAGCCTCAAATATTTATGATGACGCAATCTGTGCATTTTTGCATTATGTATTTTAATTAACACTACATAATTTCCTGTTTTAATTCAGAATTTACCAAAATAATTTTAAAATTGTGTGAAAATTATTTCAAATTGCCCAAAAAAGTTTTAAAATTGTGCAAAATTATTTAAAATTGTTGAAAAATTTTTTAAAATTGTCTAAAAATGTTTCCAAATTGTACAACCAGTTTTTAAATTATCAAAAAATATTTTAGAATTTGTCTAAAAATTTATTAAAATATTTGAAAAATGTTTCACTAATGCAGAGTTATTTATTTGTTTCAATAAAGACTATTTGTATATCAATGCATAAATTTCGCTTTTTTTAAACTTCGCTTTTTTTAAACTTAAAAATTCATGTGTTTGTGGTCTAGTAGGTAGAGAGGTATCTCAGTACTCAGAATTTCCAAATTCAAATCCCGGAAAAGGTAAACATTTAAAAAATATATCAAAGAAAATTTAAATTAGTTGTGATGTAGTTAGCAAGAGTATGAACTATGAATCTGATTGCCCAGGTTCGATACCGGAAAAAATAAAAAATAATTTTTTTTTTAAATAAAATTTTGAGGAACGTAATTATATTTCTGTGGAATATAAATATTAATTTATACAACTGAATATTGGCTTTCACAACTAAAAATATAATTTAATATGAAGATAGTTGTCGTAACCGCCAGAATTCGATTGGCAACAAATTCGGTGGCCACAACTGATACTGTTTTCGGGTGTAGGGATAAATATAGCCATCGAGTATTGATAACTCCTGAAACTGATTTTTAAAAATAAAAAGAAAAAATTAAGCAAAAAATTAATTTAAAAAAAATTAATTAAAATTTAGGAAAAATTATAATCGTGTTTAATGTATTTTTATTCTGCCGGAGAAGATTTACTATCTTCTTAATTATGTATAATTGCCGGTATCTTATTTTGTGATATTTTTTTAAAGCATTATTTTAATTCAGCACATAAAAAATAAGTGATAGACTTGAGTCAAATTCAAGTGAATAAAAACATGATTCCGTCATTTAAGAAATTAACTTTTGGATATGAAAACCCAAGTTATAACATTTACAAAAAAAAATACTTAAGCAAGGTGTTTAGTTAGAACCAATTTACATGGTGAATTTTTTGCATGCAATTATTGGGTGCGATTCTTGTTTGTTGGCAAACGGGATAAAGAAGCAAGCGGGGTAACAAAATAAGCACATTTTTCGTGCTTATTTTTGTTATTTCTCTTTCACACTCATATGTATTATTTTTTGTTACCACATTCACATTTAATATAGGGCAAAAAAGCACCGTGTAAATAGACATAACTTTGGAAGCAACTTTGAGAAGGGAATTGAGAAAAAAACATGCAATCTTCTGTAGGCACTCAGTGTAAAGGAGATTAGATCTGCCTAATCAAATTAGATATGATTGAAAATAATTAGATCTGATGCCCAATCTGATAATATATGATTAGATATTGCATATGTAATGAACTATATGGACAGATCTAATCATATCTGATCTGGAAAATTTGTTGACTTTTTATCCAGTTTCGTAGCCAATTAAGCTATTTTCAAAGACACGAAAATAAAAACTTATATAAAAATAAAGGTGTTTTTTAATATCTTATATATTATTAAATTTACTGTGCGCAAGATCTGTCTTGATTTGATCAGATCTAATAAGATCTCAAATTTGGCCCCAAATTTTGAAATCTAGTTAAATTAAAAATGAGATCTGTTTAGATCTGATCTTGTTTTACATGGGACATGAAATTTTTATTCACTAAAAATTTAGAATATTAAGTTGGCAATAATTTAGTTTAGAAAGTTAAGCGTAAACCAGATAGTAAAAGTACTAGTAAAAAGTGGCAGTTCTGCGAAATTTCGTTTTAAAAATTCGCGAAAAATATTCAAAATTTTTAAGACTTTTTTTTACTGAATTCTTGATGAAAATTTCTAAATTTTCTAGTTTCTTAACAGTGACAAATAAAGCAAATAAAATTCCTACTTTTTGGACAAACTGCCGCACTGTGTTTAAAACTGTCTTTATGTGGCTTAAGCTTTATAATTCCTATAGCTCAAACCAGATTTAAGGCATTGAAAATAGTGTTTTGCCGCATTGCGCCAGTTTGTCAATAAAGTAAATTTTTATTTTACTTATTTGTAAAGGACGAGAAATTAAAAAAATTTCAGAATATACATGACAATATTTAACAAGAAATTCTTAAAAATATTACTTTTTTCTAGAAGTTTGTTATTAAGATAGTAGCTTTAATTAACCACATAAGGCCCTAATAATAATTTTATAATTTAATCTCTAAAAGGAAATAAATAACACACTAAAAGTTTTTGTTAATAATTTGCGAATGAATTTTAGTCTTAAATATGATTATAAACAATAAACTTTCAGTTTATTTAATAAAACTTTCAACAACAGATTTTATTTACACCTAACACATCAATATTTTTAATTGAAATCGAGACATTTCAACGAATTCAAAAATTTACAGTTATACGCACGAATTATCTTTTAATTTTCTGATTTCAGAATCAGCTTTTTTAAATTATCTTTTAAAATTATTCTTTTTGTATCGATTTTTTAAGGCTCTGCTGTTCACTTGCACTTGCACTTTTACTGTCTGATTTTTGGCTTACATTATTGACAATAGTAATTCCAATAATTAATTGTGACATAATCTAAAAGACCTTAAACTTTATGGCAAATAAACCTTACAGTCACCACAATAAAGTGTAGGGTATATGGAACAAGAAAAAAAAAGAAAACAAACTACTGGTGCATTAGCAAACACAAGAAAGGCATGACTAAAACAAAATACACAAAACAAATAAAAAAACTGCAAAAACAGCATACGAATAATAAACACAAAATAGAATTTAAGAAATAAAAGCGAATAATATACAAAAAAAAAAACAATAAACATTAGTTTGGAATAGTTAAATGATACATGTATCTTCAGAGTAAATTAAGGTAAATTTACAAAACAAAAAGATACAAAAGCAAAAAAAAAAAAAAAATCACACAAAACAAAAACACAACAAAAACGAAAGGGAAAACCCCAAAACAAAACTCAGTTACAACAGCAGCAACAAAAAGTTAGCATAAATAAGCAACACCATCAAAAACAAAATCACACACTAAAAACGAGAATTTTTGTATATATTTTTTATAATTTTTTTTTTTTTAATTAAACACACAACCAAACACATTTACTGACCGACAGACTGCCAAAGTTTTAATCATAATACAATATTTTAACACTTGTTTCTGGTTTAATAAAAGCAACTTAATTTTCAAATATATATCTCAAAGATTTTCTTAAATATTTTTTAACAGTAGCACTTTAATTTCATATTCTTATTTAATATTTACTTTTATATTTCACTTTTATTTTGTTGTATAAATTATTAATTTTGTATATTTTTTATTAATAATTTTTAGTTTTAGTACAATTCTTAATGCGCTCTTAATGTTTTAACACGCACGCCGTTCAAATCAAAACTAAATCTTGCTACTTGTAACCTGCTTAGTTGTTGGGTTCGTTTTTATTTTCATAACAATCTACTGGCCAGACAGAGGCTTGCCATACTTGGGGTTTTGTGCCCCAAAAATTTGGGCATTTTTTGTTAGGCTTCGGGGAAAAAAATTCATTTAGCGACAAGGGATTTTTTTTAGAAATACAAATTTATTTATACATTTTGAAAATTTTATTGTATTGTATTTGTAATTGTCAATAGTTTTTGGAAAACTCAGTCAAGTTAGGGGAAATAATTTCACCCAAATAAAAAGAGTACATTATATCATTATATTATTTAATACAGTTTGTATGTGCATAAAATATGCAGTAAAACATTAAAACGTGCAAAATATGCACTTAAAATAATTTGTGCGCTTTTAAGAAATTTATATATATATATTTGCCCAGAGAAAATATTGATGGCAATTCGATCCAAACCATTACAATTTATTTCTAAGGATTCGATTTAACAATATCCGTGTTTCCGTATAAACTTTGTAATCAGATCGCAAATAAATAGTTGATTGAAATTCGGTTAATAAGTTTCCATTATCCCAAGAAAGAATCATGTTGAAATTGATTAATATCGGTCCACATTCAGAACCATCTTCCATGGAATGATCCTTAAGGCTTAAATGTATTTTGACACACAAAATCGTGAATAACTGGTTAAAATTTCAGCTGTAAATATTTCATGGGACCAAAATTAAAGAGCATTGTACCTTATTTGGAACTGGTCCGCTTATAAAACAAACTTTTCGATATTTGGTTAAATTAACTTTTACGGCAATTTCGTTCAGATTTATATTTTTGCTCTGTTCATAGAAAAGTATAGGAACCCTTCTCGGAATTTTGACTGCTTCCCAAAATTTGACCCAAATTATACTTGGTAGGTAGCAATTAGATATGACTATATAGACTTAAACTTTTATGCATTTTCCACAATAATTTTTTTTTTTAATTTTTGCAAGTAATTTACAATGTCGCTTCAGATTTTTATAGGATTAATATCCCAGAATCTAAAATATAATATATAAAAAAACGCCTTTAAAAAAAATCTATTTAATTTAGTAGGCGAATTTGTAAAATCCGATATAAGAATTCATAAAAAAAAATATCTTAAAATCTTGAAAAATTCAAAAGTAAAAAAATCATTAGAATTTGATTGATCCTTTAATAGGAAAAATATCAAAGTTCTCATTATTAGTTTTATTATCTTTAATTGTGGTTAATGTTATTTGGAAGAAATTAAATAATACATCCCTATTACTATTTCCAACAGTTTTTTTTATTGGGGATTTTTTAGATTTGTTTGAGGATAACGAAAAAAATAAGTGGCAAACCTGCAGCCAGTCCAAACGGGAGCATACAACAAACAAGTATGCTATCGAACATAACACAACATGTTGGAATGCTAGTAGTTACTAGTTATTAAATTGTTGTACTACCAACTAATAAGAATGGGGTAACATGTGCTTAAAATTCGTGGACAATTTGGCCAACATTATATGGACAAAAATTATTTTTAGTTTTTACACAATACAGGGTGGCGCAAAAATAACCTTCCGATGTTTTTTGGCTGTAATTTAAAAAAATGAAAAACTTTGATTCTTCTTGTGGATTATTTTTATTTGGTCTTTTAATTTTTTTACATCAAGTCGAGAATATGATGTCATGTAAATGGCCGCCGCCACAGTTGATTGTCATTTGAGCCCTTTTTATGGCATTTTCCATCACTTTGGCCAAAACTTCCGGCGATAGGTCCTCATATTCTTTACGGAGTCTGAGGCTTGTTGACATAAACCCGCGACTTCAAAAAGCCCCACAAAAAGAAGTCTGGATCGGTCAAATCAGGCGATCTTGCTGGCCAGTGCAAATCGCCAAAACGGTAGATTAGGCGCCCGGGAAATGCATCCTTTAGCATATCGGTTGTGGCACGTGAAGTGTGTGGTGTTGCACCGTCCTGTTGGAACCACATGTTTTCCAATCCCAATTCATCAAGTTGCGGCAAAAAGAACTCGTTGATCATTGCTCTGTAGCGCTCACCATTCACAGTAACCGTTTGGCCCGCGACGTCTTGAAAGAAAAAAGGTCCGATGACTCCTCCAGCGAAAACAGCACACCATACAGTGACTTTGAGCGGGTGTAATGGCTCTTCGTGGGTTACATGCGGATTTTCAGTACCCCAGAAGCGTAAATTTTGCTTATTTACGTACCCGATAAGATGGAAATGGGCCTCATCACTCATGATTATTTTTGATGAAAAATCATCTTCATTATTGCTCAAATAAATAATCACCAATATTCTGCGTTCTGGAGCAGTGTAGCGTAACATTGTTTATTAACGTGTATTTCGCATGTGTTTACTACACAAATGTCAAAACAGAACTGACATTAGGGGCCAATCGCAAAATTTATAGCATTTTCTGATAGGAGGATTACTTTTGCGCCACCTTGTATTTCTAGGATTTTTTATGTAATGGATTTCTTTGCCAACAGGATCACTCTTCTCTCCAAAATCGACTTGGGATAAATTATAACCCAGTTAAAATTTAAGAAATATTTACTTAATTTTTCCCAGTATGGGTGAAACGAATAAAATAATAAGTAAAAAGTAACGGTAAAATTGTAAGCGTCTAAGTAGTATGAGAAAAAATTAACTTGTAATTAAAAAAATTGTAATCTTAACAATATTTTACCGATTGTAACAAGCAAGGACTTGTTTTACTCACTTATAAACGAACTTTCAAATACATAAAATAACAAAAAATAGATTTACAAATAAGTGATTAGAAAATATAGGTGTCAAAGTGGAAAAAAATTAATAAAAATAATTAAATACTTTGGATAATATGTATTTGCAGATGGGATTGTCAAAAGTATTAACATGTATATAATTGGAAAGCTTTACTATTAATCTTTCTAAAACCGTTCAAAAAATTAAAATCGATTCAAAACCTAAAATATTTTAGTCTGTAAAGTTGGCTGCTTTTTACTGATAATTTCAGATTTAAAATTAGGAAAATTGAAAAATGATTAACCCAACCAGGTCTACAACTTACACTAAGTCATTTTAAAAATATATTAAATTTGTTTTATTTTGTAACATCGTGTTATTTATGATGATGTTATATGGTTAAATTTTTTTTTTTAATTTATTTTTTTATTTTTTTTTTTTATAAAACTTACCTTTATATGACATTATTTTTATTTGCTTTGTTATATTACCAATTTTAAATTTTATAGCTTTGTCGATGTTATCGATAATAACGATAACAAAATAATCGCTTTCAACACATAACTAATTTTCCCACATTTTGCAGTGTAAAGCTTTTACTGCTTTATCACTGATATTGCTTTTTATTTACACACATTATAACAACAATAAATAATATTAATTGAGCAACAACAGAGAGAATGAGAAAAAACACTTTATGCAAAAACACAAACAAAAAACAAATTCATACTCTTTTAAATAACTCTTTTATACACATTGATACATTTCCTAAATTGCTTATACATAAATGCAATTTTTATTTTATTGAAATAGATTCATAACAAATAATTTCAAAATTAATTGAATTTTAAATTTAAATTAATAAATTTTACATTTTTTTTAATTACACACCACTTTTTTATTAATTAAACGCGAGAAAACTGGTTTGCGTGGCCGACTCTAGAAAAGTGAAAACTATTACTAGATTTGTGTTGCTCGTCAACAAACTAGTTCAATTGAAATATTCTCTTTATTGGTCAAAAGAACTAGATCATTAAGAAATGCTCTTTTACTTCTTTTGTTGCAAACAGTTTTATTTTTAATTGTTTAATTCTTTTTTTTTTTTAATTTAAAGCAATATTCGAAATCAAAGACACAAAAAGTAAATAAAATTCTTAAGAAATTATTTTGTTTCTATAAAATATTCACACAAAAATCTTAAATTCTAACCAAAACAGTCTTCTATGACTTACAATTTTTTTCCGGTAAAAAATCCGAGAATATTTTTATTAAAACAAACTATGATTTTATAGAAATTTTTTTAAATTTTAATGTCAAAACAAAAATGTATAAAGTTAAAGCCCGCGAATACTCGATATAAAGAAAGAACAAATTGATTGCACTAAAGAATCATTCAGAAAATGTATACTCGATACAGCAAAAAGTTGGTAAAAAACAGTGTAAAAAAAGTTTGACAAAAAATTGGAAAATTTCTTTTTACTAAAGCTTCAAAGTTAAGCGAGTATCCACTTTTGTATTTCTCGGAAATTTCAGAGATGATAAATGTACATTAAAATTAGTACAAGAATTTGTTCGATACACCTAATTTTACATCTTTGCACCAAGAATAACTCTACTAGACTATGCACAATTAATTATTTTCTAGAGCTACAATAGTTTTCTAAATTGAAGATAATTTTTATTAAATTTATTTCCCTGTATTTTTTTACAAAATTTTGTAAAATTAACAAATTGAATTTTTTGATTTCAACACACAAAAAATTTTCACAACGACATTGCTTCGTAAAGTATTTGTACAAACGATAAAAATGGGCATTGGAGAAAAATTTGTTGTTTTTATAAAAAAACGCTTTAATTTGAATAAAAAGGATATTATTTTAACAATTCATTTCGTCAAAAGTTAACAAAATTTTTATGATGATTGCATTTACAACTTTTGATTAAGTGTATTCTACAACTATGCAGAATGCTGATAGTTAAAGTCGTCAAGCCAATCATCAAACCATCGAGCCAATAGTAACTTTCGGGGGTGGATCAATAAGTCTCTGACTTTTTGAATGAAACACAGTTTTCTTGAAAAAAATAATAATAATAATAATAATAATAATAATAATAATAATAATAATAATAATAATAATAATTTTTCAACATAATCTCCTTTTAGCTCAATATACTTAGTCCAACGTTTGTTTGATCAATATTATTGAATCAAATCTCTTTCCACCGAGCCATTTCTTTAGGTTTGGAAATAGGAAATAGTCACTGGGGGCTAAATCCGGAGAACATGGCGGATGAGGTACCAATTCATAGCCAAATTTAAATCCTCGTTAAATCGGTACAATAAGTTGGTTTAATATTCGCCGTTTATTGTTCTTCCTTCTTGATGGTAATCGATGTGGATTATCTCGCTTGCCATCACCTTATTGGCCGACAAACTTATCTTGGCCTTCTTCAGAGCCGGTTCACCCGGAAAAACTCATTCAAATTGCGGTTAAACAACTACAAACAATCCTTTAAAGTTGTCACACGATAACGTTTATGGTCAACTGAGAGCAAACGCGGCACCCATCTTGCAGACAGCTTTCTTAAATCCAACTGATCATTTAAAATCGAAACCACACTGCCGTATCACATGTCTATGGCATTAACAATCTCACGCACTTTAACTCTCCGATCGGCCAACACCACTATATGGCCAACACCATATCGTGGATTTTCAGCGTCATTTGTAATGTAATGTGCGACCACAACGAAAATCAGTAAACCACTTTTTTACCATTGAAATCGATGGTGCAGAGTCCCCATAGTATTTATCAAGCTTGGTTTGATTGACAGTTTATTTTTCGCATACAATCCACAAGGTTGTATGTTTTTAACAGCTGTTAAACGCAAAGTAAATAACGAAACTTGCTAAAAATTTGACAGTAGTATATTTACAGGTGGAACTTGATGGGAGCAGTGTTGCATTTCATATAACTACGAGGGAAGTTCGAAAAGTCACGGACTTTTTGATCCGCCCTCCCAATAATTCGGCTCCACATTAGGTGACTTCTCCAGGGGATTTTTTTATATATTTAATAATAAAAAAAATATTAATAAAATAACTATAATGAGAACTTGTAGTATGAGGAACTTTTATTATTGGCTCGGAGGCTCGATGATTGATCCTATGAATTTAACTCTGTACAGATTATTGTTGAGACCAAAATTCTACTTTCACAGTCTAGTATTGACTGTATTCACACAACCCAGAAATTTGGGGCTTACAATTAAAATATTCGATTAGCCGCAAATCCGTTAGTAGTCAAGATAAAATATTAGTTGGTAGTAATATTGCCTTCAAATAAATTTTTAGGTTTACTACTTCACTAAAAATGTGTCAAAAGAATAAAAGAAGATTTCATTAAATATATATATTTTTTTTAATCTTTATATTTGATTAAAATGTGAGTTTTTCATTTATAATAATAAATAAATACAATTTACTATATAACAGCTTAAATAAAGAGATGACCTACATACAACAAGTGCTTTTAAAATGTTACAATATCCAAAAGAAAAAAAAATAAACTTATTTAACAATATTAAATTTCAATCAAATAATAAATCTTCTATTTGTTATTTTTTTCCTTTTTTTCTCGCCATTAACTAGTATTTACTAAACCCACCCAATAATAAAATTGCAAAAAGTTGTTTACGAAGAAACTCATAAAATTTCATGTCAATGTCTTTTGTTTTATTTCCTTTACATATACATACACATACAAACAATATGTATAACACAAACGTATCCTTACACGTTATTATATATCTTGCGGTGTTATGCAGTTTTTACAAGGTACTTCAAGAGAAAACAGATAATATCAAATTCCAGTTTAAAGTACCAAACTGTTTCGATACTCTTACATGTAGACTTCAATAACACATTGTACAAGAACATGTTGTAATTCAGTACAATTACTGGTGTGTGTTATATGTTCACGCGTGCGTGTGTGTGTGTTAATGTGTGCGGTAGTGAAATTAGTAACGAACGCATTTATACTCATCCTAGTTGTATGCAATAAATTCTTATTGATTTCTTTTTTGGACTACAAGATTTATTAACCATTTTATGGGTGGTATGAAGTAATTGCAATAGGAGTAGTGTGTGCATTGGTATCGAATTTATGTGTTGTTTGTCTGTTGAATTTTTATAGATTGTTGTTTTTATAGATTGTTGTTTTGTTGTTTTCATTGTTCATAGCAAATGATGAATGATATTTTATTGAGAGAGAGAGAGAGAGAGAGAGAGAGAATTAGGAATTTGTGTGTAAGTGTGTAATGTAAATGATTAAAGTGTTTTGTGTTAGTTAAGCAATGAAAGAACGAACAGCAAAATTAATAATAACATGCATTTCAATAATAAAGAAATATTGACAAACTGCAACACAAGTAAATTGAAATACATTCTGCGATAGGAAACTAATGATAAAAAGAAATGTTTAAGGCAAATTCTGAGAACTTTAAGAAATTTTAATATGTAATAGAAAAAAAATTTAGATCGATCTGTCTTTACTTTTAACAAAAATCGACATATTTACAAATATTGTCTCATGTTAGCCCTTTTTTGCAAGAACTTTTGGTTTCAATAGAATTTAATTTTAATCTAAAGAGAAAAGATTGGTTGGAATTCGATCAAAACCAATAACATTTATTTGTAAGAATTTTATTTGGAATAACCTATAATCCATAACTGTACCGAAAATATGACATTGTGAATTAAAAAGAGGAAAAAGAAACCAAAAAAATGATACTATTATCCAATTATTGGTATTTCCAATCAACTTTACGAATAAAGTTCGTTTAGAAATTTTGTATAGTAAAAGCAACCATTTATTTAGTGAATGTACAAGAAAAATAGTAAAATCTATCAAATTTTTAAAAAAATTGTCAATATTGTCAAAACAAATACGGTTATCCTGATCAAAAATATCAATTAATTAGGGTTTAAGTAGAACCAAGCGAATTGTGGATTGTATTAATAATAAACCTTGATTAACAAATTTTTTACTAATATTTATTTTCTAAACAAATTGTTTAAATTCAAAATTAGCCATCAAAATGTATAAGTATTTGTGGTGTAGGGGTAGAGAGATAGCTCAGTACTCCTAATTTCCGAGTTCAAATCCCGGTAAGGGCAAATATTTAAATAATATATATTTTTTTAATTAAAATAAAATATTCATTAGTTTAAATAACAAAAATATCAAAGAAAATTAAATTTAATTGTGGTGCATTAAATAAGAATGTGAATTATGAATCTGGATGCCAAGGTTCGATACCGGAAAAGCTAAAAATAAAATTTTTCTTAAAATAAAATTTTGTGGAACGTAATAATATGTGAAATATAAATATTAAATTAAACAACTGAATATTGACTTTCACAACTAAAAATATAATTTAGTAATGGAATTTTATGAATTATTGATCTGTTATTTTGTAAGTGAATAGTATAGTAGGATTTAAGATCATATCATATTCTTTTTTATTAATTATTTTTATTGTAAAGAAATATGAACATTTTTATTCGTAAATTATAGAGAAAAAAAATTGAGAAATTCCACAGAGCCAGCAGAATAGAATACTTAGTATTTTCGGTTGACGCTACCCAACCTTGTCAAAATACATGCTATTCTTCTCCCTTTGCGGTCATTGCTTGTTGATGATTGTCTATTTTATATTGAGTGTAAGGAAACAAATTAACAAACTTGTAAACAACAACACAATTAGACTAACATCAACGAAATTTAACAATTTATATTTATCCTCTATATTTTACAGTTTTTTGTTATGAACTTTAATTCTTAAAGTATCAAACAAGACAGCTTATATGAAGCATTTAATTTCAGATGTTTGTCCTAATCCATATTAAATCCACGTATATAACTATGTGATTGATAGGTTTATTAGATCGTCTCCATGGCCCTTTGGTTTTGTAAAAATCGGATGATTGCTTGAAAATTTGGAGCAGTTTAAACATGAGGCATTTCTTTTGCATCTCTTTAAAATATCAATCATGTACTACACCGAGTTTTGAAAATTTAAATACAGTACAGTCATCACAGGCACTTGAAATAACCATGTGCTAACTTTCAATGATATCCCCAAATATATATTTTATTCTAACCCCAATTCTTTTTTAAATTATCCTTTATTTAACACAATTCTTAATTGCCAAAAAAAAAACTTTCAAGTTTATAGTTAAACGTGCACTATTTAAAATATAAAATACAAATATAATTTTAATAAAATACAAATAACATTTTTAATTTAAATACTGTAATCAAACTAAAATTAAACAATAGATTTAATAATGAATAAACTGAAAAGTGATTGTATTAAAATTATTAGAAAATCCCTTTTACGTTAAATATTATAATTTTGAGATTAAAGGTTAATAACCATTGCATAAAGAAACTTTGAAAGAGAGTGAAAACTAAAGGGATTAATGAACTATGGAAATGAACTTTATAAACTTAAGTTTCTAAAGGAAAAAAAAAGCAAATAAAATTTTATGTTATTTAGCTTATTTGATATTTTTCATGTTTATTTAAGAAATTTGTTCAAGCAATAAATTTATTGTTTTTTTCTATACAGTAAGGTCGAAATTTGTCCGTCTAAACACAATTATCCTTGACAAAGAAAAATTTCAGATTCTCTTTAACAACATATTTCCTCAATAATCATATAGACAATAAACAGACACAATTAAGTCTCTTAACAAAAAAATATTAAACTAAACTAAAATACAAATTGTTGGCAAAGAAAATATCTTATAACATTTTGAAAATAAAATGTTGGTTTTTTTAGTTGTACGAAAGGAAACTATGAACTACACTATAACCAGTTTTGTTTTACAGAATTTTTTCAATATAAAAATGATTTGTTTCAAGGACCTTAACTTAGTGTCTTCACGTGCAATAAAAAAATTGCAAGAAATTGACAAGTCGGTAACAGTTCTTTGAAAACACACAAAATTTCAGCAACAATTATATTTTTATACAAAAAACAAATAATTTAACTTTTCCCCGTTTTTATATACTTATTGTTGAACTAAAATTTAAGCTTAATGTGACATTTAATACTGCTTGCATAACAACGATATCATTATATTGCAATAATATTAAGTATCTTCACTTGAGATGAAATCAGTTTAACAATTGCTTGTTATCATTTAATTGCGTGTAAAGGTTCCGGCTAATGGAAGTCCCAATGCTACAAATTTGCTACAACTAAAGTAATAAAATGTATATCTTCTAATAAAAATTTTTATAAATTATATTTATTACTATTGAATTGGAAATGGTGTAGCAGATTAAAAAATCAATTTTTGTTTTGTTCATAGTCTCTTTTGTATAAATTTACAATACATTTATAAACACTCATATACTAACAATAATAATTTACTACACATAAGAATACATCAAGCTTTTTTCTTTTGCGACAGCGATGCAATAATGCTGGCGTATTGTTTTTAGCATTTCAAAGTCATTGTCAACTTAAAAAGCCAATACTTAGTAACAAAAATTATTGTTGTTGTCATTTGTGCTTTAGAGTACATTTACATTTAAAAGATAGAAACCAACAAGAGAAAAAAACTCTATCGTTTTAAAGGGTGTCCAAAGAAGAACGCAATTTTTAAATCTGGCAACATTCGAAGTGTCATTGTTTGACATTTGAACAATTGTTTTTGTTTGCTAGTAGAAGGTACGAGGTTAGTAAAAATGGAGCGCTACACGAATGAACAACGCATTCTCATTGTGAAATTGTTTTACCAAAATGGTGAAAGTTTTGCGGCTACAGTTCGCAAATTGCGATCAATTTGGGGTCACAATAATGCTCCAAAAGAGTCAACTGTAAAGAGATTAATGGATAAATTTGCCGAAACTGGGTCTGTTAGTGATGTAAAGACAACAACGCGCCATCGACCAGGTCGATCGACCGAAAATGTCGCAGCTGTACGTGATGATGTCGCTCAAACTCCATCCACCTCAATTCGACACCGAGCTCAGCAAATTGGTGTCTCCAAATCCACTTTGCAGCGAATTTTGACGAAATATTTGCATCTTCATGCATACAAAGTTCAATTGACTCAGGAACTGAAGCCAGCTGACCATGGACAGCGAAGGGAGTTCGTTAATTGGGTATTGGAGAGACAACATGAAAATGCTGATTTTGCCGATAAAATCATCTTCATTGACGAGGCCCATTTTTATCTTGATGGCTTCGTCAATAGGCAGAATTGTCGCATTTGGGGTGAGGAAAATCCTCGAGTGATTCACGAGAAGCAAATGCATCCTCAACGTGTCACTGTGTGGTGAGGTTTTTGGGCTGGAGGAATCATTGGACCTTTTTTTATGAAAATGAGGCAGGTCAAGCACAAACAGTCAATGGTGTTCGGTATCGTGAAATGATAACCAGTTTTTTCTTGCCTAGAATTGAAGAAATGAATGTGGAGGGCATGTGGTTCCAACAAGACGGCACCACATGTCATACAGCCAGAGAAACAATTCAATTGCTGTATCAGTCATTTCCCGGTCGTGTTATTTCGCGTTTTGGAGATCAGAATTGGCCGCCTAGATCGTGCGATTTAACGACTCAAGCCTTAAAAGAGGAAATTGGACGCTGCATTAATGAAATACCGCAGCATTCATTCAAAACAGTCATTGAAAATTTCATTAAAAGATCGCGTGCATGCCAGCAAAGCCGCGGCTGCCATCTGCACGATATATTGTTCCATACATAACCTCATTCTGTCTACTTTACGATATAATAAAGTTTCACGATTTTTTTAAATATCTGTTTTAATTAAAATTTAAAAATTGCGTTCTTCTTGGGACACCCTTTAGAAGCTACCAGTGGCAGTGTATCAAAATTTGTTCATAAGTTTTTATAAAGTTAAAAACTTTCCCTATAAAGATATTTTCTTTAATAAAAATAGAAACATTTTCCCATAGACAAGTTGGACTAAGATCTGCACACAAGTAAAAATATACCACAATGAAAAAGATATGTTGTTTTCTAATTTCGTAATAATTTTGATATCACAAATAGTAAGAATTGACACCTTTTTTGGTGTCAACTGACTATTTAAAATTTCATGATATAGATTTTATAATTAATTAAATTCATATTCAAACTATGAAAACAAAGTAGGTCACGTTATTAGTGAATACTTGGAGTTATTAGTGAATTAGCGTATGCTGCCGGTAAAATATATTTATTTTAAATATCAGATTTCTAGGAAAAGAAGTTTGCTTTCATTATCTTTGATTTCATTATCTTTGTTTAGTATTTTAATTTAATTTAACTCAATCTCTATTATATTTCTTTCTCCCTGTCTAGTCTTTCAATTCCACTCGTTGCCTGCTTCATTCCATTTCGTTTCCCTTGTTTAGTGTTTCAGTTATACTTGTTACTTGGTTTTCTCCATTTCGTTCCCTTTGATTAGTATTTCAATTCTACTTGTTAGTTGTTCAGCTCGTGTAATATTTTCGTTTCACTCCTTTCGTGTTTTATTCCATTTCGTTCCCCATGTTTAGTTTTTTATTACCTCTTGCTTATTTTTCAGCTTGTGTAATATTTTCGTTCCACTCCTTCCCTGTTTCATTGTATTTCGTTCCCCTTGTCTAGTTTTTCAGTTCCATTTGTTCCCTGCTTCATTCCATTTCTTTCCTCTTGTTAAGTATTTGATTTTCACTTGTTTATTGTTCAGCTTGTATAAAGCTTTTGTTCCACTCGTTTCCAGTTTCATTCCATTTCGCTTCCCCTGCTTAGTTTTTCAAAGAAATTTCGTTTCTCTTGTCAAGTGTTTCAGTTCAACTTCTTCCCATTCCATTGCATTTCATTCCCCAATTTTAATGTTTCAATTCCACTCATTCAAGTGTTTCCATTCCCAATTCAAGTGCTTCCATTCCAATTATACTTTAAATTTCATGTTGCTTGCAAAAGCAGTTTGAGCAGTAAAGGTAGGCTCTTTTCTCCTTTGTAACTTCCATTTTACCACGTTCTTGGCGAAAATTTCAAAAAGCATATTTTCAGTGAATTTCCCCATACTCCAGTAGACACATAGTTTAAACTTTAAGTCGCACGTAAATGCCTTTTCGAACCCCTTTTTTACCATGGCCCTGGCAAAAATTCCTACTATTTGGTATGCACATTTCTTCTTGTTCTCCATGTAAAACTAAAATTCATTTGTTAGATAATTTTTAAATTCAGGTCTTAAATAGACAAATTAACTTTCCTGTTTAACAAATATTTCTATTTAAAACACCAAAAGTTTTGAAGTTTTTATTTCTAGGACAAATTTTATAATTTATTAAAAGAATTTTTCTACTTATTACTGTTAAAAAATAATCACCCTTATTCTAGTTGTCGTCATCAACACAAGACAATGTCGTCTTGGGATTTTTTTTTGAAATTGGTATTCCCGTTGTCGTTATCGAAAATAATTGATAACTGTCGACAAGTATTTGGTATTCTGTAAGAAAATGTGACGACGATATTGTCTTGAAGCGACTCTGATTTTGTCGACACAATTTTTAGTAACGACTTGAGGAAAAGTAATGACTGGAAAAAAAAACGAAAAAATGGGAAGAAATATCAAATTTATTAACTGCACTTGGCCCACCGAGAATAATGTGAGATGGATGGCAGAAGGTAAAGAAAGCATGATCATATAAAGTGCATTATAAAAATATAACAAAATTTATTTATAGGTTTGGCGAGACTTAAAATTTAAAGTTAAAAAGAAAATGGTAGCCAACAAAGCCGAGTGTAATGCTACAGGTGGCGGAAGATTCAAGCAATTTATATTGAGCCTGCTGGAGGAAGCTGTGGCAAATCTTCTACAGTTTCAGAAACAGCTGAACCCTACGTTAAAGTCGTTTCCAACACTTTGTTTTGGAAATAAATGTGGACTTAATTCCGGTTTTCAAATTAGGTACTATTGTTTCCAGCACATCTTTGAAGGCTGTTTTATTCAGCCGAAAGTAACTTTCAAACCTTTTAAAAAAATTAGAAGATTAACATTCTTTAAAGTAACAGACTTTGATTTTGCTACTCACTTGAGAAGTCTTCTTTCCAATACTAGATTTTCTTTATTTTCTTCATCATTGGTATCAGAATTTATATTACAAATAAAAAACATTTTTTCGCAAAAATAATAAACAAAACAATTTTTAGAGATGTGTTTTTGTTTAAATCGATAAACTGTCGACGTCGTTACGACACTGTTTTAGAATACCAATTTGGTGTCGAAGTGATGTCGAAGTCGAAGCAAACTGATGTTGACTCAAAAACGACGACGACATTGATAACGACAACTAGAATAAGGGTGAATGTTTTTTTATTAGCAAAAAATGGGTGACATCCCTTTTATGACCTTCAGAAGATACATAGTAGAACAAAATAAATGGCATTGTGTTGCATTGACTAATTTTGTATAAAATATTATATTTCATGTTCATTATACTATGCAGGCTATAATGAATTTGTACTAATGTTTGTTGTAATAAAAAATATTAGACCTACACCCACGTTTGACTATATTGATCGATTCGGAATCGTTTAAATTGGTTTATCGACGTCCATTTGTCTGCCCATTTTTTATTTTTTGTTCGTACGCTACAGGTGATGAAATTCAGTTTACTGACTCTTATAGGGGCAAAAACAATACCTATTGGTTTTCGTTAGACTCGGTTTATGTTAAGACCATTATTTCCAAGCATAAAGTAATAAGTTACTCATTATTGATTACGTTATATATGATTTATAAATGTAAAGTAATAATTGAGATATTTTTGAAAATCTATTTTTAGATACATTACTTTGTGTTTTTTTGTAAGCAAAAGGGTAATGTATATTTGTTTTGATAACACTAGTGAAAAAACGAAGCGCAACAATTCATTTAAGTTTAAAGCAATCAAATACTATATGCGTCGATAGCTCAGTGGGTAGAGTTCTTGGCTGCCAACCAGAGATCCCTGGTTCGATTCCCATCTTGACCACATTATTTTTAATTACAAACATTTTAAATAAAACATTTGTAATAATTGTTTTTAATAAAAATTCCTTTTTTTTTAAATCTATTTTTAGACACATTACTTTTTCCATTCTCGTAACAATATAAATAACCCCTTACATTATCACCTCTACTTTAAGGCTCATCGCCTATAAAATTCATCAATGAAGTAAGGTGAAAAGTAATCCATCGGCCCCTATGGCTATACATTACTTTACCCATTATTTGGTAATGTATGGTTTTGCTGGGATGTTAATGAAATTTAGTAAACTTACTCACATAAGCCCAAGGACGAATCCTATTTATTTTGGTTAGAATCGGTTCATGTTAAGATCTAATGCCCATAAAAAGGCTACCCAAAATTGGTTTTAATGCGGCAAATTCATTCTATCATATTTCTTACATCATTCCCAGCAAAACTTTGGTAATGAGTGCGATATTCTCATGCGTTACTTTCTCATGCGTTACCTTTTCCATTATTTACAAGCATAAAGTAATAAGTTACTCATTATTGATTACGTAATATATTATTTATAAATGTAAAGTAATAATTGAAATATTTTTGAAAATCTATTTTTAGATACATTACTTTGTATTTTTTTGTAAGCAAAAGGGTAATGTATGTTTGTTTTGATAACACTAGCGAAAAAACGAAGCGCAACAATTTATTTAAGTTTAAAGCCATCAAATACTATATGCGTCGATAGCTCAGTGGGTAGAGTTCTTGGCTGGCAACCAGATTTCCCTGGTACGATTCCCATCTTGACCACATTATTTTTAATTACAAACATTTTAAATAAAACATTTGTAATAATTTTTTTTTTAATAAAAATTCCTCTTTCTTAAAAATCTATTTTTAGACACATTACTTTTTCCATGACCTGTAAAGTAATGGGTATATACATTACTTTGAGGCTCATCGCCAGTAAAATTCATCAATGAAGTAAGGTGTAAAGTAATCCATCGGCCCCTATGGTTATACATTACTTTACCCATTATTAGGTAATGTGTGGTTTTGCTGCGTTCTTACTCATAATTGATTAATAATATCCAAAAATATAATTACGTATTATAAGAATATTATTGGTTCAAATCTGGGCCTAGTACTCATACGCTATAGACCATTTTCCCGATTTTCTCATAAATATTCATAACATAAGGAAAATAAAAATTTCTAACTGATTTTTTAATTGTTTACAAATATTATAATTTTAACCCTTTAAAATTTTAATCTTACACATAAGATGACTCTCAACCAGACTAGTGTAGGGTATGTTATAATCCACATATCCGACTTTAAATTATTTACTCCTTTAAAAAAAAAAAACCTTACCTTAAAATTTACTTAAATTTTTTAACACTTTGTTAACAGATTTTTTGCACTTTTTCCTGGTTATTGCTGTTATAAGGATTTTTTTTATTTATTTTTCTTTCGCCAGCTTCAACGACTGAAAATATGTTTTTGTGCTTTTTGTGTTTTATACAACAATGATGTTGCTAAATTTAAAATTTTTCACTATAAAGTGTCGTGATAAATTTGGCAAGTAATTGAGTTTGAGTACACGCGCATACAAGTGTTTTTCACAGTGTTTATGTGAATGTAATGTGTATGAGCTTTAACCTGTGAACTGTTTATGTGCAAAAATGAAGTCGATATTTTTTAATAGAATTTGAGTTTAAATAACAAATAATTAAATAAATAAATAATTTTTATAATGCAATTTCAACAGTTAAGAATAAAAACTTTTTTCTGTCGTTAGGATATTTCACTCGAACTTTGAGGGGCTCAAATCGTAATTTACATTGTGAACGAATGCTTTTTTATTTTGTATTTTATAAGAAACACACATAACATAGCAAATCCAAAATGTATTTTGTTCAGTAGAAAAATAATATGATATGTACTTAAAGTATTGTTAGGGAAATTCGATATATCAATTTCTATTTTCCCGCATATGACATCCCTTAAGTGTAAATCAATTCAGTCTGGCAACTCCTTAACAAAATCAAGTATAACCTTTCAGCTAACACTTAATACCCCTAGTTGGCGACAGTTACAAATCGTTAATATAAAAGTTGTCGAGTAATTTAATTATACTCTCAATATTACTTCCTTAAAAACAATCTAAAAAAGAGGACTACTGGACTACGGACTACTACTATTGCCTACTTTTGTGGTTTATTTTCAATCATTGTTTAATATTCGACAAAAGTAGTAGAAGCAATAGAAATTCGTTTAAAATAATCATCAATTTTTTACTGAAAAATCTTTAGAAAAAAACGATTTTTGCGGGTTAATTATAATTTTGTATTTTTAATAAAATATAAAAAAATCACTTTCATAATTTAAATTTGAGATCTTTGAAATTCAAATAAAATTATTTCATTTAAATTTATAATAAATTCCAAATGATTTACTGTTAACAGATTAAGTAAGTGTTTAACATGTTAAAAATTACATAAATATTTGTAATTTTATTGAAACATGAGTTATATTTTATGTTTATTTTATTATGTACTCCACCCAAAAACATAAACAAGTTAAGGGGTTTGCTTTACAGTAATTGTGTTAATTTTTAACACCCTGCCAGGAAAACATGTTTTTAGTAAAAAAAAATGTTGGTGTTAAATTGCTTTACGATAGAAATATGCAAATTTTAAAGTTCACTGCAGATGTGGGAGGAAGAATTCCCAATGAGCAGTTAAGTTTAATAAAATTAAATTGCTTTAAATATTGTTTGAATAAAAGAAGAATTTAAATTGCATGATTTTTTAAAAAAAAATATTTCAACTTTCAAATTAGTTTATATTTTTTTCGAAAATTTGGAAAAAAGAATTGACTTAGGGTCAATAGAAAATAATTGTCAA